>JASPKZ010008864.1:802500-1162500 GCA_030220185.1 Diploptera punctata
CTACTAATATAAAAACGAACTTAAATATGCCTAAAGTTGTTTTAAATGCTACAGTTATTAATCGTAAATTTCAAACAATTCTACTAATAAAATATACACTTTAAATTTTGTTTTAAATACTACTTCAATATAGATAAATGTATAAATAATCGTTTGTAGGTCTATTTATGAAATAACTCAAGATAATAAAACATGTGCCATTAATATATAATTATCAAAATGTAATTTGCTTGCAATAACGATTGAGTGGCAGCTACTGATTTGAAATAGTAGTAAATTTCAAAAACAAGAAATGGAGACAGTGAAAAAGTGAAAATGAGATGTTCTATGATATGGTATGTTTAATTTTTCATTGATCAGCGATCTGGTGTTCATGTTACAATTAGAGGACAAAAGCTAAAATCGAGCTGACATAATAAAAAATTAACACTACTATAAATACCTCCAAGAATGCTTGCAAGACCTATAGAACAGCAGCTTCTGGTTTAAGATGGTAGTGAGTTTCAATAATGGGAAAGTGAAACAGTATGAGGATAATAGTGAGATGTTCTATGATGCGGTGTGCTTATTTTTTCACTGATCTGCGATTTAGTGTTAACATAAAATTCTCAAATTCACTTTATTTATTTCACAATAATTCACAGATTCTTAACAAATAACATTCTGCTAATAGAGTATTTTCCTTCATAATTTATTTGATCATACTGTTCTTTATAAGGTTTCACTTAGAACATCTTCTTGTCTTTGCTCTTGAATTCGCTTCACTAGTCCAATATTTGGACTCAATTACAACTCACTGGTCCAATACTCACATATTTTTAGATTTAGATTTATTTAGATTTATTTATTTAGCCTGGTGGAGTTAAGGCCATTATGATTTAGAGGATAAACGATGAAAGCGAACTGACATATCTTAGGTTAGAGATTCTCTGCTATCGCTCAGCCAGAGATAAAAACAATGATTCAGTCAATAGATGATGAAATATGGTCATTCCTTGATTAATTTAGTTTTAAATTTAAAATATTAGTAATGTTATTATAATGTTTTTTGAATAATTTGGAATAGGATAATGACATAATGAATGATGTGTTTTTGCCATTAAACTGGAGCTAAAACAATGATTCAATAGATCATGAAATATGGTCACAAGTTCAGTAATTTAAATTTAGAATATTATTTCGCATTAAAGAAGTAACCATGTAAATTGTCCCAGATATATTTTATAGACATGACATAAAAAATCTTTAAAATATAATTTAATCAGGTATTTTGGAATGAGAACACGTCCTGAGATGAAACGAAAAGTTCTCCGTTACCTAAATTTGAAACATTGACATAGAGAAATTATTACTAGCCAGGAAATAATATATTTTCTGGATATTTTATCTGTGGGAAGGAGTGTGTTTAATTATGAAATTTTGCGGATTGTATAGAAACCGTAAAGTGAAACATGGATCGAGTTTGAACGGAAGTGAAGTGGCGTTGCCTGAAGCCTGTCCACTTCATCAGGAAGCTGTATTAATTCAGATATCAGTTGCACATCTGCCACTGTCATCAAGTGACAGGTACAGTAATGTGCAAAACAATCTAATCCTTCTCAGAACACAAAAAAAGACCATAGAATTAATTCTCACTCTACCATGTTTGTAACCACATCTCTTTTTATACTCTTATTTCACTAGAATTTTAGAAGGCTTTGTTTCACTTTTCCTCATGTAATTATTAATATATATATATATATATATTTATTTATTTATTTATTTATTTATTTATTTATCGAAAGAGCTGCCTCAGACGATATAATATGAAACTCGTATTCGGGAGTTCAAAACCCGTTGCCCACCAATCTAACTTTTTCCTGGTTTTCCTTAGTCATCGAGACAAATGCTGGGTTGGAATTTCATCATCATGACCCATTTATTCATAACCACTATTTAATATTCTTTGGACTTAGGAAATGTCTAAGATCACACTGAATAACAAAGAAAACTAATTACTGATTTATAAAACTCTTATAAAACCAGTAATTACATATGCGTCAGAAACTTCTAATCCTTCTCAGAACACAAAAAAGACCATAGAATTAATTCTCACTCTACCATGTTTGTAACCACATCTATTTTTATACTCTTATTTCACTAGAATTTTAGAAGGCTTTGTTTCACTTTTCCTCATGTAATTATTAAAATATATATATTTCTTTATTTCTTTATTTCTTTATTTCTTTATTTATTTATTTATTTATTTATTTATTTATCGAAAGAGTTGCCTCAGACGATATAATATGAAACTCGTATTCGGGAGTTCAAAACCCGTTGCCCACCAATCTAACTTTTTCCTGGTTTTCCTTAGTCATCGAGACAAATGCTGGGTTGGAATTTCATCATCATGACCCATTTATTCATAACCACTATTTAATATTCTTCGGACTTACGAAATGTTTAAGATCACACTGAATAACAAAGAAAACTAATTACAGATTTATAAAACTCTTATAAACCAGTAATTACATATGCGTTAGAAACTTGGGCTCTTTTAAAGTTAGTGTGAAATATCTGGCTGCTTTTGAAAGAAAGATATCAAGAGCTATTTTTGGTGCTGTGAAAGAGGGTGATTTTTGGAGAAGAAGGAGGAATTATTAATTTTAAGAATTATATAAGGAACCCGATTTAGTGATGTATATAAAATTAATGGATTGGCGTGGGCTAGACATTTGATACGTATGGACAATAATAAAACCATTTCAAACTAGAAAAGTTGCAAGACTAAAATTAAGAAGGGAGGATGATGTCTTGCAGGATATTAGAATTAGTAAAATTAGAAATTGGAAGAATTTAGCAGAAAAATAGCTACGGACCAAAATGAGCTGCCATACCCATGTGTGATGAATATTTCATAAAATCGTTAAAATTAAACCAGAGAACGCCTTCAATAGGAAAAAGCACAACTATAAAAATACACATCCTACTGGATCCATTTAAAGATCTTAGACCCGATATGATGTTAGAAGTTAAAAGTATATACAAATAAATGATATAAAAATATTCATTAATCAAAGAACTCCCTTCTAAATGATGGAATCTCATCAATATCTGCAAAGTTAGTTTTAATTTGTTTAAATCAATACAATGCAATGTTAGTTATGCAGGAATACTGTAATATTTCAAAACTCTCAGAAAGTAGATGACATACTGACAATTGGAGGCATCATTTACCACTGAATTAAGATTGGGCATAGGATAGTGTTGCACCTCAATCAACTGTCACACACGATTTAAATTACATCTTTATTCCAGGGAGGTTTCCAATTGGGCCAATTATATTAAGTATATTGAAAAATAAATAAAATTTGCAATTAATGAAAATGTAATCAATTATAATATGTTAAAACACGTCATATTAATTCAATAAAAGTCAATATTTGAAACAGGCTGTTATTTAGATAACTGTCTTAACGTAAATTATAATATTTATTGCTTTTCCCCTGATCCAAGATTACCGATGAGTTCAAAGATTTTCTAAAGCATAAAAATCCTACATATAAAACCTCCTTCGGAAGGGAAGTAAAACAAGTGATCCAATGTCAGAAATTTAAGAAATGTAAAAACCTCAAACCTGAAAAAAGCATGTACTCTTATATACCTATCATTAAATCATGATATGTTAAAAATAGTTCCGTTAAATAAAATTAAAATTTATCTGCCTACCTAAGTAATATTGAAAATGTTTAATACAATAATATTTAAACAAAATATTATAGTTCCGAAACTTGGAGTGTGTGTCAGTTCAACGATTTTAAAACACAAACTTTATTACTAATAAATGTAATAATATACTATAGTTCGTTTTGCAAATACCAATATAATTAATAATAATTACTCACATTTATGCAAAACAGTATCAGGATTTATGTTAAATATTAAAGCAAAAATATATCAATTTACATTAAATGTACTATAATCACTCTGTATAATATTAAATAATGTTTACCGTTGTGTCTCGGGGTAGCATCGCTGCCTCGTACGCAGCGGGCCCGGGTTCGATCTCCGGTAGAGACAAATTTCCTAGGTGAGGTTTATTTGAGGTTTTTCCTCAACTGTAAGACAATGTTAAGGAAACTTTAAGGGCCAAACGTGTGACGAACATCATACAGCAATCATAATCATCATCATCATCACATTCGCCATGTTTAGTTTGAATGTGTGTGTGAATGGTGTGTTGTCTCGGAGGAGGCCCTGACGTTAAACTCATCACTCAATCGGGGAGACCTTGAATGTCCTTGTGTGTTCGAAAAAAGTGTATACATGATCCATAGTTAAATCCCTCCCGCGAAAGTCGTGTAAGTATAAGGTCCAGGTGGCATGTGACACATAAAATCACCTATAAGGCGAGAGGTTAAACTGCCTTAATGAAATGGGATAATATTAAATAATTTAACAACATGCCAATGTATAATATGACGTTTGAAAACTTTTATACCAACTTAATGTCGTTTAAATACATTTTATAATAGAAAAAGAGAAGGTTGAAAGGAAATCTTTGAAATAAAATAGTGTAACATTTTAATTTAATTAAAAGAAGGTGTTCGTTTGAAATAAACCTTTGAAATATAATGATGTTAAATTAATATAAAGTTAAATGAGGAGGGTGTAGGTATAAAAGACGCTTGTTTACTAACTGGAAATGTGGTGCTGGCTGATGCCATTAATCCTGTTACTGTTTGAGCCACTTTTATTTGAACTGCGAGATTTAGTTGAGCATATGAATGTTTATTCAAATTAATGGTGGCTCCATTTTTTCCCCACAACATACATACCAATTTAAATTAAACGCATGATATTAATGTTTTATGGTTCAATCAATTAGTGCGTGTTGAATTCTATAAATAAAGCGTTAAATGAAATATATGTCCTGAATATTAGTAAAAAATGTTTACCTTGTATTAAATACATTGATCTGGAAATCGTTATTCTGCAGATAGGAAATAAGTAAGTTAGCAATTTATTTAACGACGATTATAGCTACTTGGTAGTTAGCATAGCAATTCAAATATTGGTGTGATAGGGTCGATGCATTTTACTCGGGATATTCCTCTTTTTGCTTGATGTTATTTTGTGTGTCGTAAATCTACGATACGTAACCTATGGAATTACTTCTCTTCTGAAGGAAGCCACGATCGGTATTTTTACGTCGTTAAAAATTCATCGACTCTTGGCCAGATGTGAAGTATCAAACCTCAGAATCACATGGTAACCTATCGTCCATCGGTACCGACGTGATTTCATAAAACTATTGTCGAAGTAATTAAAATTGGTGCCTAATCTAGTTGTCGATATTATAACTTGTAAACTTTTTCAGAGCCAACTTAATTTTTTGTTAAAAAAAACTTTCAATGAAAAACTTATCTTACACAATGATGCAGTTTCGAGTTTCATATAATGTCCTAAATTGTAAACTTTTTTTTTCGTCATCAGTCGGATATCTATCTGCGAATGGAACCTAATACATCATACATCAGAGAGATGTCTAATTAAACACAATATATGTTTCAAATTATTTAAGTTACTTAATCATATTTTCTCAGACACATTTTTAAAATTTGAGATGATAATAAAATAATAAATAAGTATTCAATAAAATATAATTGTTTATCACTAGAGCTAGGATTTTTATGTACTAAAAGGTAAGATTGAACGTAGTATAATGATAAGCTAGACTTATGATTGTCTTCTGTTTTGATTTCACATACAAACAGTTGAATAGTATTATGAGAAATAAGACTTCTGTCTTTTGTCTTGGTTTCATACAGAAACAATTGAATAATATGTACTATCTGTATTGCAATCTTATCTTTTATTACATAAAAATCCTAGCCTTATTTATCACATTTGTAGCTGCAAAGACATCGGCTTGAAAAAGTTAGTTTTACAATAATTTTAACCTAAATTCATGATCTAGAAAACAAAAGTTATAATATTAAAATAAGTGCCTGATATATCAGTGTCGTTCACAACTAAAATTGATTTCTGTTTAAAAAATTGTAAGTAGTTAACATTATACAGGCCTTTCAGAAACATGGTTTTAATTACTTGAAGTTTTTAAAACATAAATCCATTTTAGTTAATGACGACTGATATATATCTGGTATATATTTTAATATTTTAACATTTCACTACATAACATTAACTGTCATTTACAATAAATTTTTTAAGTATTGCCAGAAAACTGAAACGATGAAGATTTCTTGTAGTTTTTACTCATATTTGTAGTATTCATAATATTAAAATAGTTTCATTTCGATAGTGTGTTAGAAAAATACTGTATTAATTTATGACCAGCACCTCTCCCTCTGAAGGGGAGGCAATTTGTAAAGAATCATAAATTAACTACTCTGAGAATGAAATAAATTTTCCAACGTACTAGCCTGTTTAAACCAGTAATCGGCCTCTGGATGTCAAAATGCTACTTTTACTTAATCTAGCTATTTATTTGAATGTCAAACTAGTGACAGATGCTAGATCAGATCATATTATATTTTATCGTGGTTCTATTTCAACCCATAAATCACTAGTTGACAAATTCGGAGCTTACTGCAAGCTCTAATGATAGGGAAATTAGATTCTGTCAAGATGAAGGCTTATTACCTTAACACTAGAGCCATCTGGTGTCGGTAACTGGACACTCAATGTTCTGTGAAACTGTTATATACTCAAGGGTCAATTAACCAGTTCAGCCATTGAGACAAGTGGACAAGTCTTATCCATTATCAAGTGGCCTTTTGTTCTGATACTCACGTGTCCCCATTTCCACGAATCATCCTTTTTCTAATGTGATACCGACATTCTTCACCGGCTGTCAGTGCATCGGTACAGGACAACAAAGTTTTAACCCTACACTTAATACGAAAATTTATTAAACAGGGCTTTCTAGTGAATTAAATGGAAGAAGCTTATGCTTATATTTACTTATTTCATTTATTTATTAATTTTGCCTGATGACGTTAACACCGCAAGGTCTTCTCTTCAACTTCACCAGGGTTAAATTATACATATAGTAATTATGAATTATCTACATTGATTAATGATATATAATATATATATGCTACACAATATAAAGTTGACAAGGAAAATAAGGAAAAAATAGTAATAATAAAATAATAATAAAATAATAATAATAATAATAATAATAATAATAATAATAATAATAATAGAAATAATAATAACCTATAATTAGATGATTTCCTAGAGTTATAGAAGGATTAAGATGGAATAATTGTTTTATTCTCATAACCATTCAAAAAATTGCTCCATTAATATTAATTTCATATACAATTAATTTTAATGGGTTTATTATTTTTAATTATCCTTACTTCAATTATTGTAGGGGCCGTAGGAGGTTATAACCAAATTTCAATTCGGAAAATCCTCACTTATTCATCAATCAATCATTTAGGGTGAATAATTATAGCCATGCTTCTGGGTGAGAATTTATGACTAATCTATTTTAGTATTTATTCACTTTTAACCCTTGCAATTATTCTAATTATAAACTCTCTACAGATTTCTTTTACGTAATTGACTTGGTAAAGAAAGTTTAAAATATAGAGGAATAATAAGAGTATACATGGAACACGGTTATATATAATTTTGTCTAAGGAAATATGAGGTGAATTTTATTTTAAAACTATTTTTGAGTCGGACAATCCTCGATATATGAGGGGAGTGAATTCCAGAGTCGGGTGGCTGAAACAAGGAAGGGTGAGATGTTCGATGTAGACTCTATATTGTAGAGGAACAGCTAGAGTTAAATTTTCTTGATCGGAGTAGTAGACTAATAATTTGAGATAAAGACCAAAAATGTAGACTAAAATTATCTGACAGACATTATTATAATGCCTATTCATAATTCAGTATTAAAATTTATGCAGGGATATGAGATAGACTCGAACCTTAATAAGGAATTGGATGAAGCTCTCCTCTTAAGAATTAGTTCTTGTTCGGGGACCGTTTGGGCCTTAAAGTTTCCTGACATTTGTCCTATAGTTGAGAAAAAAAACTCCGAAAATAATAACACAAGAAAATTGCCCCGGCCGCGAATCGAACCCGGGCCTGTTACATACGAGGTAGCGAGGCTACTCTGAGAACACAGCGGCGGATTAAACAACTTTAAAAACTGATAAAACTTCGCATTTTTGTCTGAGACCATGGTTTAGTTCCTCAAATTCCTGGTATTCATTTCCTCTATTCTCGTTGTTTATTTCTTTTAATTTAACCTCTCCCTTTGTAAGTACCTATACGTGTCCCACGCCACTCGGGGTAATGTTTAATACATTTACACACAGTATATCTTTATTGATACATTACATTGTAACGTTAATATTGTAACATAAAATCTCGAAACTTCATTTAATAGCTCATGAATACTTTTAGTATTTCTCTTGGTTATAGAATAAGTACCCTAAAAATAAATGTAGCTGTTTCACAAATTATCTTATGAGTTGTAATGTTATAGTTTGATGTTATAAGACAGATATATTTCAGTACCCCATCCGGAACACATTGAATGTGCAGCCGCAATAACGTTACAGATGTAAGGCGACGATGGACATTGAAGTATAGAGTGTACATAAAATGATGTAGTAGTTTCAAGTAATAATATTATCACTCAGATGAGGCGTGGAAAGTTGTGTGTAGACTGAAATGAAACAGGAAAGAAGATGGTTTCAGTTATGTGAGTGAGCGGATAGCTTTCTTTTGTTTTGTTTCTATGACAACAATAATAACAAAGATGGCAACTCCTCAACAGAAAGTGTTTTGCAGTTTAAGAGTTGTAAATCAGTTGTGACAGTTCAACGTGGTTTCCTAGGCAGTTTAATCGTGATCCCCCCAATGCCAACAACATCCGTCAATGTCATAATCAGTTCGCAACGACCGGTTGTCTGTGTAAAGGCAAACGTGTGGGACGACCAAGAGTGTCTGAGGGGAATGTTGCTACCGCAACATTTCAAGATCAAAGTCAGCGTAATCAGTACGCTTTAGAGCCTGTAACAATTTTAAACGGTAGGGATGCGTATGTAAGCGTTTTCGTAAGACATTTCACACTTTCATTACTGGATTGGTCGTCATGGTCCAGATGACAGGGCTTATCTCCAGTGGTATCCTAGATCACCGGATCTCGCCCCATGCGATTTTTTCCTTTGGGGTATTGTAAAGGACAGAGTCTACGTGCCTCCATTGCATGATAACCTGCCCGAATTGAGAGACAGGATTCGAGACGCTGTTGCCCGCTGCGTGACAAGGCAGCACGCTACCCCGAGACCACAGCGGTGATTTGTATTTACCTTCCTCAAATAATGACTAATAGGGGGTTTTCGCACTGTACTTAGAATTCTGCGTGACACGTTATTCTGACATCATGATGCTGACATCCAATCAGTGGCCAATATATTTTTTTAGCCTTAATAACAGAGCTAGAAGGTGTGGTTATTTGTGCTCAAATAACGGGGTGAACAACGTAAGTGTGTTATTTTAAAATTATGAGTACCAAATAACGATTTAAAATTGTCGGTGATATGTCTCCTTAGGAAAGTGTTACCCAAGTAATCCGTATGAAGACAGCAGTAGATTGAATTATATTTAAAATAAAGTCCGCGAAGAAACAGGACAGGATTTCTGTCTTCGCACACTGAAAGACCACGTGCAACATCTCATTCAATAAAACTGAGCAACAAAAAAGGAACTTTGCTTTTGTCTCAGAAATAAAAATATGTGTTTCTGATAGTATTTTTTTCTCCTGAATTCAAATATGATATGGATTTTTCTCCATCACGCAAGGTTTCCGAGAGAACAGGCATTTATTATTTCGAACGCTTTAATATTTTCTACATTCGTAACTGCACAATATTCGAACATTCAGACTCACCTAGAAAGTAAGAAATGGCGATTTTCTGTTATATTTCGCATGTGGAGCATCCCTCTTGATGGTCCAACAATAATCGGCCAGCATATTAGGATTCCATTTGCCTTGATATCTCTTTTCCATAGCTGAAATTTCTTGATGAAAGTGTCCCCCGTGCTCATCGCTCACTGCTCCAAGATTTTCCGGGAATAAATCTAGGTTTATCAAAAAAATAATTATTTAAATCCATTAATTGAAATTGAAATAAAAAAACTGTGGGTGATGGAGAAATTCCGAATACATATTTGAAAACACAATAAAAAAACTGCATTAAGTACAACTATTGGTACTCATGAGACAAAAATCATGTTGACCAGTGTAATGGAAAAAGAAAGCAAAGCTAACCTGAGGAAGTAAGAATATAATATTGTATTTACAATTTTTAAAAAATAAGAACAGAAAAAAGTTTAGTCAAACATAATTAGGCCTACTCGAACAAAAGACCAGGCGTTTTCATAACCTCATTTTTATAATTGAATATGTAGAACATAATGACGCCAAGGAGAGCGAACATTTCCGAATTCATCCGAAGAATAAACCATGGCTTACGTGGCTGGAAAACTGTTACGGAATCATCCATCTCATTAACTCTAACTGCGTCATTGACACATCATTATTTCTGTCATATAATATTTAACGTTTAACAGATAAAGATGTGAGACAACTAATATTATTATTCCATCTCATTCTGGTATTACCTAGGGGATTTTCCTTTTGTTTTTCCTACAAATAAGTTTCCACTCACATATTTTATTTCCTGTTCGTGCCACATGTCCAATGTAAATACATTGTTCGTGACATCGGAACTTTTCATTGGCTCTTGTAATTATTACAAGTTTTAATGAATTCGAGAGCAATAAAAAGTCTGAGGTCACATAAGTTTTATTTACATATACTCTATTACACTTGTCAACATAATTTTTGTCTCATGAGTACCAATAGTTGTACTTAATGCAGTTTTTATCGAGTTTTCAAATATGTATTCGGAATTTCTCCATCACCCACAGTTTTTTTATTTCAATTTCAATTAATGGATTTAAATAATTATTTTTTAATAAATGTTTTTTCGTCCATTTGTCCATTGTAAAATAAAACGGGGAACACTTTCATCAGGAGATTTCAGCTATGGAAAGGAGATATCAAGACAAATGGAATCCTAATACGCTGGCCAATTATTGTTGGACCATCAAGAGGGATGCTCCACAGGCGAAATGTATCACAAAATCGTCATTTCTTACTTTCTAGGTGAGTCCTAATGTTCGAATATTGTGTAGTTACGAATGTAGAAAATATTAAAGTGTTTCAAATTATAAATTCCTGTCTCTCGGAAACCTTGTGTGATGGATAAAAACCGATATTATATTTTAAATCAGGGGAAAAAGTACTATCAGAATCACATATTTTTCTTTCTGAGACAAAAAAAAAGGTTTCATTTTTGTTGCTCAGTGCTATTTACTTGAAAGTAGTATAAAGGGTTATATGAAGCATAATTAGCATGTAAATAAAACCTCCGTGTGTCTTTTTTCTATGAAACTGTAAAGTATTATAATCTTCAAATCATTCCAAATGCTCATGTCCATACTGTATATTTCTTTTTAGCTAAAACTATATAAAACTTTGTTCGATATTCGTAACTACTTTTATCTAATGGTATTTTTAGGATTAAGTCATTAGCATCGTAATTCATATCTGTGCGTGAAAGGGCCAACACATTTTGCATAGATGCCTCTTTTTTTGGGGGTTTGAGGTTCTTATGGGTGACAAATCTACGCCATTAGACCCTTACTTTAGTTACGTTCTGAAGAAATGTCTGGTCTTCAGTTACTATTAAACATAGGAATTTTAGACCCCGAAAAATCCATGGATCACGGCCGGGTTTAAACCCGCAAATCTTGGAACCAGAAATTAGCATGTTAACTAATAGTCCACCAGGACCGAGAAAAGTAGAACTTAGTTTATTTGCAATAATAACATTTTATTTTTGCAAATGCCCCAGGTTGTCTTTCGACATTCCTGGTGATCTCTACTGGCATGGCGTACTTGTAACCCGGTGATGATGATGATGATAGTGGTGCGCCAGGAAAGTCCCTAATCCTAAGCTTAATCTAAGATGAATATGAATTATGATGATTGCGATGGCCGTATGATTACGGGGACCGTTCGGGCCTTAAAGTATTCCTGACATTTGTCTAACAGGCGAGGAAAACCCCCGATAAAAACCTCACCCAGAAAAACTGTCCCGACCGGGGATCGAACCCGGCCCGCTGCGTGACAAGGTAGCACGCTATCTCGAGACCACAGCGGTGGACGCAATAATAATCGTGTGTTTCTCTCTTTGTTAGCTAAATATTCATAGCGAGTTGGCCCGTACTATAACTACGCTACTTTAAACGTTAGAGAAAATGTTAAGAATGTCCTTTTCCGAAGGTTAAACAGAAATGATACACTTTCAGGTCAACTTTTAACTATAGCGTTGTCTAATTTCCATAACATGCAAAATCTTTATTTTTGTACTAATTTACAACGTAATATCAATTAACATTTAGACTTATTCTTCTCCTAAAATTATATGTTGCATTAGCTAGTTGGCCCATACTGTAACTACGCTACTTTAAACGTTAGAGAAAATGTTAAGAATGTCCTTTACCGAAGGTTAAACAGAAATGATACACTTTCAGGTCAACTTTTAACTATAGCGTTGTCTAATTTCCATAACATGCAAAATCTTTATTTTTGTACTAATTTACAACGTAATATCAATTAACATTTAGACTTATTCTTCTCCTAAAATTATATGTTGCATTAGCTAGTTGGCCCATACTGTAACTACGCTACTTTAAACGTTAGAGAAAATGTTAAGAATGTCCTTTTCCGAAGGTTAAACAGAAATGATACACTTTCAGGTCAACTTTTAACTATAGCGTTGTCTAATTTCCATAACATGCAAAATCTTTATTTTTGTACTAATTTACAACGTAATATCAATTAACATTTAGACTTATTCTTCTCCTAAAATTATATGTTGCATATGTTTTGTTTTTTGATTGTTTTTTTTTTTCACCGCTGTGGTGTCGGAGTAACGTTGATGCCGTGGACGCAGCAGGCCAGGGTTCGATTCTGAAAGCCCGAATAGTCCCCGAACACCTCTTGGCCATCATAATCACCTATGATATTCGCCTTATTTAGTACGAATACATTAGTCCATGTATCTTGGAGGCGGATCTGACATAAAGTTGATCACTCATTCGCAGGTCTTTCATTTCCTTGTATGACCCCAATAAATAAATAAGCTTAAAATCATCTCATGATAGACTGTGTCCATGCCTGCGCCGGTAATCGTGGGGAACTTAAATAACACGTAATAGAGTTAGGTTAAACAAGGAATAAGAAATAAGTATTTTTTTATGATTTATCAGTTTTTTTTACAATAACATGAATTGAAAATGTGCAAGTATGTATAAAAATATCTAAATTCCACACGAATTCGATTAACTTTTCGTGTTTACAAAAAATAAATAAAAAAATGTCTGCTCTTCAGTTACCTATTTACTCGTATTCGCGAATATATTCTAACTGCCGTCATCGATTAGTGAGATACTCGATTCGGAGTATAATTCCTCAGTAATTAGGCGGTTAGTAAGCATGTGGATGAGAATTTGAGAGGAAATGTTGATGTCATATATTATTTTCCTACCATCTCTTGACAACACAGTGGTGGTTCATATCCTTAGTTCACGTAACATATTTTATTGTGGAAGAAATATAATGCTGCAAAGTTTTTAATTTGTAGTAAAACTACGTATTAATTACAACACATATTACTTATGAATTAATATTTGTTCTTATTATTAAAGATAAATCTTAATATTTTATTGTTACGTTTTCATAAAAAAACATTAAGCCCAAAAATATATAATACTTTCATAATTCTTAGTTTTTAAAAGTAATGCAATAAAAATTTGTCCAAGAATATATTAAACGGAACTAATGAAATGCGTTTCCTTCTCTTACGATAATTCATTGCCCTCGTTGCATTTGGTCAGTTTTTTTAGATCCATCCATATTATTGTTATTATTATTACTATTATTATTATTATTATTATTATTATTTAAAACTATTATATGATAAATCCATTTATATGCATGATAAACAAGTTATCTAACTTTAAGGGAGAAGAAACGAATAAGAGTATTTGAGAATGAAGATCTTAGGAACATTTTTAAACCCGAGAGAGAGAGCCGAACATACAGGTGAGTGGAGAATAATAGTAAAATATATTATCTTTATGGGAAATCGCATTTAATAAGAACAGTAACGTCTCATAATATGTGATGAGCAGGATATATAGTACGATTGGGGAATGAAAGAGGGGCATGTCAGGTCGAAAGAGCGAAGGAAATGGCAGAGAATGAGGTGGGAGATAAGGGATTTAATTGTTCTTATTGCATCTGGCTTTCCACAAAGATCATGTAGCTCACTAACATGTAGTCTTCTCCATTCACCTGTTATTTCTTCTCTCTTAGGTCCTAAATTTTCCTAAGAACTTTATTCCCAACTACTTCTAATTTTTTCTCCTCCCTTAAAGTAAGATTCCATGTTTCACATCCATATAATATAACTAGCGAGAATAACAGTTTTATGTAAGTTAATAACTAGTAATGATAATAATAATAATAATAATAATAATAGTTGTAGTAGTAATAATAATAATAATAATAATAATAATAATAATAGCTGTAGTAGTAATAATAAATAATAATAATAATAGTTGTAGTAGTAATAATAATAATAATAATAATAATAATAATAATAATAATAGTTGTAGTAGTAATAATAATGATAATAATAATAATAATAATAATAATAATAATAATAATAATAATAATAGTTGTAGTAATAATAATAATAATAATAATAAATAGTTGTTAGTAGTAGTTAGTAATAATAATAATAATAATAATAATAATAGTTGTAGTAGTAATAATAATGATAATAATAATAATAATAATAACAATAATAGTTGTAGTAATAATAATAATAATAATAATAGTTGTAGTAGTAATAATAATAATAATAATAATAATACATTTAAATAAATTTGTGTGAGATCATTACTCGCGCAGTTGTAGGAATCGCCACCGTCTTCACTTCCTCTGTCAGTTCTCGCCTACGACAGCAGAGCAACTCGAGCTAGGTCCCTAGAGCATCGAGATCATTACATCTGGATTATGCTATCGACCACGGCATATTACTCCGGAAAATGTTCATAATTATACGTACTGCTCCTAAGATCAAGGATAGGAGGCGTAAGAATAACAGTTAATCCTTAAATCGGCGAAACAATTTATCGTGCCATTTATTTAAATGTTTTCGATCGCAATGAAAACAAAATCATGTAAAACTTTAAGTTATTATTGTCAATTATTGCGTAATTTAATAAAAAATTAAGTAATTTCTACTCGTTTGTTTTTCTATTGTTTTATTAAAATATCTAATATATAAAAATGTTTGTTGGCTTGTTTATTTTTCGTACTTTATGCGCGGTCATACCGTTTATCCGATTGTGATGGGTCTTTTTGCAAAAATGTTCAGGCGATTCCCAGGATGAACATAGGCTATAAGAGAGTTGTGATACTCAACTCCTACACCCTTAAAAATCGCCCTTTGTAGTGGAAAACGTGAAAAAAGTAGTTTTTTGGATGCATAAATGGATTACGCTGCCCAAACCATAACAAATACACAAAATTAATGTACACAGAATTGAATATCTCAAAAAGCTCTACAAAAAAAGTCCGTAACAGTATATATTTATCTCTTACGGATAACTCTAATAACCATTTTTGTCTTTCACTGATACCGAGAAGATCGAGAGAAGTACGTAGATTCATGTGCAAGCATAGCAGCACATTCTTTTATGGTAACTGACAATAACGAATTTTGTATTTTAGCTCATTTATGCCAAGAAGATCGAGATAAGTAAATTCCCGAGCAACACCGGATAATCAGCACGGGGAATCTTAAAATAATAACGATATAGCTACCATTTATAATTAGTTTTCATTTTACTTATTCAACTAATCATAAGAAGTACATTAATTTTAGTCTTTTTGCCAATTTATGCCAAGAAGATCGGGATGAGTAGATTCTCGGATAACACCGGGTAAACAGCACGGGGTATCTAAAAATAATTATTTAACTAAACATAAAACACATTAATTTTCGTATTTCAGCTCATTTATGTCAAGATCGGGATAGGTAGATTCCCGGGTAACGCCGAGTTCTGATTAGAACGGAGTAGGGGCCTATCTAAAAAATATAAATTTATAATTATTTTTCTTTATACTTATCCAAGGAAACATGAAAGCACATTAATTTTCATTTATTTAGGCTTAGCAGCGCACGCCAGGTATTAGCTAGTAATATATAAAAATGAATGTTTGTTTATTCGTATTTTATGCGCTGCCATACCGTTCATCCGACTGTGATGGGATTTTTTTTGCAAAATGTTCAGAAGTTTCCCTGGAAGGTTATAGACTATAATAGAGTTTTAACACTCGACCCCTTCACCCTTAAAAATCGCCCTTTAGTGAAACACGTGAAAAAAATTGGTTTTTGGACGCTTAAATGGCTTACGCAATCTATGATTTGTAGAGTAAAATGGCCGATTTATTCTGATACAGATAAATCAATATAAAAATAAAGCAGACATAGACATCTCGGTGTATGCGTCATTAGCCCTCGAGGCTGCTCCTACTGGAATTCCCGGTTCAAAACCTGGCGGTTCAAGAGGGTTTAGGTGATGGGCCATTCCGGAATTTTCGGTTTTTTTTCGGAGTTCTCCGTTTCCCTAATTAAATACCACACTCTCTCAATTCCTCCTGTCTCCTTCATGTCACTTCATTTCCCATTCATTTGTTCCATATCACTCTTCATTTTACCTCATGTTAGTAAAAATACATTATATAATGGAAGTCCAACGCTATGGTCTCGACGGAGCGTGCTGCCATATCACGCAGTGGGCCCGGGTTCGATCCCCGGTCGGGGCAGTTATTCTGGGTGAGGTTTTTATCGGGGTTTTTCCTCACCTGTAAGACAAATGTCAGAAAAACTTTAAGGCCCAAACGGTCCCCGAAATCATATGGCCATCATCATCATCCTTATCCTTATCATTATCATCATCATCATTATCATCATCCTTCACCGGCGTGGAAAGCAACGGGAAGCTACCACACCTACAATTCCCTAGTAAAGCTGCAAGCATAGCATGAAAATGTTATGATTGCAGTGAAGGACCTGCCTTTGGGCAGAATTACTATGGATGGGTATAATTGAAATGGACAGCTAATGACAAATGAAGGACATTTTGAGGAAGTGGCTGAATTCAAATACCTAGGAACAATAATCACAAACAGGAATGAGATGCACAAAGAAATTAAACAACTCCTTTAGAAAAAAGTTAAACTGAAAATATATAAAACTATTATTCTACCAGTTATATTATATGGGTGCGAAACATGGACTCTTACTTTAAGGGAGGAAAGGAGATTACGAATATTTGAGAATAAAGTTCTTAGGAAAATTTTTGGACCAAAGAGAGATGAACAGACAGGTAAATGGAGAAGACTGCAAAACAGAGAATTACATGGTCTTTATAGGAGGCCAGATATAATGGGAACAATTAAGTCTCGTACACTGAGATGGGTAGGAGATGTGGCACGAATGGGGAATGAAAGACGTGCATGGAGGCTTCTTGTAGGAAAACCAGAGAGAAAACGCCCAGTTGGTAGACCAAGCATGAGGTGGGAGAATAACATTAACTATGATTCGAGGGAAGTAGATTTTACAGGGGATCATTGGAAAACATTGGCTCAGGATACGGATATATGGAGAGCTTATGTTCGCGCGGCCATGAACCTACGGGTTCCATAGTGCCAGTGAGTTAGCTAGTTAGTAAAAATCCTCGAATGTTTTGAAGTTATTAAACTAATTAATTCATTGTTTTAAAATATTAATAACAGTTTGTTTGGTTAGTAAACCACAGGTGTAGAAAATAAATGGTTGCGGGGATCTAATGGGAAGACCACCAGAGTGGTTCGTATTGACTCCTAGCATGAGAAATAGAAAAAAGCAGAAGGGGCAATAGGTGGGTTGTACGGAGTCCCTCCTTGCAGCCATGCGCCCAAATCAAAAATGACGAAATGGGTCAGGGTATTAGAACCTGGTGTATGGAACCTGGAATATGACCTGCAACTTACGTAACACCCTAGAGTATACTTTAATTCCACTCATATCTATAATACGTATTATGGGATAGCGCAATAGATCTTCAGGTTCCCGCACTGAGGGCAATCTGTCCTCATAGTCTGAATAAAGAACTAAATTATACATACAATTTGTACTACTTCGTATTAAAATCTTATCAAGGATGCTAGGAAACCTTAGTGTTTAGATGGTTAAAAATATTTAAAAAATTTGTACCGAAGTCGACCATTCAGATTGTTTTTTCTTGTTTATCTCAGTCGAAAAGGTGAATGCTGGATAGGGATTTCATTATCAAGCATAATTACAGCATAGGCCTAATCATCATTTCGTATCAATAAAATTATAAAATGAACTTCTACAAATAATAAATGATAAAAATAACATACAAGGTTCTAGGCGCAATATGATCTTATATTCCAATGTATCTACAAATAAATTATATAAATTTAATTAAAAATGTACACTTCTGTAGTTGGAGATCTATCGTTAATAATAATAATAATAATAATAATAATAATAGTAATAATAATAGTAATAATAATAATAATAATAATAATAATAATAATAATAATAATAATAATGTCCACCGCTATGGTCTCGAGGTAGCGTGCTGCCTTGTTACGCAGCGGGCCCGGGTTCGATCCCCGGTCGGGACAGTTTTTCTGGGTGAGGATTCAATCGGGGTTTTTCCTCACCGGTTTTTCCTGTAACACAAATATCAGGAAAACTTTGAGGCCCAAACGGTCCCCGAAATCATATGGCCATTGCAATCATCATAATTCATATTCATCTTAGATTAAGCTTACGATTAGGGACTCTCCTGGCGCACCACTATCATCATCATCGCCCATCATATCATCGGGGCAACGTAACCCCGCCTTCCAGGCGCTGCAACTTCAGAAGTGGGTTACAAGTACCCCATGCCAGGAGAGAACATGAGGAATGTCGAAAGACAGCCTGGGGCATTTGCGAAAAAAAATTAGTAATAATATGATAATGTAGTAAAGTAATTAAAAAACTCAATATACAACTACTGAAGGGAAAAATTTACTCACACAAAATAATATAAATGGTTTCAACATGTAACTTACATAGTAACAATTGGAACACTAAAAAAATGTACCAAAAAGCACCTTCAGATACGACATAACCTAGACGTTCAGAACACGATCTGTGACCGATAGAATTAATAATGTGCTCATTAATATTAATAGGTCTAATAATAATGATATTAAATTTCTTTACTTGGTTTAACCGCTCCTTTTGTAAGCAGATTTGTATGTCACGCGGCTCCCGCGTCTTGCAGGGACACAATCTGTCGGGTGAGTATTTCGCACTCTCGATCACACAATTATTTTTTTCTTTCATCTCCTAAGGACACTGAATACCTCCCTGGATAAGTGATCCGCTCAATGCCAGGGCCATTTCCGAAACAATACAAACAATCAAGACATTAAACACCATTCACTCACACATTAAACAAGGCAATAATAATACGGACGAAGGCAATGTCCTAATGTTAATTGGGATCTATTTGAACTTTAAATTTTTCTAGTATTTAGGGCCTATGCCTTATACGTGAGGAATAACCGCAGAAAACCTTACATCCAGAGAACGTATGCCAACCAGGGATCGAACCCGGACCCGCTGCGTGTAAGAAGCAATACCCCGACGTTATCACGAGACAACATTGGTGGATTATTATTATTATATTTAATATTGATATTTATATTATTTATTATAAATATTATTACTATTATTACAATTATTACTATTACTATTATTATTATTACTATTATTATTACTATTATTATTACTATTATTACTATTATTACTATTATTACTATTATTACTATTATTATTTATTATTATTATTATTATTATTATTATTATTATTATTATTATTATTATTATTATTATTATTATAAACGATTTATTGGGAATTAGTTTGGATTCTTTCATTTGTTGCAAACGTTGGAGATATACATTCAGTAGATTAGTTATTTTTTTGTAAGTGCCCTACCTATTCATCAATGTTGACAAGTATATGACTGACGGTAAAATGCGTTATCCTTTGACATATTTCTAGTGCGATCAACTGCCAGCTATATCATGGCCTGTCACAAGATATTTAACGTGACATTTAGTTTATGATGACTTGGTTTTATAACGTGGGGAAGATTGTATCGCAGTAATATACATATGTACTTCACTTATTACCAACTCCAAGCAAATTATAAGAATTTCACTGTACTAAAAGTAATAATAAGTACATAATACCTTATTTTGTACATCGTTTCGAAATAAAGAGATTAATGTACACTTAGGTATTCAATTGGCAATATATCCCCTATATAAACTAATGATATATATCAGTTTATTTCATGTTGTACACTTTAATAATAATAATAATAATAATAATAATAATAATAATAATAATAATAATAATAATAATAATAATAGCAGACCATGGGGTAACGTCGTTACCTCGAACGCAGCTAGTTCAGTTCGGGACAAAATACTCGGGGCGAGGTATTTTCTTGGAGAGGAGATTTAAGCCGCCTATAAGACAAGTGGAGATACTTTCAAGACTCAAATGTTTTTTTAAACCATCTTAATATAAGAATCATCCACATTAGATTCGTCTTGTTTAATATAAATGTTTTAATACAGCGCAGCGGTAGAGAGTAGATAAAAACCGTAAAGGAATATGCTGTACTTACTATCTCCTCCCTTCATATTATGTCACTCACTCAGTCCCTCTTCTGATTCGTTACCTTCACTCATAATCAGGGAGGGCAACATGGTGGAAAGCGGACGGTAATACATTAGAAAGACAGTGACTGGTTAATCATACTTTCCTACTGCCAAGACTCCGAGCATGCGCAGATCGAGATTAATTTATAATTTGTATCCCTATAAATACTGTTTCTCATCTCAAATGTTCGTGTTGTCTTGAGGGGGTCGCGGCCTTGAGCTATTCATTCTCTCGCAGAGGTCCTAAATATAATGTCGTGACCAAAAAGTAGAAATATAATCCCAGGTTAGAAACCTAATGACAAGTACTGTCCCAGTAAATATTGGAATCAATAGAGCACGTTAAAAGTACCTATATACCCTATATATATATATATATATATACTATTAACAAATAAATTGACAGACAAATCAAAATGGTTTCAACATATAGGCCGAATGGAGATATGTCGTCTATCAAAACAAGCTTTTCAATAGAATCCAAGAGATAAATGTTCCGTTGGACGCCCCATGACCAGATGGAGGGATATTCTTTGAGTCGGCACAGGCTTACATCCTAATGATGAAGTAAAAGATTAAGTATATTTTTATTATAGTTATGGAACGGGACGATCCAGTCTCGTGAGAATTACGAAGAGTCCCGGTGGGGTCAGGATTTTTAAACTGACCCAAACCTTCTGGCGGCACTATGGCCCTGGGGTCGACTCAGCCTCTAACTGAAATGAGTACCAGACGCTTGTTCTGGGGTAAAGGCGGCCGTCACGCAGGGCTGACAACCCGGCTGACATCAAGTGCCGATTGTCAAGAAAAAGTGGGAGCCTTAACCTCCTACTACCCCAAGGGCCTCCTGAGGCCTGTAGTGGGCCCTCCATGGTATCTTTACCTTGTCGTGGTGGAGTGGCTTGTGTGCTTAAATGATCCTGAGAGCTATGCCGGCGGTAGCATTGCTGCCGATAGGGTTACCCATGCCGGATTGGTCGAAGGTGATAAGCCAGACAAAATAAGTACCTTGGTCGAAAGAGTGACGATCTTTCACCGTAAAAATACAACCGTCAAGAAATGCGGACATGGGTTCTACTGGGGTAAAATTTTCCGGAGGTCAAATAGTCCCCCATTCGGTTCTCCGGGCGGGGACTACTTCAGGGAACCCATGCCAAAGGCTCAAACATAGGGACATGTTCCTAGGAACATGGAATGTTAGGACTTTATACAATAGCGGGGCACTAGAGATATTAACGCGGGAATTGGATAAATCGCCCTTGGATATAGTCGCTTTACAGGAAGTTAGGTGGCCAGGAGAAGGTAGTCAGGAATCAGGAAGCTTTTCATTATACTATGGGGGTGCAGAAAGACCTGCATTTGGAACGGGTTTTTTAGTCAGAAGGAGGATCCTATCCGCTATCCGAGATATTAAGTTTGTTAGTGATAGGATATCATACATAATTCTAAAGGGTAAACGACATGATTTTATAATTGTAAATGTACATGCCCCCACAGAAGATAAAGATGACAAGATCAAGGATGAGTTCTATGAAGAATTAGAATGCTTATTTGATAGCCTTTCACGACCAACAATAGGCAAATTCAGTCTTCATGAAGATAGTAACGACAACGGGGTTAGATTAGTCACATTTGCCACATCAAAGAATCTCATTGTTAAGAGCACAACATTTCAGCATAAGGATATTCATAAATACACCTGGACGTCCCCAGATGGAGAAACTCGGAACCAGATAGATCATGTATTAGTGGATAAACGCTGGCACAGTAGCATCATTGATGTTAGATCAGTTAGAGGGACAGACTGCAATTCAGATCATCATCTGGTCAGGGTGAAAATCAGACAACGGCTATCACTTATGAGAGGAACAAACGCTAAAGATGATTCTGTAAAATATGAATTAAAAAACTTGAAAAATGATGAAATGCGGCAAGAATACCAAATCAAAATTGCTAATAGATTTGAAGTACTGGAATCTTCAGATGACAATGTGGCAAACGAAGAAGAAACTGATATAAATAAAGAATGGGAGGCTATAAGAGATACTATTAATTGTCAGCATCAGAAAGCATTGGTTGTTTAAAAAAGAGGCAAAACAAGAAATGGTTTGATGAGGAATGTGCCGACATTGTAAAGAAAAGAAAGCTAGCAAAAATTAAATGGTTACACGAGCCAAATGAGGTAAATTTAGAGCAATGGGGTAGTGTTAGACGGGAAACCACCAAGTTACTAAAGAGTAAAAAGAGGGAATATTTGAGAGAGAAGATTAATGATCTTGAAATGAATGCAAAAAATAGGAACATTAGAGAATTATATCAGGGAATTAGTATAGAGAAGAAAGGGTTTCAGGCTAGAACAAACATAATTCGGAATGAAAATGGGGATATGATTGCAGATTCCAAGAGTATATTAAATAGATGGAAAAGTTATTTTAATCAGCTATTAAATGTACATACAGAACAGGACATTGAGGAGAATAACTTACAGACAGCAGAAATGCTAGTCGCAGAGCCAAGTGCATTAGAGGTTGAAATGGCAATTGAAAAATTGAAGATGTATAAAGCATCAGGTTCAGATGAGATCCCAGCAGAACTGATAAAATCAGGGGAGAAAAATTGATGGACAAGATACGCTGGTTGCTTAGTATGATTTGGGAAAAAGAAGCTCTTCCAGATGAATGGAAGGAATCAATTATCGTACCAATTTATAAGAAAGGAGATAGAACTGATTGCAACAATTATAGGGGCATCTCATTACTTTCAACTTCGTACAAAATTCTAACAAATATATTAGTAAGCAGACTTACTCCCTATATTGAATGACATTCTAGGAGATCATCAATGTGCATTTAGAAGAAACAGGTCTACAACAGATCAGATTTTTAGTATAAGACAGATTTTAGAAAAGAACTGGGAATATAATGGTACTGTACATCAACTATAGTTAGGAATTCAACAATGCATATGATTCAATTAAGAGGGAAAAGTTATATAGTATCCTGCTGGAGTTTGGAATTCCTAAAAAGTTAGTTAGACTTATACGAATGTGTCTAAATGGTTCAACGAGTAGGGTGCGTGTAGGCAAACAGTTTTCAGACACTTTTGAAATCCAGAATGGGTTAAAGCAAGGAGATGCACTATCTCCTCTACTATTTAATTTGTACTAGAGCATGCCATTAAATCTTTAGAGAATGAGGAAGGCTTACAACTCAATGGTATTAATAAGCTGTTAGTTTATGCTGATGATGTTGTACTACTGGCCGATAGCGAGGAGATACTAAAGGCCAACACGCACACACTATTGAGTAACACTAAGAAATTAGGACTGGAAGTAAATATCAGTAAAACTAAATATATGGTCACACGTAGAAATACATTATATAATGAAATGGACAGCTAATGACAAATGAGGGAAATTTTGAGGAATTGGCTGAATTCAAATACCTAGGAACAATAATCACAAATAGGAATGAGATGCACAAAGAAATTAAACATAGGCTCAATTCTGGAAATGCATGCTATTATGCATTGCAGAGACTTTTGATGTCCCAACTCCTTTCAAAAAACGTTAAGCTGAAAATATATAAAACTATTGTTCTACCAGTTATATTATATGGGTGCGAAACATGGACTCTTACTTTAAGGGAGGAAAGGAGATTACGAGTATTTGAGAATAAAGTTCTTAGGAAGATTTTTGGACCAAAGAGAGATGAACAGACAGATGAATGGAGAAGACTACATAACAATGAACTACATGGTCTTTATAGGAAGCCAGATATAATAAGAACAGTTAAGTCCCGTAGACTGCGATGGGCAGGACATGTTGCGCGTATGGGGAATGAAAGACGTGCATGGAAACTTCTTGTAGGAAAGCCAGAAGGAAAACGCCCAGTTGGTAGACCAAAAATGAGGTGGGAGAACAACATTAACTATGATTTGAGGGAAGTAGATTATACAGGGAATGATTGGAAAGCATTAGCTCAGGATAGGGATGTATGGAGAGCTTATGTCCGTGCGGCCATGAACCTACGGGTTCGATAGTGCCAGTGAGTAAGTAAGTAAGAGTGACTGTAGGAAAAGAGTTTTTCAAATTCACAATTGATTAAACAACGAGATGCACTTTCTCCTACACTACTTAATTTTGTATTAGAGCACGCCATTAAATGATTAGGGGATAAAACAGGCTCCAAGTCTATGTTATTAATAATCTGTTAATTTCAGAAGATTATACAGTATTATTAGGCGAAATCGTGGAGATACTAAAGGCCAACAAGTAAATTCTATTTAGAAATATTAAGACATTGGGACTGGAAGTAAACATTAATAAAACATCAATAGTCTCATACAACCAAATACATTATATAATGGAAGTGGGAAGTTATAATTCAGAGAATTTAGTTGCCACTATTTCTACTATCCTCTCCTGACCTTAAGTGCCGTCCATGTCTAACAATACTCACAAATAACATTTATTTTGTCAAAATATTTGGAAATGGTTAGGCGTTTTCACTCCCTTTCTCCTAATACATACCAGCGCTGGTTATTTAGTTAAACACGGCAAAACCTCAGTGACGTACTTGCTGTGTAAGAGTCAGTTATCTTATATACGAAGCTAGGGTTAATTTATTTTGCAGGTGTTGTTATAGACATAGAAGTACTTTTATAGTTAGAAAGTTATCCTATGTATTTAAATTTTGTAATGAGGTTTGTGCTCTTGGTATTACGTAATTATAATGGTGGGCAGCGTTGGAAACACGGAAAAGCTATGAAATCTGATTTCGTGGAGATCATTGTTAATGTATGTACGTTTTTTACTGATGATTTCGAAGCCACAGACTACGGAGAGGAAACTATCGTTGTGTCCTATGTTATCGACAGAACTGTAGCGACTACCGGTTTATCGTGACGTAGTTAGTAGAATTAAAAAATAATTAAGCGATAGTAAGCGGCAATGTTTCGTGATCACCACGAACAGGACCTTTAAGAAAACTGTAGCCGATTCCTTGAGTGCCACCGTTATAAGACGGTAATCTATTCTCTGTATAAGTTTGAAGGATATAAGTGATGCATTAATTATAGAAAAGTTGTTCACATGGAGTATTTGGAGTCTGAGAAAAATTCTAAAAAAAAAAAAAAATTAGATACGTTATCACTCAGGGAAGAAACATTTTAATGGAAAGGTCTGATATCGTTTCAAAAACATCTAAATTTTACGAAAAATTAAGGAACTAAGAGCTACTAGCAGCACTACTGTTTACCTCGATGAAATTTCACTCAAAGATAATCCTACCAAAATTAATGTTTGGAATTACAAAGGCGATAAAACTGGTTTCCCACTTCAAATTCCAATAGGAAAAAGACATCGCCTTATTATTTTACACGCTTGATATTCAACTGACTTCATCCTCAATGATTTTTCTGAATTTTAAATCAAAATCAACGAAGGATTACCACGAAACGGACAACTCTGTTTTTAAGAACTGGTTTATTAACCAATTATTGTCAAATATTCCTCCAGACAGTGTTATTGTTATAGATAATGACCCGTATCATTCCAGAGAACTCAATAAAGCGCCAGTTTTATCGAATAGTAAACCTGAAGTGCAGTCTTGGCTCCGCAATAAAAACATCGAGTTTGATCCGCGACCCACTAAACTTGGGTTGTACGATTTATCATAATTGAAGAAAGACAATTTCAGAACATACGAGTTTGATGAAATTGGGGCAACGTATTCGCATATCGTAGTGGAACAGCCATCATATCATTAAAATTAAATTCAATATAGTTAATTTGGGCACAGATAAAAATTATGTTCCAAAGCATAACGTATCATTCAAAACTAAACATGTGAACGCGTTATTTGAAAAGGCAATTAATGAACTATCAGAAGATATGTAAAAAAATAGAACGACACTGGGAGACGGGTGTATTAATGGATGAAATAAGTGACCGATTTGTGATTAATTTAGAGGACACAGACGAAGAAAATTATGAAAATGTTGATCAGCTGAAGTGTACGATGAGGCGGCCGATGGATTCCAAGAATAAGAAAAAGAAGAAGATATATTCACCACTATTATACATTGCTCACTGCAATGAGTTTTCATTTTCTCTTCGTCACCATAAAATGCCTGAGAGAAGACAGAGCGAGAGGGAAAGGCTCTTTCTTAAACCGACCAGACTACTTCTCTCTTTTAAAACGACCGGACAACAAAATCCTCACAGACTATAATGACTATTTAACTCATGCCCCAAATGGGAGTCAATGACCAATCATGTTTCAATGATTTCTGTTTTACAACCAATCAGAGTCGTGTTTCACGAAATATTTATCAGTATTAAATTTACCACATTAAAGAATGCTCCTCCTTTTTAATATTCTGAACAGGTCTGACCATTATTTTGCAGTGACTGATTCACTAAGAAAATACGGCTACCAGATTGTATATATAGTGCATAGATGTCAACACATAGCGCCTGCAGGAGTTAATATAAAAACATTTGTAGCAATTTATTATACCACCAAAAAAAAAGAAACCACTGTTTGCACTTTCTTAAATGTATTTTTTCCCAGGCGATAATCCAGAAAAATATAATTGTCATATCTACATCATACGACATCAGAAATGAATTAATATACAGTTTGATGTTTCATCCCCCACTAGAGAGCATTCTTACAATATTGCGATCCTTTGGCAATAAATAGTATGATCTGGTTGCAGTGATAAACAAAAAGAAGCAGATGAAGCGTACCTATCGTTTCTCATTTGTTTTCAAACATCGCCGTTTTCATTAAATACATAAATATTTTAAAATAACTATAGTTAAATAATGATTTGTGAGTAAACAGCTTAATTTTATTCGTTAAATAGTCCTAACACAAATGAGGGAAAATTTTGAAGAATGGCTAAATTCAAATATATAGGAACAGTAATATAAAACAAGAACGAGGTGCATAAAAAATTAAACATAGGTTCATTTCTGGAAATGTAAACTACCATTACGCAATACAGGTACTATTGTTGTCCCAACATCCCTAAAAAAAACATTAAATTGAAAATATATATAACTGTTTTTTCCAAGTCACCCTATATTAAATGCAAGCGAAACATGGATCCTTGCTTAAATGAAGAAGAAAATATTATGAGTATTTTGGAATAAAGTTCTTAGAACAATTTGGACAATGAGTGATACAACAGGCAAATGGAGAAGACTACATAACAGTGAGCTTCAAGATCTTCATGGGAAACCAGATATAATAAGAAACGTTAAGTATCATAGACTGGGATGTGTAGCACATGTGACTCGAATGGGGAATGAAAGAAGGCATGGAAAGTTCTTATAAGAAAATCAGAGGGAAAGCGCTCAATAGACAAGCTAAGAATGTATGGGAGAATAACATTAACTATGATTTGAGGGAAGTATATTAATCAGGATATGACTGGAAAACATTACCTCAGGATATGGATGTTTGGAGAGCGCACGTCTGCAGATGTTCCATGGCACCATTGAGTTAGTTCGTTAGCAGAGCAGTGTTAGTGGTAATCACATCGTAATAAAACATAAATGAAAAATGACGACGAATATGATGTATTGTGCTTAGAAGACGGGGAAAAAACATTAATAAGCATTTTAACTTCAAATTTCAATGACAACAGTGTTCTGAGAGTGTTCTGATATATGCTAAACCGTTTTTAAAAATATAGATACTGTCAGTAGGCTGGCGGTGACATGGATTCCGATGGAATTTCTTTAAGTATACACCACCCATATTCACACATAATTTTCATATTCACATTATTTGATTCACTATAACTCGCAGATACCTCAAACAATTTACTGCTAGCAGAATTTATTGCTTCGCAATTTGTTTATAACTCGGTCCTTTATACCAACTAAAGTTTTCACTTAGCATCTTCTTGTCTTCCTTCTTGAAATCACTTCTCTGGTCCGCTATCTGGACATGACTGGCAGTGGCTCGTCCGATTTGGCATCATTGTACAGTGAGTTTCACTTAACTTGCGGCCACTAGCGAGGACACTGTGTGGGCAGCGCGAGTTGATGACTCAGTACTAGCAGTCACGTTCCCGCTATTGGCCGCAGGTCGAGTAAAACTTACTGTATATATTTGATGATCAGAACTATCTGTAAGCTAGTCTAGACTTTTCTCGAACAGAAGTCTCGAGAACCGAACTTTCATGAATGAAGGGATAGATACATTGGATAGTTCTCCGCTAGTTTTCTAACTCGTAAGTTGACATCTCACGAATTCATCTCCACGAAATAAGGTGAATCCCCGACTCTTGTCGCTGCTCGTGAAATTCAATATAAAATTCAACTATGCGTCACAATAAAAGCGATTAATAGGAAAAAAGTCTATATTTAAAGGTTACATTTTTAAACTGATAATACTTCATTTATGATTTATTATCCTATTAATATCAGTAAAACATGTGTACCAGCCTTAAAATAGAGAATCAAGTAAGTATAATATTTTCTTTAAAGACTAAAGAACTTACGTATAACATAAAATGTATGTGCATAATTCTCCTGTTTTACGGTACATATATTAATAGAAGGCAGAAAAGTGTTCATTATTCCTTAGATTCACGTAAACAGCGGCAAGAGAGTAATATCTGATAACGAGATCATCATCATCATCAACACTTTATTCAATCTTAAAACTGAATCTATAAATGCTGAAATGGAATTTTAATACCGTATAGTTACGATTATAGTCATGTTGTACATGTTGGATCGTATATTTCTTCAGAAAAACCTCTAAAATGTGGATTTTAAGCAGAATTTTTCCAATGTTGGATGAACCGGTGACGTATCTATAAGCATAAAGATAAAACTGTATGCATGAAACGGGATTTGAACTAGGATCTGCAGCCTTTAGTTCAAGCACTCTTCTTTTGAGCTACCCAGGCATCTATGGACAGATATGAATTTTTTTCACTTTAAAACCCCATGTACACTTTGTAGTGAATACTATTCACGTTATAGAAAGGGCTGCTTCATCAAGAAGATAATATGATGCGACTTTTATTCTATGCCACATCTGCTAATTAGCAATATTTTTTTTGTCTAATGCCACCAGGTAATAAAACTAAATATATGGTCACACGTAGAAATTCATTATATAATGGAAATGGACAGCTAATGACAAATGAGGGAAATTTTGAGGAAGTGGCTGAATTCAAATACCTAGGAACAATAATCACAAATAGGAATGAGATACACAAAGAAATTAAACATAGGCTCAATTCTGGAAATGCGTGCTATTATGTATTGCAGGGACTCTTGATGTCCCAACTCCTTTAAAAAAACGTTAAACTGAAAATACATAAAACTATTATTCTACCAGTTATATTATATGGGTGCGAAACATGGACTCTTACTTTAAGGGAGGAAAGGAGATTACAAGTATTTGAGAATAAAGTACTTAGGAAAATTTTTGGACCAAAGAGAGATGAACAGACAGGTGAATGGAGAAGACTACATAACAATGAACTACGTGATCTTTATAGGAAGCCAGATATAATAAGAACAGTTAAGTCTCGTAGACTGCGATGGGCAGGACATGTTGCACGTATGGGGAATGAAAGACTTGCATGGAAGGTTCTTGTAGGAAAGCCAGAGGGAAAACGCCCAGTTGGTAGACCAAGAATGAGGTGGGAGAATAACATTAACTATGATTTGAGGGAAGTAGATTATACAGGGAATGATTGGAAAGAATTAGCTCAGGATACGGATGTATGGAGAGCTTATGTCCGCGCGGCCATGAACCTACGGGTTCGATAGTGCCAGTGAGTAAGTAAGTAAGTAAGTAAGTAATGCCACCAGGTTGTCTCTTACGACATTTCTGGCTTTCTACCCTGGCTTTGTCAGAATTGTAATCCATTTCTTAGGTTGGGGCAACTTGAAGGCGGAGTTACGTTACCCCGATGATATGATGGGTGATAAATGATAATGAAACACCAGGAGAGTCCTTAACCTAAATTCCAGACCATGGGCAACCACAGGAATAATTCCCTTAAAAATGTCTATGGTTTGACCGGGAATCGAACCCGGGACCTCAAGAACTGTAGTCAGAAACGCGGACCACTAGGCCATGAGGCTGGTCTATTTTAAATTAATATTTTCCAGGCTTACCATCCGTATGAAAAAGTTAATACAACGAAAGAGAAAAAATTATGCCAGAACCAGAATTTGAACCCAGAATCTCCAGCTGGAGAAAAAATTATGCCCGAACTGGAAATTGAACCCAGGATCTCCAGCTGGAATCCTGCCTTCAAATCTCGGATCGGGAATATTTTTTCTATTTATTATTAACTACTGCATACGAAGTCTACGGATCCGCTATAAATTTCATATACTTACATACTATGCCAAGGGAATATTTTAGGAAGTCATAAATGAACAAAAAACATTGGCATCTCTACCAAAAAAGCTATTATTATTGTCAGATATAAAAAAAACAAAATCTAGTTAAACTATCTATATATTTCATCAGAAGAAAGTTAAATTATTATTTTCATATATAAATATAATTCCAACTAATGATGGTAAAGATACTAATCTAATATATAAAAATGTTTGTTTGTTTGTTTGTTCGTACTTTATGCGCGGCCATACCGTTGATCCGATTGTGATAGGGTTTTTGCAAAATGGTCAGGAGATTCCCGGGATAAACATAGGCTATAAGAGAGTTGTGATACTCAACTCCTACACCCTTAAGAATCGTCCTTTGTAGTGGAAAACGTGAAAAAAGTAGCTCTTTGGACGCTTAAATGACTAACGCTGCCTAAACCATAACAAATACACAACATTAATGTACACAGAATTGAATATCTCAAAAAGCTAAAAGCTCTACAAAAAAGCATATGTTTATGTCTTACGGATAACTCAGAATGACCATTTTTGTCTTTCATTGATGCCAAGAAGATCGAAAAAAGTACGTAGATTCCTGTGCATTATTAGCAGCACATGACGGGTATTCTTTTACGGATAACTCACAATACCGAATTTTGTCTTTCAGCTAATTTATGCCAAGAAGATCGAGATAAGTAGATTCCAGGGCAACGCCGTGTAATCAGCACGGGGAATCATAAAATAATTACGATAGGTCTATAAATGTATAATTATTTTTCGTTTTACTTATTCAACTAATCATAACAAGTACATTAATTTTCGTCTTTCAACTCATTTATGCCAAGACGATCGGGATGAGTAGATTCCCGGACAACACCAGGTAAACAGTAAACAGTAAAAATAATTACGATATAAACTTTCCCCTTTACTTATTTAACCAAACAAACACATTAATTTTCGCATTTCAGCTCATTTATGTCAAGAAGATCGGGATAAGTAAATTCCCGGGCAAGGCGGGTAATCAGCACGGGGTATCTAAAAATATAAATGTAGAATTATTTTTCCTCTTATTCAAATAAACATAAAAGCACATTAATTTTTATTTATTTAGATGTAGCAGCGCACGCCGGGTATTAACTAGTAATAAATAAATACCCGCCTGTAGCAAAAGCGGATGGTAATTTTATTATTACATTAGCATTCTTACGCCTTAACAACCTACCGTGCAACGCGTGTTAGCGCACACTTCTTCGCACTTCATATTTTATGAAACAAATTAATAAAATCAATTGGACGACATTGTGCATAATCCGGCTATGCGTCATTATGTAAGTTCCGTGAAAAATACGTTTAAAGTTTAAATCAATCTTCACTATTTATTGTAGCGCCAAACTAACAATACTGGTTATTGTAAGTTATTTTCCTTGTTTGACAGTTATGCATCAACAAACTAAGAGCAGGAACATTTGGCGCTTAGCTATATGATGCAAAATTTAGATTAGCATTTATGAAGATATGGTTTCATACCCGTTTATGGAAAGAAAAAAAAAAGAATCTCTGATAGGACTGATGGCGTTTACATTTTCTTTAATAATAAGGCTACATTTAAAGTTTTGGCGCTAAAAGTAAATATTTTTATTTGTTTTGTTTTAAATATTATATAATCGTAAAATTAGTTTTCTATATCTCATTATTTTCCTTTGTTTTTTATATACACTAGACAGGAACAATTTAATATGCCTTGCTTGTATACATTTTATTATTAGTTTTAGTCTTAATTTTAACTAATATTAACTGGTTGTATTATAGATCGTAATATATTAGATATTTTCTTTTGATCAAATTTTTACTTAGTATTTAATATTAGAGTTAATTAAGATTGCTATATTCTGACTAATATATGTTTCTCCTGGTGAGTGAAAAGAAGGCCACATGGCCTTAACTCCACCAGGCTAAATAAATCTAAAATCTAAAAAAAAAATCTATACTTACTTCATGAGCCAGTGCAACAGATAGCATCAAAATACATATTATTTTACAAATGGCGCTTAGCCGGTTCATGCATAACATTGTCCAATTATTCAAACTATTAAACCCAACAACCCCAACTACTTATATATATATATATATATATATAGTCCACCGCTGTGGTCTCGAGGTAGCGTGCTGCCTTGTCATGCAGCGGGCCCGGGTTCGATCCCCGGTCGGGGCAGTTTTTCTGGGTGAGGTTTATATCGGGGTTTTTCCTCACCTGTAAGACAAATGTCACGAAAACTTTAAGGCCCAAACGATCCCCGAAATCATAAGGCCATCATCATCATCCTTATCATCATCGTCATCCTTCACGGTGTGGAAAGCAACGGGAAGCTACCACACCTACAATTCCCTAGTAAAGCTGCAAGCATAGCATGAAAATGCTATGATTGCAGTGAAGGACCTGCCTTCGGGCAGAATTACTATGGATATATATATATATATATATATATACAGGGTGTAACAGGACATCACCGACAAAATTATAGGGATGATAGGCCATGTAGAGAGGATATTTTTTTGTGAAGGAACATATAATCGCAAACACGTCGTTTAGGAGTTATGCGCAGATGAAGATGTTCACCCGTAAGGGTCGGAATTGAATACAAACAAATGTACACACATAATTTTATTGAAAAAAGGCACGTTTTTACAGTAAGTGTTCAAACAGTCGACCCTGTGCCTCATTGCATGTTTGATATTGTCGCAGAAGCGATCGGCCAGCACGGCCGATCATGGCAGGATTATTTTTGACATCGTCAAAACACTTATTGTAAAAACATGTATTATTTCAATAAAATGATACGTGTACAATTGTTTGTATTCAATTCCGACCCTTACAGGTGAACACCTTAATCTGCGCATAACTCATAAACGACGTGTGTGCGACTATATGTTCCTTCACAAAAAATGATCCTCTCTATATTGCCTATCATTATTATCATTTTGTCGGTGAGGTTCTCTTACACCCTATATATATATGCCATGAAAAGAAAAATAAGCACCTGAACAGGGATTTGAACCCGGACCTCTGAATTGATACTTCAGTGTGATGCAACTTACGCGCACTGAAGTATCAATTCTGAGGTCAGTGTTCAAATCAACTTTCAGGCGTTTATTTTTTTTTTGTTGTGTTAGGCTTGCATTGCTTAATGTCAAAACTTAATTATATATATATATATATATATATATATATATGTGTGTATATACATGTCTATGGTATATCTATAGTATACAAAGGCGTGTATTACAGTTTCAGGAACAAAGGAAGACACGAGGGTGAGAGTGTAGAGACTGGAATTAGCTTAAGTCTTGTTTTCCATTGGAGACAAGCATGAATGACATTTTGTAACTTTGCAAACTATTTAATCGCATTCAGGGTTGCTTCAGGTGAGGTTTTAACAATATTTTTCCCCCCTGCCTGGTGTTAAACTTTGTAACTCGATTCCAACTCCACCCCCTTTTGGAATAAATTAAGGAAGCGTCTTTAAAGATCTTGGGATTAAATCAGGTCGCGTTCCTTTCAATACATAAAGTAAACTATAGTCTCTAAAGAACCGCTGTAATATATTCGATACCTTATTTAATGTTTAACAAATTATTCTACAAAGCTATCGCCCATCTCTCTCTTTCTTTGTGTCTCCCTTTTCCTCACAAACAAAAAATGTCACATATATGCATGCACACTGCACATTTAGGGCCTACATTAATGCGTAATATGTAGCTATATGTAGCGATTATAATTTTAAATTTCAATAAGTAAAACAAATGTAATGGTATTTTGTGGAAGAAATACTCTGCGTGCAAAAATAGTAATTAGAGACGAAATTATTGAACAAGTATCCCACTTTAAATATTTAGGATGTGGCATCAGCTATGGGTATGATAAAGATATTGAACACAAAACACATCAGTTTCAAGCTATTTGTGGTACAATAAATAGAACATTGAATAATAAAGCCCATAAACAAACAAAATTAAAATTTTATAAAACAATGGCAGTCCCTGTCCTTTTGATTGGGAGTGAATCTTGGATTACCACTACCAAACAAGAAAGTAAAATCCAAGCAGCCGAAATGAAATTTTTAAGAAGAGTAAAAGGCTGCACTAGAATGGACCAGATAAGAAACGAGGATATCCGTGAAGAACTGCAGATCTGCTCCATAAAAGAAAATATATTTAACAACAAGATACAGTGGAAAGAACATGTAGAAATAATGGAAGAAAGTAGATTACCAAATAAAATCTTCCATTATTTTCCAAGAGGAAGAAGAGATGTGGGATGTCCTCGGAAGAGATGGTCTTAGATCTATTAGTGAAGACGGAACAGGCAACTCTTGCCTAAACCAGGAAGTGAAGAAGAAGATTAATGCGTAACTTCTCTCACCTCAATTTCTCTCTCTCCTTTTTTTTATCTATCAATCGCTCTCTCCTTATTCATATATATATATATATATAAATTATAAAAATGTAAATAAATATATTTAAAAAAAAATATAAATAGAGATAAAATAAATGTAAGCAATCGAAATAAAGAAGCATAACGGCGACCGATGCCCCGCTGCCTCTCATGACAGAGAATTATATATCCATCCATCCATAGTAATTCTACCCGAAGGCAGATCCTTCACTGCAATCATGGCATTTTCATGCTATTCATGCAGCTTTACTAGGGAATTGTAGGTGTGGTAGCTTCCCGTTGCTTTTCACACCGGTGAAGGATGATGATGATAATAATAAGGATAATAATGATAAGAATGATGATTGCGATGGCCATATGATTTCGAGGACCGTTTGGGCCTTAACATTTTCCTGACATTTGACTTACAGGTGAGGAAAAACCCCGATAAAAACCTCACCCAGAAAAACTGCCCCGACCGGGGATCGAACCCGGGCCCGCTGCGTGACAAGGCAACATGCTACCTCGAGGCCACAGCGGTGGACGAATTATATATAAGGTAGAAAAATAAATGTTTGTGCTAGGATGCCTAAATTACGCAGTTGGTAGATCTCTAACGTATAACGTTGAAGGTCTCGGGTTGAAATCCCAGTTCAGGCATTTATTTTTCTTTTCATGTCATATATATGGCATGAAAAAAAAATATATGCCTGAACTGGGATGTGAATCCGATATATAGGCCTATATATATATATATATTATATATATATATATATATATATATATATATATATATATATATATATAGTTATAATTAAATCTTTAACATTGAGCAATGCAAGCTTAATATGGTATGATAAGAAAAATAAATGCCTGGACGGGATTCGAACCCGGATCTCTGGGATCCGGGTTCGAATCCCGTCCAGGCATTTATTTTTCTTATCATACCATATATATATATATATATATATTTCCTACACCTCTCTCCAAACTCTCTCTCTCTAATTCTCATATGTGCCTCTAAATCCCTCTCTCCCTCTAATTTATTATTTGTCCATCACTCAATTTACCTTTTTTTTAATACTCTTCAATTTTCCTTTTGCACACTTTAATTAATGCTGGTGTAGTACATAATAACATTCAGTTCCAGAGTTTAGCCTAAGTTCTATTTCTTTCTGCATTTCATTCTTCTTTGTAATTATTCTTCCTAATTTATTTAAATTCCGCCACTTATTTTAAAATCTGTAAGTGTCCACTATCTAATACCCGGCGTGCGTTAGTACGTCTAAATAAATTAAATATTAAATGTTAATTAAATTGTATAGAATAAACCGAGACGAACCAAACGTGGCGATTACTAGTAATTTTTAATTTCGGATTTCAGGTAAACCTCCACTTCTAATTGTCGGATTTCGCCCATTTTTTGATCATACCTACCTCGGTTCATTTTAATAGAATATACTGAGTTTCATTCTGTAACACCTAAAATTGTGACCGCTAGAGCAATTTTAAAATTTTCATTTCAGGTGAAATCCTACAGCTAATGGTTTTAGAGGGTCCAATTGTGAATCTAAATCATCCAGGAACCCATTCAAACACACATGAAAATTAATCAAAATCGGTCCAGTCATTTAGGAGGAGTTCAATGACATAACACGCGTAAAGAATAATTCTGTATATAAAGATACGCCATTCCCATTTAATAATGCATTTCTATGATTAATCTTATATTTAGTTTCATTGATGTTATATTCAAGCACAAATTCGTAATGAGTTTTGGTACTGTAGAACATCCATCCATAGTAATGGGTCCTTCACTGCAATCACAGCATTTTCATGCTATGCTTGCATCTTTACTAGGGAATTGTAGGTGTAGTAGCTTTCCACACAGGTGAAGGATGATGACGATGATGGCCATATGATCCTCACCCAGAAAATCTGCCCCGACCGGGGATCGAACTCGGGCCCGCTGCGTAACAAGGCAGCACGCTACCTCGAGACCACAGCGGTGGACACTGTAGAATACGTGTGTCGGATTTTAGTATTTCCTCGCTATCGCCTTATAATACATCGTCAGCACAATTTAACAGGCGATCAAGTAACCAGTACTCTGTACGCCCACTTTCATACTCCAAAGATTTCATACTCTTAACACAAAACTGAATCATATTTGAAGAGAAAAATTATTCGCTCAGACCGGGACTTGAACCCGGGACCCTTGGTTCTCTAGACCAAGTGCTCTACCAACTGAGCTACCTGAGCAAGTACTTGGTCTAGAGAACCAAGGGTCCCGGGTTCAAGTCCCGGTCTGAGCGAATAATTTTTCTCTTCAAATATGATTTATCCATCATTGAGATGTACGAAATCCTTAATAAAAACTTGGAAAAAGCCGTACTGGCTGCAATGTATAATTCCCAAATATGTCATCTTAATAAAGGAGCCGCCATTTGCAAGATAGAAGCATGGCTTCACAGCATTTGGTGGATGGGAATTACAATGTATATAGAGAAGGATTTGCGTTTAGATCGGTACTTGCTCAGGTAGCTCAGTTGGTAGAGCTCTTGGTCTAGAGGACCAAGGGTCCCGGGTTCAAGTCCCGGTCTGAGCGAATAATTTTTCTCTTCAACTATGATTTATCCATCATTGAGATGTACGAAATCAATAATAAAAACAAAACTGAATATCAGAGGAGATCGTGCATCTCCTTCCTTTAACGCAATGTGATTAAAAAAAAAAAAGACGCCACTAATTTCTTATTACCCCGCGCCGTAACCGAGCAGTTTAAGGCAAGATGCCTTACTGCAGAGTTACGAGACTTGTGTAGGTTCGAATCCTCATGTGGGAAGAATTTTTTTCATAAAATGTCGGCTAGTATAGGACCAGTGTTCACCTAGCATCGTGAGTAATTCATGCACTTGCAGTACGTAGATGTTCCAGGTTGAGGAATGCAGCTATAACATCTTAGGGACTCGACCAGCTGATCACATGTTACCCCTATACTGGTTGAACGATCGTCCACTTATGTGATTAACAAATGTGGATGTGAAGCCAGTAGCCTGATTGTAGTCCAAGGAGCTTCTAGGCTTGTCGCGCCTTAGAGTTTAGAATAAACAATCCATACAAGATGCATGAATATAAATATTTACTTAATGAAATAAATGCAAATGAAATGGTAGCCATAGACAAATTACTATCCATTAAGTCTGAGGAATTTTACTGTAAGGAATACGGTTCATTCATGCGTTGGATGGAAGACTAATGTGTATTTTGCACTGTGTTAGTCTGGCGGGAGTAATATATATTAGCGGACATCACATAAATCCTTAATGCCCTAAAGCCTGTAGGGAATAATATTGTACATTGTATGTTTCGTATCCTAACAGTTATTAACAATAAGAAACAATTTAATCATAAAATAATATCACAAAAAACCACACACACACACACACACACACACACACACACACACACACACATATATATATATATATATATATATATGTTATAATTAAATATTTAACATTGAGCAATGCAAGCTTAATATGGTATGATAAGAAAAATAAATGCCTGGACGGGATTCGAACCCGGATCTCTGAGGTACAGACTCAGAGATCCGGGTTCGAATCCCGTCCAGGCATTTATTTTTCTTATCATACTATATATATATATATATATATATATATGTATGAAATACTTCATTTAAAATTTTTATATATTAATATTAACAAAATATAATATAAAGCTATTATTCTCGCTGTTATATTACATGGATGCGAAACATGGATTCTTACTTTACGTAAGAGAAAATATTATGAGTATTTGAGAATAAAGTTCTTAGGAAAAAATTTGGATCAAAGAGAGATGAACAGACAGGAGAATGGAGAAAATTACTAAACGGTGAGCTTCAAGAGAAGACAGCTATAAAAAAGAAGAGTTAAGTACAGTAGACTGCGATTGGCTGGACATGAGTTACGAATGCGGAATGAAAGAGGGTTATGGAAACTTACAGGAACAGCAGAAATAAAGCGCCCAGTTGGCCAAGAGCGAGGTGGGAGAATAACGTAGGGAAACCAGAAATAAAGGGCCCAGTAGGCAAAGAGTGAGGTGAGAAAATAACATTAACCATTGCTTGAGGGAAGTAGATTATACTGGGACTGATGTGAAAACATTAGCTCAGGATATGAATGCATGGAGAGCTTATGTTAAATGCAGTCTTCATACACATCCATTTTCTATTGAACTTAATAAAATCAATATAACAAATAAACAATTTTCAACAGTATTTCATTTGGATGATTGCATAATTATATATTGTATAAAAGTATACCCAATGCATAAAATAAAATGCGACATATAACCCCAATCATGGAAAAAACAGTAGGCCCCTATGTATGTAAATTGAATCAAAACCCAGTTTTCCCCTCGGCACAACTAAATACCACAAGTAAAATGTTCTCCCTAGACAAATATTATAGCATATTTTTGTTTGGATAATGAACTTTATTAACCCTTAAATTGGCAAAACACAAATGTATTTTGTTAGATATTTGAATGTGGCGGACCGCAGTGAAAACGGAATCTTGTGTAACTGTTATTATTGGGTATATTGTATAATTAGACACATGTTTAAGTGGTTTATTTTTGTTCGTATTCTTCTGATTTATTTAAAATATTAAATTAATTGAACTAACTGATGTATCCAAAAGGATACATTTCGAATTTAAGGGTTAAACCGGAAATTACTGTATTACTGTATTAGCGACAAAAAGAATGGACCGACTCTTGATCTCGAATATTTCAAGTTCTAACGCGCGATTCAGAGTAAACTAATTGCACAGTAGAGCTACAATACGTTTTCCTTCTTCCCTTCAAGAGTATTCTTTCTAATTGCAACACAACAGCGAAAGCGTGGCTCAGTGCTTAGTGACTATATTCGTATACAAGAGGTCGCCGGTTCGATTCCCGGTGAAGTAAATTTTTTAATTGTTAAAGTGCTTTCTATTTTTTCTGTATATTCATTCTTAAAGAAAAAACATACTAACTATTTGAAAGTATAATATTTTTATTATTAATATTATTATTTACTTATTTATAAACAGCTTTACAGTGTAATAAAACATCTTCCTATGCCCAATTAAATTTGTATCATCCGTCTCTATCTTCTCATTCCAGTTCTTTCAGACCTAGCTCCCACATATATCTTCTTACATCATCCATCCATTTAAATCTGGTCCACCTCTCTTTCCTTTTTCAGGTGGAATCCATTCCAAAGCTTGTATGGGTAATGTTTTCTCTGGCATCCTACGTATATGACAATACCATTCTAGTTGTCTGTATCTCATAAAATCTAATATTGAATTTTGGACTTTCATTTGTTGTGTGATGATTGCATTTCTGATTTTTTTTTCAATTTAGAATGTCTAGTTGAGCGTCTGTAAGAATCCATTTCGGTAGACAAAACTTTAAACTCAAATTTTTATTCAGATGCCAAGTTTCTGCACCGAATATTAGCGTGCTTCGAATTATGGATTTATAAATTTCTAATTTGGTATCTATTCTTATGTTCTTATCCAACAAAACTCCGTCTAACAATGTTATTACCGATCTGCCTTTTTGAATGTTATATTTTATGTCATTTTCTTGGGGACATTTTGAGTTAAATTTTGATCCCCAGGTAATTACATTCTTCACATCAATTGATACATCTCATTATTATTATTATTATTATTATTTATTATTATTATTTTTATTTTTATAGATGACGGAAGATAATAATAATAATAATTATTATTATTTATTATTTATTATTGCCCATCATCTTTGAGCTATTATTATGATGGACTTGACATATATAAACTAAATATTTTAATTGAAGGTTGAAACGTTTTCCTCACTAATACGTAATAAATAAATAAACACATAAATATATGAAGCTATATTATATTTTATTACACAAATTTATAGCACTATTATTAAAACGTGGTACTGCACGCACAATTAAATCTGAACCGATAGCGTTACAGAGGCAGGAACATTACTTAAGATAGTGTAAAGTGAACGTAGATTATGTGGCAGGAGTTAAATATTATACAATGTATTTTGCGAAAATACAAATGAATAAAAAAAATGTCGGAGGATTTTAACCCTGGCTTTCACATACATTTCATCTTGTTGTATATACTTTAACCATCCATGCTATTCGGAACGTCTGATACTAGTTGCCGTGTTTACTTTTACACTATGAACGAGAGTTGAACTTTATTTAAAATGTCGCAATTTGAGTAATATTGCATTTGTTCAACACTCTTAAATATCTAGAAACATGTCTCCTTCACTGTTCTTTAAATATTTAAGACCATTAAAACCAAATACAGCGTATTTAAAACATTTAACAGTGCGTTACCTCGTGAACCTCACCTATGGCTTTTCGAGTATGCGAAGTGGGCCATAACAAGAACTGTTTTTGAAGCGGCTCATTCTTCTTGTCGCTAAGTGTACATCGTTTTATTCTTGGGATACTATGAGAACTGTTCAATGAACAATTATTAATATTTTTACAGCCGTAATTAAACGCGAAGTATTTGGCTCGATTATAAACACCAATATAGGGAGGAAAATTTACTGGCCAATGACAAAATTACTAAAGTATCGGCATTAGTTAACTTAAGCCTACAGCCTCACTGTGAAAATCAAGAAGAGGGGATTTTCAGCGAAACAACGGAATACCACAACTTAAAAAACACCCAAAACGCACAAATGAACATTGGAGAATTGAGTCACCGATTTGAGGTACACATATATACGTATGTAGGAGCCTATATATTATTATTATTATTATTATTATTATTATTATTATTATTATTATTATTATTATTATTATTGTATAGCCTATACCATACATTGGCCGAAATTCCTAAAGAAAAAGTCTTATTTAAAAAACAAACTTTCAATAAGTTTTTAACTCCCTGGCAGTATGCACTCAGAGGCTCTTGGCCGCGCGGAGATAAACTCTCCGGACATCCCTATGCTGAGCTAATACTTTCGAATCTTTCCCTGTATACTACATGTAATTGAAATTATGGTTACTGTTATTTCCCCACCTCATTCTTGGCCTCCTATTGCCTGTTTCCCTAAGGAGGTGGCCGTGCCTCTCTCCCTGTCTTCCCCGTTTGTATCACATGCTGATCTAATTGAGGTCTATGAGACGCAAGGTCTAACTTTATTACACCTGATTTACAATAAGGACCAAGGAGTTAAATGATATCTATATTCTCCATTCTCATGTCTGTTCGTCTAACTTAGAGGACTACAATAGCTGTTAAATGTAATAATTCTTGAATAGTAGGCTAGATATTGGAATCTAGTAAATATCTGGGTAGACCTTGGGTAATTTTTATAAAAATGTCGTTAACTTAAATTTGTATACAGATCAGGCATTTTATTGCAATTTTAAGGTTCAAATCTTAACCCGTATTTCCTTATATGAATATTATTTGTACTACATGGTGGCCCATGAAACATTTAACCAAAATTGTATGTCGCTTGTATCATACCTTTTTTATTTCATTTACAGAAATAATATTAAGTAGTGGACATTTTATATGTGCTGTCAGGTTGGTAGAGCCAGTGAAGGAAGACATGTAAAACACTTAGTTTTATACGATTGTCATATTCTGTGGAAATAACATTTCGGTTATGTTTTTTTATGGGTAACCCTATACAACTATTGCTGTGTAGTATGCACTTATATTCTTAAATGGAATCATTGCAATTATTATGAACGAGGTAATAAAATTATTATAGATTAACCTCATCACACAAAATTAAAAAGAGAACTATTTTAATCTTTATAATTTCTCATTTGTCACAGAGATATTTCTTTTTCAATCCAATATTTAATCATGGTCAATGTCGTCAATCCAATGCGGGATGAACGTTTTGCACACTCTTTTTGGCAGTTGAGTAATTACTACACATTCTATACGAATATTTTTTTCGATGGATAGTAACTCGTTTCAAGTCAAGGAAGGATTAGTTTCCCCAACAATTTTCATTTACATACAATTTTAAAAGCTTACAGAGTGGACTTACAAAAGTATTATGAGATAGAGGAACCAACTCCAGCAAAATAAACGGGCAAATTATAACGGACGTAAATATTAAAGTCTGATTATGATAAATCGATATGAAAGTAGTGGTGCAGTTTGAATTAAATGTATTTAAAACTAGCGAATTCCCGACGGCGCTGCTACGCCTAAATAAATTAAATATACCTATGTGTTTTTATTTTTAGTTGAATAACTTGAAAGAAAGTTACGGGTTAATTAAATTGTATACGAACCACACATGGCGGTTGCTAGAGTATTTTTTTTTAAATTTTGGATTTCAGGTAAACCTCCACTTTTAATGGCCGCATTTCGCTCATTTTTAAATAACATCTACATCGCTTTACTTTTAATAGCATATACTGAGTTTCGTTGTGAAACATTACAAATTTTGACCGCCAGAGGAACTCCTACACCTTATAGATTTAGAGCATAACAGAGAGCGGTTAAACACTCAGCGTAACTGAAAATCTGTATGTGAAAATTCTCATGATAATCTGTTGCGTGGTTCAGAAATCTACAAATCACAAACATACACACATTCGCTTTTATATAATTGATAGATGATTACCCAATCTTCTTGGCATCAATGAGCTGAAGTAAAACAAAAAGGATATTGTGAGTTATCCGTAGAAGATACACATATACTGTCGTAGACTTTTTAATATTTTTTATATAGATATTAAATTCTACGTACAATGATTTTATATGTTTGTTATGGTTTAGGCAGCGTAAGCCATTAAACGTCCAAAAAGCTACTTTTTTTAGTGCACCGATGCACTTTTTTTTTTGTTCCGGTCCTATAGTACGTACGGTATAATGTTATATACGTTAATTGTCCCAAAACAATTATCTAAATGATGATAAAACCACCACTCAAATCGGTCAAGTAATTATTGTGTCCATGAAGGACAGACAGACTCAATGACTCGTAAACGTTCATTTTTATATACAAGATTTTGCTTAACCCATTCGCTTCAGGTTTAAATGCTCAATGTATTTCCCCAGAAACCGGATTTAAGTTAGCGTAAATTATATTGTCTATATTCAGACATTAAAAACAAACTAAATATAACGGTGATTGAGATCACAATAAGGGTGAAGGCCAAAACACATTCCTCTACTATTTATAAATGTTAACAAAAGATTATCCTGCCAAGGGATGTACAAAATATTGCAAAATATATAAGAGCAGAGTCCCGCGCCGTAGCCGAGAGGTTAAGGCAGGAAGCCTTGGCGCAGAGCTACGGGACTTGCGCTGGTTCGAGTCTCCATGGGGGAAGAAATTTTCTCATGGTATTTCGGCCAGTATGGGACCGGTGCCCACCCAGCATCGTGATGCATTTGGGTAGCTACAATAAGTAGCGGCTCCAGGTTGAGAAAACCATCTATAACGGCTGGGGGACTCGACATGCTGACCACATGTCACCCCTACACTGACTATCATCTACCTCTGTGATTGACACATGTGGATGTGAGGCCAGCAGCCGGCTGGTAGGCTAAGGACCTTGTAGGCCTGTCGCGCCAGGAAAGAGAGTTAAGCGAGTGTACCTCGTATTTTGAGGCGAATGGTTCATATCCTAAAAAATCTGTATTTCCCAAATTTGGCCTCTTCAATAGGCTTAATATTAAGGGGAAAAACATAGGCCTATATTGTTATTCACAACTGGTCCATTTTAATTTGGAGACCACTTTACTCACAGCACTTGTGTAAGGCCACTCTGTAACAGCTACAATTTTTCACCGTAGAAAATAAATAACAAAAATGGGTGTTTCATTTACAGTTTTGTAATATTTGATACTAATTGTTAAATATAACCAGCAGTAATTTGTTAAATAAATACCCTTCACCTGTGTAGTATGAGCATTAAGTTATTTGATGGAATTATGCATTACATTTATCACACAAATTCACATTTAATGATATCGCACAAATCTTCTAACCAACCCAATGCTACCTAAAAAAACATAATTACAAATCACTTGAAAGTGGGATATTATAGTAATCCTAGCCATTTTCAAGTTAATGAGAGGTTATTTTGAATAGTCCTGTATAAATCACAGATCATGTGGCTTACTCATCTGAAATTCATGATACGAGGGAGAATGAAGTTGTTAATGTAAATAATTTGATAGTGCGTAGTAAATTTAACTCGTAGAACTGTTTCCAGTGTGAAGCAAACATACACATGAGTACACAACCACATCACCGTCCATAACAATTCATCCGTGAATAACTAGAGGTGTAAAAATATGTTTAAACACAATACTACATCCATACATTCGTCACTAATTATTTCTATCCAATCAACTGAAAAACTAAATACTGTATCTCCGATTGAAAATCCTGTCACAGGTCAGCAGATTACTATTAGTGTAGCCAAATGGTTTATTATCGGCCAAACCGTGATAAAACATCACCTCATTAAATCATACCTTACTATTGCAATCATACTTTAATTATTATTTAAGTATATTTCAACATTTTTTACTGATTATATAGCTATCATCCGATATTTTGCGTACTCGCATAAAATGCATTTTATGGCCACAAGGTTGGTAATAAAGTAAGATAACATTTTATTTTGAGCTTTCTATTCTGTAATAGTCTCAGCATATAATAATAATAATAATAATAATAATAATAATAATAATAATAATAATAATAACAATAATAATAATAACATCATCATGAGCAAATTCGTTTTAGGCCATGTGGCCTGTACGGTAAACCTAGCGAAGATCGTCTTGATCTTTCCACCGATGTTTTGGTCTTCCTTGGTCCCTATGTCCAGTTGGGGTATATTGGAATGCCAATTTTGGAAGTCTATTTCTTGCCATTCTCCTCAGATGATTTTTCCATTCTTGTTGGTATCTTTGTATATCTTGATTTAAAATAATAATAATAATCCATCCATAGTAATTCTGCCCGAGGGCAGGTCTTTAACTACAATCATAGCATTTTCATGCTATGATTTGCAGCTTTACTAGGGAATTATAGGTGTGGTAGCTTCCCGTTGCTTTCCACACAGGTGAAGGATGATGATGATAATGATAAGGATTATGATGATGGCCGGATGATTTTCGGGGACCATTGGGCCCTAAGCTTCCTGACATTTGTCATACAGGTGAGGAAAAACCCCGAAAAAAACCTCACCCAGGAGCCTATCCCGACCGGGAATCGAACCCGTGCCCGCTGCGTGACAAGACAGCACGCTACCTGGAGACCACAGCGGTTGACATAATAATAATGATAATAACAAAATAATAATAATAATAATAATAATAATAATAATAATAATAATAATAATAATAATAATAGCTTTATTCTACCTGGTAGATTTAAGGCCTTTAGTCTACCACTCAACCAGGTTAAAAAAAATACAAAAAAATATTCTTACATCTAATTTACAATAGATGTAAATATATATGGTAGGCCTACGTGTACTATATAATTAGCCTATTATTTACAAAATACTTTAATCTAGAGTTAACGATTGAAATTTAAAATGTAGAAGATAGAAAAGTCAGATAAAAAAGAACTATTAATGACGTAGAATAAATTTAGTCGTCAAGAAAAATTAATTACTTAACAACATATGCTTGTATAAACGTGACTTAAAAGTGCCAAGTGTGCTCTTGATATCTTGAGGAAGGAAATTACAGGAGCGGGCAGAGGCTACTGTGAAATATGTAGAATAAGAGGAAGTGCTATGAAGAGGGATTGTTAGTAGACTGTTATCTTGTGACCTAGTGTCAATATTGTGGTAAGAAGATAACTTTTCAAATCTGACGACAGGTAACTAGGAGTGTAGGAATTCAAAAGCTTGCAACGAAGTGAAAGAGAGTGCAATTTTCGTCTATGAGTAAGACGGAGCCAAGAGAGGTTATTGAAGTGTTCGGAAGTATGATCATAACATTCCATGGTTCAATATCTGATGGTATTATGTTAATGTGTGTTTGAAATATTGTTCGTAACTAACTCACTGGCACTATCGAACCCGTAAGTTCATGAACTGCACGGACATAAGCTCTCCATACATCCCTATCCTGAGCTAATATATATTCCAATCATCCTCTATATAATTTACTTCCCTCATATTATGGTTAATGTTATTCTCCTACCTCATTCTTAGTTTACCAACTGGGCATTTCCCTTCTGGTTTTCCTACAAGAAGCTTCGAAGCCCCTCTTTCACTCCCCATTCGTGCCACATGTCCTGCCTATTTACGAGATCTGGTTTCGTATAAAGATCATGTACCTCGCTGTTATGTAGTCTTCTCCATTCACCTGTCTGTTCATCTCTCTTTTGTACGAACATTTTCCTAATAACTTTATTTAAAAAACTCAAACTCTCTTCTCTTCCCTTAAAGTAAGAGTTCATGTTCGATCCATATAATACAACTGGGAGAATAACAGAATATATATTCAGTTTAATGTTTTTTGAGAGAAGTTGGGACGACAAGAGTGTCTATAATGCATAATAGCATGCGCTTTCCAAAAAAACAAAAATATTTCCATAGTAAATTTAGGATATAAAATAATTACGCGAATATGTTGTTATTTATACGAATAACTTTATTTTTAAATTATCGATATTTCAAACCATTAAACTCGCTGCCAGTTTGAGTTTACTGGAAATGAAACTCAAATGCGTATATATATTTTGTATCCTTGGAAGCATCAAGAAGGAAAGAAAAACAATTGGTGAGACAGGGTAATTATTTATTTATTTCGATCAAGTGGAGTTCAGTGTAGTTTCGAGTATTTTGGGAGCTTGGTGTGCCAATGGAAGTTCATAGAGTTTTAGTTGAGACAAGTTTCCGCCAGATGTCAATGATGTTAGGAATCAGCTGTTCCATGTTATAAAGTTAGAGTATAATTTCCCTCCTGGATAATATTTCCCTCCCAATCAAAGTGTAATTGAAGACGAAGCCGTCATTTGTTTTAACTAATGCTACTAATATTCTTGAAGTACGAGTAGCCTATTTTATTTCTTAGAAAATTATTCTACATCTGAAGAAGATATTTCAACTTCTACATTTACCGCAGTTAATGTATTATTCATTCTGGGATATTTCATCCATACAGCATTTCACCATCTTGTTGACTCATAAATACATATATAAATTAAAAAATAAGTGTAGTTATATTTTATATTGTCATTTTATACATATATTTAATACAGCCTCCACGATGTCTTATTGAAGAATTTGCTATATTTCTTCTTTGTAGTTAGGCCGTACAAATCCGTTGTAAGAGTTTTGGTCTTGTCAACATTCTGCTTGAATCCTTCTGATTCTTTATGATCTTCGACTAGTTGATTATCTTCTTTAATTTTAAATATTTAATAGATTCACTCTTCCATCTGTCTCTCGGCCTACCCATCTTCTCTATACAATTGATCGTCATTTATAAATGTTTTCACCGATATATGTTCTTTCATTTTGTTTATAATAAAACCAAACCATCCAAATTTCAATTTTTTTTAATATATTATAGTTTTATTATTTACTAATACCCGGCGTGCGCTGCTACTCCTAAATAAATAAATAAATATATATATATATGTATATAAATGGATTGCGCACATATGTGCAAAGGTGATAACACAGCAAACAATCACTAACACTTTAACTTTGTCTTGCGTAATCACAAATTGTTTTTGTTCTTTGTTTAGATGTTTCGATGTGATATCTTTCGCATTTCTGTTCACATATTTCGCATATGCATGACATCTTCGGGTCATGGAAAGTTGTATCTCTACACATTAGGTGGTGGAATCCATGCACGCTTAGTCTTGTGATGACGTTCGTATCTGGAAATTTGCTTCTGTCCAGTTCCTGTCTATCATCGCTCCGGTGTTGAAGAATTCCGGCCATACTTCCTCTCTTTTCCTGCGTAGTCTTTCTAGCGCATGTTCATAGGGTTCTGTGGTTGGTAGTAGGTATACTCCTAAATAAATGTTAATGCGTTTTTTACCACCAGCCATGCTTGTCCGGGAATCTGCTTATCCCAATCTTCTTATCGTTATTGTGAGTTATACGTAGAAGATAAACATATGCTGTATCGGACTTTTTGGTAGTGTGTTCTGTGATATTCAATTCTATGCATATTAATTTGGTGTATTTGCAATGGTTTATGCAGCGTAAGCCATTTAAACGTCAAAATAGAGACATTATTTCAATTTTTCACCACAAAGGGTGATTTTGAGGTGCGAAGGGGTTGAGTATCACAACTCTCGTATAGCCTATGTTCATCCCGGGAATCTCCTGAACATTTTGCAAAAATCCCCATCAAAATTGGATCAACGATATGACCGCGCATACAATACGAAGAAACAAACAAACAAACAAACAAACATTGATTTGTATATATTAGATAAGCTTTAATTCAATGCTATTTTTATCCTCTGACCACTCATTACTTATTTTAATTGGATGAACAATTATTATTATATTTACATTATAAATATTATTAATAATATTTTTTTAATGCCCCAGTTTGTCCTTTTGGACATTTTTGGTGTTCTCTCCTGGCATTGGCATAATTGTAACCCACATTTGAGTTGGTGCGAAGAAAAGGCGGGGTTACGTAACCCCGATGATATGATGGGTGATGATGATGACGATAGTGATGCGCCAGGAGAGTCCTTAATCCTAAACTTAATCCAAGATGAATATGAACGATGATGATTGCGATGTCCATATGATGTTCGGGGACCGTTTGGGCCTTAAAGTTACCTGACATTTGGCTTAAAGGTGAGGAAAAAACCCCGATAAAAACTTCACCCAGGAAACTGTTCCGACCGGGGATCGAACCCGCGCCTGCCGCGTGAAAAGGCTGCATGCTATCTCGAGACTACAGTGGTGGACATATTTATTTGATAGATTCTATAAAAAAACAGCAAGCTCTCTAATTGCTGTTTAAACTTAATTTAATTTAAATATAGGCCTATATCGATATACTTTACAAAATGGGGCAAATTAGCGTAACAACTTTGTTGCGATGGATAATTCGTTCTTTAAACGGACATATACAGGCGGATAATTTATATTGTTTGTAAGACCAAGAGTCCCATATTCCAAAGCAATAAAAACACAAGCATTCAAATAAATACAGCGAAGGAATGAAATTATATTTTTCCTCAGGAAAATATATTATTCCTTAAATAAATGTGAAATTCCAAAGATTTCCACCATATTCAGCATTAAGGGTAACTCGGTAAAAATACCTGTATCTGGGTTTATTATTTAATGAAGGAGGTAAATCAATACATGTTCAAGAAACTCTGTGGTATATAGGGGTTAGTGTGGATGTTGGATATGATATTTAAAAGCGACTATCATGGCATCAAAATTCAAGGACATAATGTATGTCTGATATGTCAACATGAAGGTACTCTGCAGAACATTAAACATAATGTAGTTCTTATATTTATTATTCAGCCAACATGCATAAATTACCTGTAAACGTTTTATGGGTTAGCTTTTATCTTATATTTAGCCTTTACGAATTGTCACACGCATTTCACATACAATGGCGAAGGTTAAGATTAAAAAAAGAGCCTACAGGATTTTAAAGAAAGTACAATATTAAATATTCGCAAACAATCGCATTAATCTCTGGCCTTAATAATATATGTTTTATATATTACTAGCTAATACCCGCGTGCGCTACTACTCATAAAGATATGTTAATATGTTTTTACCACCAGCCGTGCGCTTTTATACTTACTCGGGAATCAGCTTATCCCGATCTTCCTGTCATCAATGATAGACAAAAACAGTTATTGTGAGTTATCCGTAAAAGATAAACGTATGCTGTCGCGGATGTTTTTGTAGAATTTTTTTGAGATGTTCAATTCTGTGTGCATTAATTTGGTGTATTTGTTATGGTTTAGGCAGCGTAAGCCATTAAAGCATCAAAATAGGGACTTAATTTCACGTTTTTCACTACAAAGTGTGATTTTTAGGGGTGAAGGAATTAAGTATTACAACTCTCTTATAGCCTATGTTCATCCCCGGAATCTCCTGAACATTTTTCAAAAAGCCCCACCTCAATCGGATGAATGGTATGGCAGAGCACGCTTGCCCGGGAATCTACTTATCCTGATCTTCTTGGCATCAATGAAAGACAAAAAAAGGTTATTGTGAGTTATCCGTAAAAGATAAACATAGACTATGTTGTCGCGGACTTTTTTGTAGAGGTTTTTGAGATATTCAATTCTGTGTACATTAATTTGGTGTATTTGTTATGGTTTAGGCAGCGTAATCCATTTAAGCGTCAAGATAGGGATTTTATTTCACGTTTTTCACAACAAAGGGTGATTTTTAGGGGTGAATGGGTTGAATATCACAACTTTCTTATAACCTATGTTCATCCCGGGAATCTCCTGAACATTTTGCAAAAAACCCATCAAAATCGGATCAACGGTATGGCCGCGCATAAAGTACGAACAAACAAACAAACATTCATTTTTATATATTAGACTAGCTAATACATGGCGTGCGCTGCTACGCTTAAATAAATGAAGATTAATGTGCTTTTATGTTTAGTTGAATAACGAAAAAGAAAAATAATTATAAATTTACATTTTTTTGATACCCCATGCTGATTACCCGGCGCGCCCGGGAATCTACTCATCCCGATCTTCTTGACATAAATCAGCTGAAATGCGAAAATTAATGTGTTTTATGTTTCGTTAAATAAGTGAAAAGTAAAATTTATATCGTAATTATTTTTAGATACCCCGTGTTGATTACCCGGCGCGCCCGGGAATCTACTCATCCCGATCTACTTGACATAAATAAGCTGAAATGCGAAAATTAATGTGTTTTATGTTTCGTTAAATAAGTGCAAAGTAAAACTTATATCGTAAATATTTTTAGATACCCCGTGTTGTTTTCCCGCCTTTGTCTGGGAATCTACTAATCCCGATCTTCTTGACATACATGTTCTGAAAGACGAAAATGAATGTACTTCTTATGATTAGTTGAATAAGTAAATTGAAAAGTAATTATTAATGTATATCGTAATTATTTTAAGATTCCCCATGCTGATTACCCGGTGTTGCATGGGAATCTACTTTTCTCGATATCTTTGGCATAAATGAGCTAAAAGACAAAATTCGTTATGTGCTGCTATGCTTGCACAGGAGTATAAGTACTTGTCTCGATCTTCTTGGTATCAATGAAAGACAAAAATGGTTATTGTGAGTTAACCGTAAGAGATAAACATATGCTGTCGCGGACTTTTTTGTAGAGCTTTTTGAGCTATTCAATTCTGTGTACATTAATTTTGTGTATTTGTTATGGTTTAGGCAGCGTAAGCCACTTATGCGTCCAAAGAGCTGCTTTATTCACGTTTTCCACTACAAAGGGCGATTTTTAAGGGTATAGGAGTTGAGTATCTCAACTCTCTTATAACCTATGTTCATCCCGGGAATCTCCTGAATATTTTGCAAAAACCCCATCACAATCGGATCAACGGTATGGCGGCGCATAAAGTACGAACAAACAAACATACATACGAGCAAACAAACAATCATTCATTTTTATATATTAATATATTAGATAAATTACTTAATTAGCTAATTAATTTATAAACTAATGAAAAGTTAGAGATTAAGTTAACTATATTCACGGTAGAATGTCCAAGATGGCAACTACCAATGTTAACGTGAAAACTTAACGGTATGCTCGGTATTTTAGGTCGAGTGCCTGATATTCCAATTAGCATATTAGAAAAAAATGTTGGAGCGATTGTGAGGCCAGTAATGCACTGTAGTAGTGAAATTTGGTGTTTTTAAAAACGGTAAAACTAAACTAGGCATATACGCATTTTCTTAGTTATATTTCAGGAGTTAGTAAGACAGTTTCTAACTGTAGAATCAAATATGAAATTGGATTATCTCATGACGACATAAATTGCTAAATTCGTGTACTCAAGTACTGTTTGTTGCTAATCTAAGGCGATCAAACAATGCTTAGAGAAATTTGCTGTGATGTCCAAATTAGGAACATAGATGCGAAATTCTGGGCGGACGAGGTTAGGAGGGTCCTCGAAAATATTGAGATGGGCAGGATTGGGAAAAGCGGATCGAAATTAGTAAGAATGAATGAAGAAAAATCAGAAGGTATTTGGATACAAACCAATAGGGATATTTTCGCTGTTTGTAAGGTGAAACATTCACTGCGCCTAGAAATAGACGTAAATGAAGTTTGGGGAAAAGAATTATACATATATCCATCCATAGTAACTCTGCCCGAAGGCAGGTCCTTCACTGCAATCATAGCATTTGCATGCTATGCTTGCAGCTTTACTAGGGAATTGTAGGTGTGGTAGCTTCCCGTTGCTTTCCACACCGGTGAAGGATGATGATGATGATGGCCATATAAATTCGGGGACCGTTTATGCCTTAACGTTTTCGTGACATTTGTCTTATAGGTGAGGAAAAACCCTGATAAAAACCTCACCCAGAAAACTGTCCCGACCGAGATCGAACCCGGGCCCGCTGAGTAACAAGGCAATATATATATATATATATATATATATATATATATATAGTCTAGGATTTAAAGAGAGATCAGGGTAACGTAGTTCAAGTTGGAGGCATGAAAATTTCTAAAAATTACCGAGGATTATGTCGAATGTGCTGGAGCTTTAAGATGAAATACATATAGACCTAAATTAATGTTGGGAAATAAACATGATGAGGTTATATCATTAATAGTGAGTGGAGAACTTATTTTTAACGACTCACCTCACACAATTTCAAATTTATTTGATACAGTCATGACTGAATTGGGACAAGATGTTGTCTGAAACCGTCGGTATAAAACAAATTTGAAATTGTATGAGTCGGGTCGTTAAAAATATGGTCTCCAATCACATTTTAAACACATAGACCTGTTAAGAAATTATAACGATTTGATATATTAGAGGCGTCAGTTGTTGCCGGAAAGATTTATAAATTCAAATCGGTGATACCGGTAGATTGGAATGCTACGAGTTAATAGGAAGCCCACAAAATAGGATAAATATGGGTAAATTTCTGGACAAGACGCGGAAGATAAAAGCAACATTCATTCGTGAATAAATAAATATGTAAGCAACGTGTAATATTGCACTGGTCAACATGATTTTTGTCTCATGATTACCAATAGTTGTACTTAATGCAGTTTTTTTATCGTGTTTTCAAATATGTATTCGGAATTTCTCCATCACCCACAGTTTTTTTTATTTCAATTTCAATTATTGGATTTAAATAATTATGTTTTAATAAACTTTTTTTTATCCATTTGTCCATTGTAAAATAAAACCAAATGAGCTAACTCAAATGGTTTCAGCTATGGAAAAGAGATATCCAGGCAAATGGAATCCTAATATGCTGGCCGATTATTATTGGACCATCAAGAGGGATGCTGCACAGGCGAAATATAGCAGAAAATCGTCATTTCTTACTTTCTAGGTGAGTCCGAATGTTCGAAAATTGTGTAGTTACGAATGTAGAAAATATTAAAATGTTTGAAATTATAAATGCCTCTCTCTCGGAAACCGTCATGGATAAACGTCGATATTATATTTGAATTCAGGAGAAAAAATACTATCAGAATCACATATTTTTCTTTCTAAGACAAAACAAAGTTTATTTTTTGTTGCTCAGTACTAAGCTTGATTCATTTGTAATGCAATTATAATGTTATAGTATTTTATATCATTACTAGATATTAATTTATTGATAAGGACTGTCACCAGCAATTACGGCTGGCTGCCCGTGTGATTCTTCTTCTTTTTCTTCACTTCCTGGTTTAGGCATTAGTTGCCTGTTCCGAATTCAGATCTAAGACAATCTCTTCCGAGGACGTCCGACATATTTTCTTCCACTCGGAAAATAATGTAAGATTTTATTTGGTAATCTACTACCTTCCATTCTCTATACATGTTCTTTCCTGAATCTTCTTGTTAAATATGTTTTTTTATGGAGTAGATCTGCCGTTCTTCACGGACATCCTCGTTTATTGTCAGGTCCACTCTAGTGCATCATTTTACTCTTATTAAAAATTTCATCTCGGCTGCTTGGATTTTACTTTCTTGTTTGATAGTGATAATCCAAGATTCACTCCTATACAAAGGGACAGGAACTGTCATTGTTTTATAAAATTTTAATATTGTTTGCTTATGGGCTTGTATTATTCAATGTTCTATTTATTGCGCCACAAATAGCTTGGAACTGATGGGTTTTATATTCAATATTTTTATCATACCCATAGCTGATATCACATCCTAAATATTTAAAGTGGGATACTTGTTCAATCATTTCGTCTCTATTATTTTTGCACGCAGAGTGTTTCTTCCACAAAATGCCATTACTTTTGTTTTACTTACTGAAATTTTAAAATTATAATCGCTACATATTGCATTTAGTTTGTAAGCAGCCAATTGTAACAGATCATCATGGTCGGTGAAAATTAAGTTATTAATACTTGTGTTATTCTTCAATCCAAGACTTTTGTCTGTTATAATTTTCCATTTCATAATGTCGTCGACGGACCGTGTGATTCATATTTATAAATAACATTGTATGTATCTTACTTTTAGTCTAATAAAGTCCTACTAGTCCACCGCTGTGGTCTCGAGGTAGCGTGCTGCCTTGTCACGCAGCGGGCCCGGGTTCGATCCCCGGTCGGGGCAGTTTTTCTGGCTGAGGTTTTTATCGGGGTTTTTCATCACCTGTAAGACAAATGTCAGGAAAACTTTAAGGCGCAAACGGTCCCCGAAATCATGTGGCCATCATCATCATCATCATCCTTCACCGGTGTGGAAAGCAATGGGAAGCTACCACACCTACAATTCCCTAGTAAAGCTGCAAGCATAGCATGAAAATGCTATGATTGCAGTGAAGGACCTGCCTTCGGGCAGAATTACTATAGATAGGTAGAAAGTCCTACTACTACTACTACTACTACTACTATTTAATCAGCCTGAAGAGTGACTAATACAATTCTGCAGCATTATGCCAAACGTTCCTGGCAACTACATCTCGGATAACTTCTCTAATGGCGATATCAACTCATTCATCAAAGAAGCTTCTACACAAATACATAGCTGGATGTCTCATTTTAAAATTGAAAATAGTTTTTTTCCAAAACAAAATAGTCAACCAAACTGTAACCATAACTTCTATTTGTCGTTTTATTGCATCCAGAGTTAATTTAATCCCTGCACACAAGTTACTTAGGTCGTTTTATTCCCTAGGACGCGATAAACTTGGCTGTTTGCTGTTCGTAGAAGCGTTGGATGTCGTGTAATTTTTAATTGCTACACTGGGAACGAAATACCCACGGTCTTTTTGTAGCAAAACAAGTGACAACGAACAAACTTTTGCACCCTTTAACAATTGAATAGAAGTTCGAATTTACAGGCTTCAGGTCGGACGGACTCATAGAATGACAACGAATTCGTTTTATGGCTTTTAACCTGTGTACTTTAATGCTTGTCTTTTGTTTCATAAATTCTATGCACAACCTTCTGGTCTTTACTTCAAGCGACACACTGAGTTCTATTATATTTCAAATACATTTTGTACTCATAACACATTTCCAGTTCCAGTTCTTTTAGGTCTTTGCTTTGAAATCTATGAATTACTGATTTAAACAATTCCTAACGATACACTCTGGCTCAAAGTAATACAATTTAAAAGAGTGGGCAATAGTTAGTTATATACGATTGAATATGAGGTTTTATTTTTGAGTTAATATATCTACGGCCGAGGTATAATGAGCTGGATTGTCGAAACGAATCCTTAGAATACTGTCAATTCTTTAAATACAAATAATATATATCACTTCACGTTGCATTAATATTTTAAAATTCATTCCTAATAAAACAGTCGTCCTTAACTATATTTACTTTTGTTATAAAATGTCGTCACCTATTAAAATCTGGGCCTTTCAAAGAGCATTCTTCATCTTCAGGATTTCTATTGGTACTATCGTTACATCTAATTATTTTAATATTAACATGTACACATTGAACAACCTACAAACATTATCTCCTAAAATATGCTCCGGTTGAATTGGCTCATAAGCAATATAGAATATATTTACACTATTTCATATATAATAAGAATAAAAGTAACATATATAAATATTTGTTAACATATATTAATTATTGTGTCCACCGCTCCACCGCTGTGGTTTCGAGATAGCGTGCTACCTTGTCACGCTGAGGGCCCGGGTTCGATCTCCGGTCGGGACAAGTTTCCTGGGTAATGTTTTTTTTTCGTGGCTTTTTGTCACCTGTAAGACAAATGTCAGGAATATTTAAGGCTCAAACGGTCCCAAAACATCATCTGGTCATCATTAACTGTGGAATTTTATATGAATTTGAGTCATTTCAGGACGACATATACTGCAAAATGCGTGTACTCAAATACCAGTTGCTGCTAATCCAAGGTGAACAAACAATGCTCAGAGCAATTTGTTACGACCACCAAATTAGGAACGCAAATGGGAAATTCTGGGCAGACGAGTTTAGGAGAGAACTCCAAAAGATTGGGATGGGTTGGGTATGGAAAAAAAGGGACTGAAAATCGCAAGAATGTGTGGAGAAAAAGAAGGAGGAAGTAATTAGATATAAACCAACAAAATATTTTGGCCGAATATGCGGGAAAACGATCATGTTTTTACAAAGAGATCTAAAACAAGTTTGGGGAAAAGAATCTTATATACTCGATCTAGGATTTAAAGAGAGATCAGGGCTTGCTTGGTTCAGGTTAGGGGAATGGAAATTTTTAAAAATTAGCGACGATCACGATATGCGAATATATTCAATGTGTGGGAGCTTTGAAGACAAGATACATATATTAGGAAAATGTAACGATTTAAAGTATTGGAGGCATCAGTTACTACCGGAAAGATAACTAAATTTAAATCGTGAACGATTGGCATGCTACGAGTTATTGATAAACCCAGAAAATTGGATAAACGGGCGTAGATTTCCTTATTTTAACCTCTCCCTTTTTAGGCACTTTTACCTGCTACATATTACAAAGACCTTGTGAGGACACGATCTGTAAGGAGAGGAATTTGAATTTCTGATAAAACTTTGGTTTCTTTGAACACGCAATGACATTGGGCTCCTCTCTGGATGAGTCATTTACTCAATGCCAGATCCCTCCGATAAAACACAAACATTTAAGATAATACTCATTCATACATAGTAAACAAGGTGAATGTGACAGGATGTTGTAATAGTCAGGTGGTGTTTGGGACTATTTGAGCCTTAAATATTCATGACATTAGTCACATAGGTGAGGAAAAGCCCACCAAAAAACCACACCCGTTAAACTTGTCTCATCTGGGGATCTAACCGGGCTCGCTACATCTGAAGCAACGACATTACCACTGCACTACAGCTGTGGATTAAAAAAACCTTTTCTTTACAAATACTAGCATTTTATTTTTGTACACTTTAGATGTTCTAATAAATAACAGTCATGACTGTAAAAGAAAGAGCAATCATCTTTTTACCCCTTTTTTGGTTTATTATAGTTCCTTTCTCCCTTCCTTTTTATCATAAAATTGCATCTAAAAGTCCCACGCCTTCTAATAACATTACCACACATAAAGCACCATACATAATTTATGAAGATTTCTGAAACGTTACTATTCACAAAATATGTATCATACATTTGTGTAAAACTGTTTTTTCATATCTTCGCTATTCACAAAATATGTATCATGCATTTATATAAAACTGTATTTTTTCATATGTTCAAATATGCCACGTCAACGCTGGTTAACATAGGAAATCGTACGATGATTTTCTATTGCCACGTTTCGAAAGGAGAATATAAAATGCATGGAAGAGAAGGGACGCAGAATTACACACTATTTCCTTTAATGTGGGAGTTTCTTTCTCAGAAGCACGTGCTGTTGGTATAAGTGCACTATTAAATAGAAATAAAACGCTACCTCCTTTCATTCGTGATTCCTACTATGGTATAGAAATACAATTTTGTTCTCAAATGGATGCAGTAACAAACACTGTAAACATTATTGAGTGATATAAAGATAAGATACCCAATCTGTAAATTCAATAACCAGTTTTATTAAATGAATAATAAAACAAAATATTAAAATCAACAAAAAATAATATCTATAATTTTGAAGTACCAGCTTGCTCATAAATCCGGATGGAATATTTAAAACAGTCGAAGCATTAAACATCAATTAAATTTTATTTTTATATAGATCCATTTTGTTTTGAAATGGATACAATAGCAAATATGTATATTCCACTGAGTGGCAATCATTACCTAATCACAGGTCTACACTCAAAATCTATCTGACTTAAAAATAGTTAAATCATATTCATTTTGATGTGTTTAATAGTATATTATGATGCGAGGTTGGGAAGTGGTTTTTACAAAATCGAGAAAAATGTTTAAAAACCGAGTGATAGCAAAGTTTTTAATTTCCGAGATTCTGTAAAACACTTCACAAATGTGCGTTGTACATTATTTTTTCAAAATAATAAAGAATAGTAAAATAATAACGTCTTCGTTTGAAATATTTGCGTTCATTATAAACAATTAACTAATGTTAACAGTGTGGCAATGTTTATTAATGGAAATAACAGGAGACCGTGAAACCAATTTAGTTACAAAATTGCGGCAAGTACGTATTTATTGTTTTATATTGTTTCATATAAAGTTCAATTCATTTAAAATCTGGTGATATTTTTCGTATACTGTTTTTTAACACTACCGTTTGGATATTTTTTTGTATATACATTGTATGTAGTATACATAGAGGGCGGTGGTTTTACTTCCCACATGCATATTTGTAATATGTAATATTACAGTAAAGTTGTTTTTATTACAGTATAGTTATTTAGGTTGGCAACCCCGAAATGTAGGAAGTTGAACTTTCAATCATGGTCGCCATTTCTGTAAATACGACAAAACGCACTATAGTGTAAAAAAAACTTACTTAGCTCTCATTCTCTTGGAAAGCAGGATTTAATTTTGTGACAGAGGGAAATTTTATAATGTTGGTAATTCATTTCTTGTTACAAATTTAGGTTGTAAACACTAAGTAAACCATATTTTGTTTAATATTTAAAGGAAGTGACAGTATCAGGTTTATTTTAATTATCATACTTTGTTTAATGATTTATTTCATTCTTGATCTGGAGTTACCAAAAAGCAAGATTGAACTTCTTGGCTCCAGACTTCAGCAGTGGAATCTCCTGGAAGAAAATGTGAAATTGTCCATGTATAGATACCGAGAAAAGTACTTAACGTCATTATTCGACACGGAAAAAAACTTTGTCTGCAGTGATGTACATGGTCTGATGGCATCTTTGAAAATGGAGCATAATCCCGGAGACTGGAGATTTTTCATTGACTCCTCTGAGATAACCTTGAAAACTGTTAAGCTTCACAATAGAAATGCACTGCTGTCTGTTTCCTGTGGTTCATGCTATACATGTGAAGGGGAGCTATGAAAATGAAAAATTATTTATTGCAAAAAATAATTCTGAAGTCCATCAATAGCAGATATAGGTTATTGCCACAAACTCGGAATGCAGTTAGTATATACCAAGTATTGCCGCTTTTTTTGCAAGTGGGACAACCGTGACAGGTAATAATATTACTCATGAAACATCTGGCCTAAAAGGAAAATTAAGGAGTCTGGAAAAAGTGTATTAATACATACACTCCCTTAGTTTTCCATATTAAAATATTATTGGTACTTTTACACATAAAGCTAGGACATATCAAAGTTGTGAATCAAGAAGTAGTTTTCAAGTATTTGTAGATAAAATTCTTAAATTTCAGTGATGCAAAGATCAAAGAAGAAATATTTGTTGGCCTGGAAATTCGAGAACTGTTTAAGGATAGAAACAGGGTCATTGAAGGGAAAGATAAAACTGCTTGGGAAGCCTTAAAAAATGTTGCTCATAATTTCTTGGGAAATAAGTGAGCTGAAAATTAGAATCTAGCTGTTAATGAACTTATGAGATCTTACCAAGAGTTAGGTTGTAATGTCAATCAAGGTCAACTTTTTGAACTCACATCTCGACTTCTTTCAAGACAATTGTGGTGCTTAGAGTGATGAGCACAGAGAGTGCTTCTATTAAGACATTTCAGCAATAAAATGAAAGTGTCAGGACAAGTGGAACTGATCTATGCTTGGAATGTCATAGGGGATGTCAGAAGTAAACTACAAATGAAAACCAAAAGAACAGAAACGCTCTAGTGAATAGTTAAATAGGTAAGAGACCAAAGGTAAAAGTTTATTTTATATATATATATATATATATATATATGATATGAAAAGAAAAATGAATGCTTGAGTCTGGATTTTAACCCGAGTCTCTAAACTCTGTACGTTTAGCGCTCTAACCATCTGAGCCACTCAAGTATCCCAACACAAACATACTTTTTTCTTACATATGTAGTATTCGGGGTTCTACCTATTAAGGAGGACCAAAATGGATCGCTCACCGCCAACACTTAAGTGATGGCCGCAGAGCTTTCCATCTATCTATCTATCTATCTATAGTATTCTCAATTTACACAAAAGGTAGATTGAAGTCGTTCCAACTGCCATTTAGCGGCCACCATAAAGGCAAGCAAATATATAGTTATAACATCTAAATATACAAGCATTACTGTTATGAAGTAAATATTCTCTTTTAAAATTATATACATTCGAACCAAGAGCTAACAAAAGTTTTCTGGTGTCATATTCTTGTTCTTCAACCTCAATTCGGTTAGAATTTACTTTCTTTTGTGAAGGATAGAGACAACTTTAATTTTTTTGTAGACCAGTCACACCGCTTCATTACACTCCCTGATACACATAAATTAGGTACTTGATCCCATCAGCTTATTGCCCTTTATATCTCTCCTCATCACACTACCTATTACGTCAAAATCGTTTACAGTTTCTCTTGCCGGAATATGGAATTCTCCTCCACCTATGCCAGAGACTGCCAAACTTTACCAGATTTGAGAAACAAACTGGAAAAAGAAAATGATTTACTAACATCTCATTAAAAGATTTTTTAACAATTAATAATTTGTTATACTTTATTTAATAAAAGAGGCATTATGTTTTATCAATATTTTTACCTAAGGTCTTATATAGACAAAGCGACGGATTAATTCATTACAGTTGTATTTTTTTATTTATAGTAGATTCGAGCTGTTCTTCCTTTATGTATATATTCTTTTATTATTTATGTCTTTAACTATATTGTATTATTAGACCTTATTTTTATTATTGTTCAGTTTGGCCAGATAATCGTGTAGTATTTAATATTATTGTGATTTTTGTATTTGAATGCAATATATGTTTGTCCTTGTGAATGGAAGGAGGCCACATGACCTTAACTCCACCAGGCTAAATAAATAGGATAAAGGAAAATGTATAATCTATAAATTTATGTTAATTTTATAAATGCCATAATCATTCAGGTTTGTTGCAGCTAACGCCATTTCTTGATTCTTTCTTTCCATGCTTACCATGCCCGTCCTGCTTTTATTGGTATCGTTTGGTTTGTCTTCATTAGGAATTAGGAATTATTATAGATTGTTTTACAGTGACGGGGAGCAGACCCGAAGATCAACCTCATGCTTGGAGAATCAGGGTTTGAATCGGGTTTTCGTCCTTAGTAGGTTACCTACCAAGGCTAAAGAGTCCTACATTCCCTCGTTGTCTCGTCAGCAGTACAATATGGGCACAGACGCTGATTCATGTTGGGTTACCTTCGCTTCCCTTTACAGCTAGCAAGCTACACTTTTCCAGCATGGTCGCCTGTAACACTACACTCTATTTCAAACGTCTACGCAGCAAGAGTACACACAGTTGTCTAGCCTTGAGGTTGGCTTTGGACTCTCATTGGCTGTTTCCCTCATTTTCTCACCAAGCAGCCAATGAAAGTCCTACGCCAGCCTCAAAACTAGACAACTGTGTGTACTCTTGCTGCGTAGAGTGTAGTACTGAGCATATCCGTCGTGAAAACATGACAACACGGGAGGTTTTATAAATGTGAAATAAAAAAATCGCGAAGTCAACCAAAATAAAGATAACCTAACTAGCTAACTCACTGGCACTATCGAACCCATAGGTTCATGGCCGCGCGGACATAAGCTCTCCATATATCCCTATCCTGAGCCAATGTTTTCCAATCATTCCCTGTATAATCTACTTCCCTCAAATCATAGTTAATGTTATTCTCCCACCTCATTCTTGGTCTACCAACTGGGCGTTTTCCCTCTGGTCTTCCTACAAGAAGCTTCCATGCACGTCTTTCATTCCCCATTCGTGCCACATGTCCTGCCCATCGCAGTCTACGAGACTTAACTGTTCTTATTATATCTGGCTTCCTATAAAGACCATATAGCTCATTGTTATGTAGTCTTCTCCATTCAATATAAGACATTAAGAAACAAAACGAATCAAAACATTAGGAACGCTAAGTTGCGGTATGCTCATAGTCTCATTGATCCAAACACAAATGCAAGTGATATGTGGAAACGTATTAGATCAATGGGTCTACGGCAGCCGACAACCAAAGGAGAGAGCATTAACATATCACTGGACGATCTAAACCAACATTTCACATCATATGCCACACTTAACATAAACACTACGACCAAACAACAAACTATAGATGAGCTCCTATCCACACCTACTCCTTCCCGAGAAAAATTCTTCTTTTCCTATATAATGCCAATCGACGTTAAACTATCCCTGGACCGCATTAGAACTAAAACACAAGGTATAGACAATATAAGTATCGACTTTTTAAAGAAAATACTCCATGTCATACTCCCAACTGTAACCCATATATTCAATGCCTCAATTATGACCTCAACTTACCCCGAACTCTGGAAAAAAGCTATAGTCAGACCAATCCCTAAAATTAAATTACCTGTAACACCAAACGACTTTAGACCAATCAGCATCCTCCCAGTCCTATCTAAGGCCTTGGAGCGCATTGTTCATGAACAATTAACCGATTACCTTAACACTCATAACATACTCGACCCATACCAATCAGGTTTTAGGACAGGCCATAGTACGGCAACCGCACTTCTTAAAATTACCGAAGATACACGTGAAGCAATGGACAGTGGCCACATGACAATATTTACACTCTTGGACTTCAGCAAAGCTTTCGACACTGTTGACACTGACATATTAATAGCAAAATTACGCGCTCTGAATCTTTCGGACAATGCTGTTAACTGGCTTGGATCCTATCTTCATGGTCGCCAGCAATGTGTATCCAATGCAGAACTTTCCTCATCCTGGCTATCACTGAAGGGTGGCGTCCAACAAGGTTCAGTGTTAGGACCACTTCTGTTCTCTATCTATGTTAACGATATATCCACTAGACTTACCTATTGTCGATATCACCTATACGCTGACGATTTGCAAATTTACATTCACTCCCATCCTGACGATGTACATGACACACTAGACAAATTAAATAGTGACCTAGACTCAATTTCCCAATGGCCGAAGAAACATGGACTTAATCTAAATACTGACAAGACACAGTGCATAATTATAGGACATCGGCGAATCCAAAGCATTATAAATTACGAAAATATCCCTACCATTCTCCTAAATGACAAAAATATCCCCTACAGCTCAGTAGTAAAAAAATCTGGGTATCTACATGGACCAACACCTAGACTGGAAAATCCAGGTGAATAATACCTGCAAGAAAGTGTTCTCAATTCTTCACTCCCTAAATAGTTTTAAAAACTTCCTTCCTACAAAATTAAAACAAATACTTGTACAGACTCTTATAATGCCACACTTCGACTACTGCGACATATTACTGACTAATCTTACAACTGATCTATCTGACAGACTACAGCGTGCTCATAATGCGTGCATTCGATTTATATTCAATCTCCGTCGTTATGACCACGTGTCTCCTTCATTTCAGGCCTTATCATGGCTACGCCTAAATGACAGAAGAACTTTACATTCACATACCTTACTATTCCAAATTCTGCACACATATTTACCAACTTATTTAACAACACGTTTTCAACATTTATCGGCTCATCACAATTTAGGAACAAGATCACAAGACTCTTCTTTACTTTTGATACCACAACACAGGACCTGTCTGTACTCTGAATCTTACACAATATCTATGGCTAGAGCATGGAACTCACTTCCCAGTCATGTCAGGGACTGTCAATCGCTATCATTATTTAAATCCAAATTAACTGATATCTTAAGTTCGACACAATGAAAACATTAACTACATAACAACTATATAGAGCATTCTATTAATAATCATGTAGGAAGCTACTTACTTTATTTTATATCTTTTTAATTTTATTATATTCTATGTTTTTGTTAGCATTAGCTAGTATTAGATCCATCATCATTTTATTTTGTTTAGTCTGTATTTTAATATCTTAAAATTGTAATATGTACGTAATTTTTGTATAATTTTACTATTCGCTGGTTGAGTGGAAGAGAAGGCCTTATGGCCTTAACTCTGCCAGCTAAAATAAATCATTATTATTATTATTATTATTATTCACTTGTCTGTTCATCTCTCTTTAGTCCAAACATTTTCCTAAGAACTTTATTCTCAAATACTCGTAACCTCCTTTCTTCCCTTAAAGTATGAGTCCATGTTTCGTTCCATATAATATAACTGGTAGAATAATAGTAGTTTTATATATTCTCATTTTTACGCTTTTTGAAAGGAGTTGGGAAGTCAATAGTCTCTGTAATGCATAATAGCACGCATTTCCAGAATTGAGCCGATGTTTAATTTCTTGAAGAAATGGCTGACTTCAAATACCTAGGAACAATAATCACAAATAGGAATGAGATGCACAAAGACCAATAGAAATAACCAAAGTGAAATAAAATTAACCCTCTACGCATGTCCGGTGCAATGACAATTCAAGGGAAGAGATGAGGCAAGGCCCCCATTATTGAAAGTCTATTGATATATGGGAATACTAAGAGACTAGGAATGTCAAATTAAAGGAACATGACATTAAAATATATCAAAATGGATTATTTCAGTTTGGAACAGTGATGGATTTTTTTTGCATAGGAAAACAAGAGAATCCCTAAGGAAACACATATCCTGGCTCCGATTCGTCTCCCATGAATCCCACATAAAGTGGGTCCCAGAGGTTGAGGATGAGTGACTAACCATTTATACCATGGGTACGACAAAACTAATCAAAAAAATTTAATGTACTGGTAACTAATAAGATTGAGCTTACAAATAGATATCAAAGGCCTATTGAAAGAGATCAAAATGCTACAATCGATTTTAATGTTATTTCATGTGCAATATTCATTATAGTCATACACCATTATTGAATATAGGCAAATGTTGACCTGTTTTGGTCTCAACTAGACAGGGTCTAAAGGTCGTTAGAAGTCGTTTTGTGGACGTCCAGTTCATCTTCATCCTCGTGGGCGAAATCGAAGAATTTCATTGGGGATGTGGAAAATTTATTTGATAAAATTATAAAATATTGAAAAAATATATTTGATAAAATTATCAGATTTAGACTACTATTAGTATGTTATGGCAAGCTTTTAGTCATAGAAAAAACACACTATGTGATATTGTACACACGATTGGATAACATTTCCATCGAATTTGAGATTTTCTCGTATAAAGGAACATATGAGAGCATATAGCAGAAATTTAAATAATTCAAAATATGCTAACCACCTACTCCATATGATCATTGTTTTGATTCACATTTTAAAATTTTACATGTTTTTAACAAAGGAAAGAAGTTGGTCCTTCTAGAAGTTGTAGAGATAAACAAATTGAAAAGTGGTAATAAGCTGTTAAATTCCCAACTAGATTTGAATGAATCGCCTCTTTTAAATTTATAATAGAGATTGTAAAAAAAAATTGTTGCATAGTTACAGTTGTTATGTACTATAATAACAAAATTCATTAATTTGTTATCATGTCTGAAGAAGGTACAAAGTACCGAAACAGCTGTAACTGATTTATATTTTAATAAATATGAAAATCACATAACACTTTAATTTTAATTTTTATTTAATTAAACTAATTTAAAAAAATCGCTCTTTTTTCTACATTTTTGTACGGTTACAATAATTATTAATAATTATTAATATATGAAAGTCTTTTTTTTACTGCTCTTGCCAATTGCTTTCATAGGATAATTAATTTATGTTTGTTTACTGCACACCTTTCCTGCACCATTCGAAAGAGGAGCAATATCGGATTTGCATTTACATTGTAAACTTTTTTTATAAAGAACATTTCTAAACATTCTGAATAATTTAACAATCAAGAGTAGTTGCACAACTTGTTCTTCTCATAGCTTATATTTTTTTCCAAATCGTGAATAAAGCTAAAATTACTGCTTCATTAATTTTGACAACGGATATGTGTTCTATTGTGTAATTTAATGTCTTGTTATTTCTTACATATATGACTAACTGCTCAAGTAATGTTATAAAAGGAACATTGTTTTTCTATTCTTATGTGTTTATAATTTCGTATACTTTCATTTACATATAGTAAATGTAGGGCGTCGCTGTTCTACTACGAAATAAATAATAGTTTTAAAAAACTAAAACAACACGCTTTATTAGAAAACCGAATTAAAAATGAAAAATAATTTTAATTTCCAACACGCTTGGGGCAAAATTAAAGTGGTCAACAAAAAAATCATCTCCAACACATTTAGAATAAAACTAAGAGTTATCTACAAAAAATAAATAATAGTTTTAAAAAACTAAAACAACACGCTTTATTAGAAAATCGAATTAAAAATGAAAAATAATTTTAATTTCCAACACGCTTGGAATAAAATTAAAGTGGTCAACAAAAAATCATTTCCAACACATATAGATTGAAACTAGAATTATCAACAAAAAGAAAATAATTTTACCATCTAAACCGTGGGGTGCTCTATATCAATTAATATATTTGATAATAAATAGAGGTATTGGTAAAAGTAAAGTCTCTAAAATGAAAATGTAAAAATCATAAAAAGCATCCCACGCTTTTGATGGTAAAATTATTTTCTTTTTATTGATAACTCTAGTTTTATTCTATATGTGTTGGAGATTATTTTTTTGTTGACCACTATAATTTTATCCCAAGCGTGTTGGAAATTAAAATTATTTTTATTTTTTAGTTAGGCGTGTTGTTTTAGTTTTTTAAAACTATTATTTATTTTTTTAGTTTTTTAGTTTTAATATCTTACAGAATAAGATAAAAATGTAAAAAATATCTTTAAATTCGATACTATTGTAGTATGAGCTAAAATTAATACTCTACTAAAAAAATCCTCCGGGCCGGATTTGAACCAGCGACCTATGGATTATTGAGATTATATACCACTACAGTCCACCTCTCTACCAACTGAGCTCTTAAAACGATTGAGTAAGGAGTTAATAAGTCCGCAACCTATTATACCGGTTTTTATTATTTTTAATTTTTTCTGATTCTGGCCAGGATTTTAGAAACATTTATGAAATTATTGTATTGTCATTGGTCCTTTACAAGTATACAAAGTTTCAAGTCGATCCAATGATTTTAAGTGGGTGAAAATCGTGTTGAAAGACTCCGTTACATAATTACACAAACACTTTTTTTTATTTTCTGATGATTCTGGCCAGGATTGTGGAAAATATGTATGCAATTATTGTATTATCATTGGTCCTTTACAAGTATGCAAAGTGTCAAGTCGATCCAAATACTTTAAGTGGGTGAAAATCGTGTTGAAAGATTCCGTTACATAATTAGACAGACACTTGTTTTGATTTCTGATGACCCTGGTCAGGATTTTAGAAAAACATTATAAAATGATTGTATTGTCATTGGTCCTTTACAACTATACAAAGTTTCAAGTCAATCCAATGATTTTAAGTGGGTGAAAATCGCGTTGAAAGATTCCGTTACATAGATAGATACAGGTCAAGCTAATATAAAGCGTGTAAAAAACGCGTTCATTGTATTGCGTTGAGAGGTGTGATCTACCTCGACAGGAACCCATGTTCCAGTTAATCAAGTTTAATTCTACTCAATATGATTATTTGGATATTTAGTGTTTAATATAAGCAAAATGTGAATTAAAGAACGAATGTTTATCAGTAGTAATAGGATCGAAATTATATATATTATCTATATAATAATGGAGTTCTATTGAATAACGTTTATAAAAAATATAAAAAAAGTATAACGTAAAAGTAGTTATTATGGTGATTAATAGTTCCATGTTCCTTTGTGTGGCTCTAATCTCCTTCAGCATGCTTCAATATTCAAATCTAATTCTGAACTTCTTTCTATAAGTCAATTACACATGACTCTCAAATGTATTAAAAAATTATTGTATATCATACGATTATCATAATTACTCAGATTTGGTACGTAATTTTGTTTGATTTCCAAAATTATTGCTAAATTATAAACCGCACGGAAGCAGAAATATTCGACGCCCGCACAGAAGATGGTCTGAACAATTTTAACAATTCTAACTTTCATGAAACCGGAACGCGCCAACAGTCATAATCCCTGGATGATGATGACGATGATTTTGTTTGTTTTGTATATTTTATTTGTGACATTTCTCCAATGAGGGTAATCGCAACGACAGGGAGTGAGTTTTTAGGCCTGAGATATGTTCAGGAATATATTTTTATATCCGATAGATACTCGTGGTACAGAGTTTTTAATTTAGCTCTCCGAAGGTTGCTGTGACACTGAATTATCCTAACACTAAAATTCCAATTATTATAGCAGGATCAAACTCACGAACATTGTATCTAAAGGCACACTCGTTACCACTGTAACAACACTATACATATATACAGTTTTTATATTCATTTTATAGTGAATATGGTCACATATGAGAGATACTTTACGATACTGTATTAAAATATTTAAAATATAGAGCAAATGAGCGATTTTTATATATTTTAATGGTGAGTGATTATAAGAACAGAAAATGATTTTTTTCGACTCGTTCTTTTGGTATGAGCGTATTGTGTGTATATGTAGACTTAGACTTACTTATGAAGGGGTCATAGGGAAAGTGGACCAAGTCCGTATTATACTATTTTAAAAAAAACTGTTATAAAGTTAAATTTATATGATCAAGAATTATATATTGTTATTTTACATTGACGAATAACAAATAAAATACTTGGTTCAGATTTGATCTGAATAATTATTAATTATTGGTATTTTGAATTCAAATTCATATATAACAGAATTTACCATTTTTTTTGGACCTACTTTACTTTTGCTCTGAACCCTTCATATATTCATTGTTTTATTCCCTTTTTTTATGTATGATTGTAGCTGTGTAGCCATATATGTATATTCTATATATATTCGTATGTTTTTTTATTCATGGGAACAGAATATGCACAATACGGCCGAACAGGCCCGTTTGCAATGTAACTGAAAATATATTTCCTTTTTTCGGAAAAAAGTCAATAAATTCCTTTTACTACTACTACTATATTGTTTCCACTGCAGTAAGACAAAAAATAAGTCTATCATAAGAGAGTCACCACTACGAATATCTCCTTGTTATCTCAATTTTCTGCCTAACAATGATATTGTAATGCCCCGCAGCGCTCAGAGACCAAAGGACGGATTGTTATAGCACAAGAGAGACAGGACATATTGAAGTGTGGTATGGTTAGACATCGTAATAAGAAACGATCCAGTTTCCCACATGTCAATATTGAGTGTGTCTGTCAAAGCGAACGTTAATTGAAATCAGTTAGCCAATTAATCATCTCCAGTTAAATATTGACAGCGGTCATTGCAACCATCAAACTGATGACGTATGTATCCATCCTTCATTCCTGTTCCATCTAAAAAATTAAAAATCGGAGTCAAGCATTTTCTTGCTCACTATCACATGATTTAAACTCTGTTACAAACCAATGATCATTTTTTAAAATTTGTATAACTTCCATTCCCAGACAAGATTGTGATTTAAGCTAGGGTTCTTTAGCTGTTTCTTTAGCTATGTGAAAAGTTTAGCTAGAGAACAGCAACAGACTTAGGATGCGATGTTATTTGCTCATAAAATATTGGTATAATTAAATGTTAGGCAGGAACAATATAAATATACCGATAATGTTGATGTTAACGTTATAAAGTTGTTTATATACAATCCTCCAACAAAATTGTATTAATCAAGATTTATTTTTGCTTATTTTATTAATTTAGGAGGTTTTATATTATTATATATATATATATATATATATATATATATATATATACAATGTGTATATAAAATTGCATAAATATATTTTCGAAATGAATAAATATTGTTTATAATAATAATAATAATAATAATAATAATAGCATCTTCATGCTATGCTTTGCAGATTTACTAGGGAATTATAGGTATGGTAGCTTCCCGTCGCTTTGCACACCGGAAGGATGATGATGATAATGGTAAGGATGATGACCGTTGGGCCCTACGCTTCCTGACATTTGTCTTACGGGTGAGGAAAAACCCCAAAAAAACCTCACCCTGGAGCCTGTCCCGACCGGGAATCGAACACGAACCCGCTGTGTGACAAGGCAGCACGCTACCTCGAGACCATAGTGGTGGACAATAATAATAATAATTATTATTATTAATATAATAATAGTAATAATAATAATAGTTATAATAATAATAATAATAGTTATAATAATAATAATAATAATAATAATTATTATTATTATTATTATTATTATTATTATTATTATTACTATTATTATTGTATAAGGTGTAATTTAAAATGACTATTTAACTCATGCCACAAATGCTAGTCAATGACCAATCACGTTTCAATGAATGTTGTTTTACAACCAATAACAGTCGTGTTTCACCTCGCTCTTTATCGAATTATCTTTATCAGCTCCTGCTTTTGCGATAAAGAAAGCTCCTCCTTTTTTATGTTCCGAACAGGTCAAAGCATTATTTTTCTCTAACAAATACATTGAATATAGCAAGTAATGAAAAGATTCCTTGATTTTATTGAGTTATTTACTAAAAAAATAAATGAATAACCTATAATGTTGATTATGATATATAGTTTTATGTGTTTCATTATTTCTCCACTTGGGTGCACTCTTACAATATTGCAATCTTATTTGGCAATAAATAATATGATCAAGCAGCAGTGAATGAACATAACCTCACATTTCTGATTTGTTTTCAAACATCGCCGTTTACATTAAATATATAAATATTTTAAAATAACTATAGTTAAACAATAATTTGTGAGTAAACAGCTTAATTTTATTTGTTAAATAGTCCTAACAAAAAATGCCACTCTTGATTTCCAAATTCTCTAGATAAATTCGCTCCTCACTTCGTGAGTCGTGAATTTATCGATAATTTGGAAATTACTCGTGGCATTACTTATGATAATGTGTTATTAGTGATATAATACTGCGTATGTGTTTTAAAATACATTGAATTTTTGCCTGAAGCTTTGATTTTCTATTCGTCTGTATAATCCTCTCATATTTTTCTTGTTTGAGTAGAAGAGAAGGATTCGAGAACTTGAATAATTAATTTTATATAAATAATCAATTATATAATTAGTAATAATCATAACAATAATAGATAATAATCTATTATTATTATTATTATTATTATTATTATTATTAATTACTTCGGCCGCAGCCGCAGTGTTCCTTGCCTTTAGTTCCGACGGTCCAGAGTTCAAACACTGCCGTGATCGATGGATTTTTATGATGGAAAATCTAAGGGGTAAGTCTTCCGGGATAGACTTTAAGCCATGGGTCCCGAGTCTGAAGATTTTCAGGCTCGTAAAAGAATCGGAAGCCTGAATAAAGAGATCTCTCTGCAAAATATACCGACCGTTATCCATTCAAATAATACCTTAGTTGCCTGCTAGGTATCTCACTGAGGCGATATGCCGACCACATATCACTCGTTGACAACTGCAAGAAAATAAGCTTAACTAAATTAGCTTAGTTGAAACACCCCCAGTAGGAAGAGCAATAATCCCCGTTCCAGGAAGTATGGGGTATGTAGATATTATTATTATTATGATTATTATTATTATGATTATTGTTATTATCATTATTATTATTCAATAGCACAAGACCACGATGACATAGAATATATGGCTAAAAAACTAAAAGAAGAATATGAATAATGGGGACTTTATATAAACATTGAGAAAATTAAATATCTGTGTATAGGAGAAGAAATGGAAAATATAAATTTCAATAATGGAGAAGAACTAAAACCTAGTATTGAATGCACTTATTTAGGAACAAAATTAGACCATTCAGGCGATAACACAGTGGAAATCAAAAATAGAATCGCACAAACAAAACAGCGATAAATGCTTTAAACTCTGTTTGGTTGAGCTAAAAATATTACAAAAAAATATAAAATTACAAATAAATCAAAACATAATTCAGAGCATTTTAACATATGGTGCTGAAGTCAGGCAAATTCCTACCAGGGAAATGAAAAGAATTTTAAGTACACAGATGGATATTTTAAGAAGATCAGCTGGAAAATCTAGAATGGATAGAATACGAAATAAAGAAATAAGGGAAATTATGGGTGTACAAAAGGAGCCGAACATCATAGACATTATAGAAAAGAAAAGATTACAGTGGTATGGCCATGTCAAAAGAATGCCAGAGCAAAGATTGCCTAAAATTGTTATGGAATGGATCACAATAGAAAGGAGAAAGACAGAAAGAACGAAGAAAACTTGGATGGAAGGGGAACAAGCAGCTATGAATATTAGAGGATTGGAGAAAGTTCAATGGATGGACAGAGAGGAATGGCGTTTGGTTTCCGGAAGACGGCGGCAGCTGCCATGATACCGGATGATGATGATTATTATTATCATTATTATTCATTACCTATTGTATTATATGTGTTGTAAACTGATGTACAATTTATTTTATTTTAATTATTGAAACAAATCTACTAAGGTCTACGATGAATCAGGATAGTATAAACATTCCCTATTTAAAATTGTCAGTAGTAGCCATATTGATTTACCAACCCCGTCAAGAAGTACACCAGAGGATAGCAATGGCAAAAAAGATTTTAACAAGAAGAGAAGCATTTTCTGCGGACCTATGGCAAAAATAATTACGGAAGGGGCTAGTTAAGTGCTTTGTGTGGAGTGTAGCATTGTATGGTGCAGAGACTTGGAATATCTCGACGGAATGAGGAAAAGCGACTGAAAGCTTTTGAGATGTGGATATGGAGAAGGATGGAGAATATAAAATGGACAGACAAAATAAAAATAATAAAGATGTGCTAGACAGAGTGGGTGAAGGAAGAAAAATACTGGAACTCATAAAGGAGAGGAAACGAAATTGGGTTGGCCACTGGCAAGTAGAAACTGCCTGCTGACGGATTTCCTAGAAGGAATGGTCAACGGAAAGGAAGAGACAGAAAATACATCTGATGGTTGACAATATTAAAATAAATGGTATGCATGCGGATACAAAAAGGAAGGCTGAGTTAACGAAAGAGTGGAGAATGCTGGGTTTGCAGTGAAAGACCTGCTCTTGGGCAGAACACTATGTACGTATGTATCATATTAGAAGAAGGTGAAAGTTTTAATTTCTTAAATATTTATGTTTGGGGGTACAAATTGTAACAGGAATTCTTTTTGTAATATATAATTGCCCCAATATTGAATTAGTATTTAACAGAGTCAATATTAATTGTAAAATTTGGTTCATATTAAAATAAATTATTGGTTTCTTCAATCTATTTTATTTTATTAATTACATTACGAATTTGAATGGAGAAGACTACGTAACTGTCAACTACATGATATTTATACTAGTAGGAAAGCAGATATAATAAAAATAGTTTACGTTGACTGCGATGGTCAGGAAATGTGCCACGATGCGGAATGAAAGGACAAGAAAACTTCTTCTTCTTCTTCTTCTTCCGAATGCAGTATTGGGTGATGATGCCCGTTCTGCGACTACAAAAACTGATCTTTCCATCGGTTGAAGGGTCTTCCGAGGTCTCTTTTGCCTTTAGGGTTGAGGTGGTAAATCATCTTTGGTAAACGGGAATTTGACATTCTCTGGACGTGTTGGAACCATTTAATCTGATAATTTTGTATATGTTCAACCATTTCCCTACTATTCCACTGCATCCTTATCTCATCACTTTTCATTCTATCCCTTAATGTTACTCCAGTTAGTGATCGGAGGAATCTCATTTGTGAACTATTAATGCGGGATTTATCTTTTGCTCGAAGTGTCCAGCATTCACTTCCGTATAGTAGAGCAGGTTGACATGGAAACTTCTTGTAGGAAAGTAAAGGAATAGCTCTAAGTAGATAAGACATGAATGAGGTGGGAGAAAAGCATTAACTAATATTTCAGGGTGATGATTTAAACAGGGTATTATTGGAAAGCATTAATTCCGGAGAAGTATAATATATATATATATATATATATATATATATATGTGTGTGTGTGTGTGTGTGTGTGTGTGTGTATAGAGAGTTTCGTCCGGACGGCCATGAATCTGTGGGTTTCATGGTAACAGTGAGTTAGTTATGTTTAACACTTAAATTAAAAATGTATCCTAAAAAATACATCAATTGGTTTCATTCATTATCATTTTAATAAAAACAGATGAAAACTAACGAGAAGAGATTTTTTTTTTAGAATTTTGCAATTTACATGATAATAACAGTTACACACCATTTCGTTTTCACTGCGGTCCGCCACATTTAAATAACTGACTAGAGAAATACATTCAAACACTTATTCTGTATAATTTGTATTCTTCGTTTATACTGTTTTGCGAGGATGCTCCAGGCCTCACATCCGTACAGTAGCATGCTGCGGATCACGCTTTTATACAGTAAAAGCTTGATCTTACGTGACAATGTATTCGACCTGAAAAATGGGTATAAAATTGCAATTGCTGCATTTGCTTTATGTTGTAGATGTCGAATATGAATTTTGAACGTAAGCTTGGGGTCCAGATGGACCCCAAGATACTTCACTGAAGGTTCTAGGCGAAGATTTTGAGTTCCCAAGGTCACCCATCCAACTAACCTTGGGAACTCAAAATCTTCGCCTAGAACCTTCAGTGAAGTATCTTGGGGTCCATCTGGACCCCAAGCTTACGTTCAAAATTCATATTCGACATCTACAACATAAAGCAAATGCAGCAATTGCAATTTTATACCCATTTTTCAGGTCGAATACATTGTCACGTAAGATCAAGCTTTTACTGTATAAAAGCGTGATCCGCAGCATGCTACTGTACGGATGTGAGGCCTGGAGCATCCTCGCAAAACAGCATAAACGAAGAATACAAATTATACAGAATAAGTGTTTGAAAATAATTTTTCAAGCACCGCGTTTCACAAGGATGACAGACCTACACAACGTAGCGCAACTTCCCCATATTGATGCCATGATAACTGAAAATGTAAGCAAGATGCACAAATTTACATCTTTGCATACAAATTTTATGGTACGCAGTATTGGACGCTTGCCACCTAGTGGGTCGTGGCGTTGTACATAGAAACGTATTCATCCGAGTAACTCCCTAATAAATACAGCAAATAGATTTGGCGATGTGCTATCACCTGGAGTAGCGTGGCTCATTCCACAGTGCTGGATTTCCGACTCTCGGCTTGAAAGCAATGTGGTTTCTGATGTCCTGCTTCAGGTCATCACATCCCTATCTCTGTCCAAATTTCATCACCATTTGCACACAAACGCTAGCGTCGCCAAATAGGCTCGGGTTAAGTGAACTACAACCCCGTAATGATAGCCAATATTAACTTAGCTGCCAAAGAGCCCTAGTGGGTTCTAACGTACGCAGCACACTGGGTGAAGCTAGACTTCGCCTTATCCAGTCAGTCAGTCATGTTTTGCCAATTTAAGGGTTACATATTACTATCAGATTATATTGTGTTAAAGTATCGCAGGCCATATTAAATTATTATTTATTCTCTAAAATTAAATTTATTCTATGAAATTAATAGCATTTTTCCCCTCATTTTTCTGTCTTCTACATTATTCGTTAAATCTACAGTAAATGAAAATTTATTAAAATAATAATTGAATTGTAGATATACTATGTAATAATTTTGTTTATTGTAATTTAGATGTAATAGTATTTTTTTGTATTTTTTATCTAATCTGGTTGAGTGGTAAATAAGACCCTAAGGCCTTAACTCTGCCAGGAAAAATAAAGCTATTCTTTTTCTTCTTCTTCTTCTTCTTCTTCTTCTTATTATTATTATTATTATTATTATTATTATTATTATTATTATTATTATTATTATTATTATTATTATTATTATTATTATTATTATTATTATTATTATACATCTCTTATATCAAAACAATCCGTCAAAATTCCTGAAAAACCTCTGAAAGATAGTTGGTAGAGTTGGTTTTTGCAGCTGTAGGCTATATTACTAAGGGAAAGTTCAATATGAAAAGATTGTGAAGGAATGGAAACTAGCAGAATGACATATCTTGGTAGCAACTGTGATAGAGAGTTCTTAATGACTGTGTGCCCGGAATCAAACCCGCGATATCGACCAAGAGCCATCCATCACATTGATATCACTTCTTTCCTCATCACTCCACACTCTAATATCACGTGATTTATCTCACACTCCTCCCTGCAAAACTGGCACAAACTAACTTCACATTTCACTCTACCAATACTTCCACACACTTTTTATACAGAAGGAAGATTTATAACATCTGTACTTAACTTGACCACGTCCAACGAAAATCCTTAAAAAAATTCTCAAAGAAAAATAGATAAACAGTAAAAGGGTACGTTACAGACCTATGGATCTTTGAGTAATATTTGAACAATATTTCATAGTTATATGTTTAATTTATCCATCTGGATTTTTCTTTATTCTTCTTCTTCCTCTTCTTCACGGTTTAGGCTTATTTATTAGCCTGTTCCGGCTCCAAATTGCTACTCTTTCCATCTTTTCTTTGGTCTTCCGAAACTTCTTCTTCCTCATGGTGAATAGCTGTATGCTGCTTTTGGTATTCTATTCTCAGTCATCCTTGCCAAGTGTTCTTTCCAGTTTGCTCTGTATTTCTCTATTGTTGTGTTTAATTCCTGTACTTTTAGTTGTTATCTTATTTCTGTGTTATATTTTTGTCTGTTCTTTGATATCCTGCTATTGGTCTGAGGAATCTCTTTCAAATTCCAAACATATGAAACATTTCCATGGTGAAGCATTAATGTATCTCTGTACAAAACAAATGGCAGAATTGCTTTTATAATTATGTTAATTCTTCTTCTTGTATGACGCTATAGTCCGATGTAGAGCTTTGGCCTCCTGTATTAAGCACCTCCAAATCTGCCTTTCCAGTGTCTTGCTTTTTCAGATCCTCACTCCTGGAATCTCTTTTGCCTCCTCATCCACAAGATTACTCCATCTGTTCATCGGTCTTCCTACTCTTCTCTTGCCCCCTATGGTTGTATACAGAACTTTCTTTGGGATACGTCTATTCCTCATGCGAAGCAAAAAAGTTCCAGTAAACATGGTTCCTCAAGTAAACCGTGTGCGAGATTTATTACTGTGAATTGTGGTTGTGAACCGCCGCTGTCGCCCTTCTTTTAAACATCATATCAAAACTCACTACAGAGACGTATCCAATATTGCAATCAGATGCAAGGACGACACTTTGAACATTTCTTTTAACAGGTACGAGTGTAGGCTTACAGTATTACTGTATAATATATAAAGTAATAAATGCATTCCTTGATAGATTAATCCATTAATGGTATTTGAAGTAACATGGAATGGTAATTAAACGAAAAATCTACTTTTTAAATTAATTTTTACTAATTGGGACAATGTTTTTAATTATGTCAGTGGCGGCTTGTAACCACACATTTGCAATTATCTCGCACATGGCTGTTTTGCGAACCCATGCTCACTAGAACTTTTTTGCATCTATTATAATATACTTTAAGGCGGTTCCGTGGCGCAAGCGGTTAAACGCTCTCTCCACTGGGGTCCTGAGATCGAGTCTCTGTCGCTCTGTTTTGGGAGATCCAGACAACTTTACTCCCGCCAATCCCTTAGTTACTCCTATCCACATTGAACCAGAATGATACTTTTTAATTGCCCACTCCATTGTGGGTTTCATGGTTGACGAAACGGAGATTGGGCAGGTTTTTCTCGGGGTTTCTCCCGTTTTCCTCTGCCACAAATTCATTCCACCATTTCTCCATACACATTCATTTCATTTAATTTCGTTCATCTGCCCCTGTGATGGTATATCAGGCGTGGTCGGCCGGCACCCTTGTCATTCACATACCTCTATATACAGGTGCTCATCTCATCCCTCGACCCGACCTTGAGTTGGACACGAGTTAAGGATATTCATATTTATATTTTAATTATAACTAGCTAATAGCCGGTATGCGCTGCTACAACTAAATAAATGATAATGTGGTTTTGCATTTAATTGAATAAATAAAGGGAAAAATAAATAAAAATGTATGTTGTTATTATTTTTAGATACCCCGTGCTGATTACCCGGCGTTGCCTGTGAATCTACGCATCCCGATGTACTTGGCATAAATGAGCTGAAAGACAGAATTCGTTATTTTGAGTTATCCATAAAAGATACCCGCCGTGCGCTGCTAAGCTTGCCCAGGAATCTACTTATTCCGATCTTCTTGGCATCAATGAAAGACAAAAATGGTTATTGTTAGTTGTCCTTAAAAGATAAACATATGCTATCGCGGACTTTTCTGTACAGTTTTTTTTGAGATATTCAATTCTGTGTACAATAATTTTGTGTATTTGTTATGGTTTAGACAGCGTAAGTCATTTAAGCTTACAAAAAGCGACTTTTTTTCACTACTGGAGGTTATTTTTAAGGGTGAAGGGCTTGAGCATTAAACATCTCTTATAACCTATAACCTTACCGGGAAAATCCTGAACATTTTGCAAAAAGCCGCATGACAATCGGATGAATAGTATGGCAGCACATGCTTGCCCGGGAATCTACTTACCCCAATCTCCTTGGCATCAATTAAATATAAAAATTGGTATTGTGTGATATCTGTAAAAGATAAACATATGCTGTCGCGGGCGTTTTTTGTAGTTTTTTTTTAGATATTCAATTCTGTGCACATTAATGTTGTGTATTTGTTATGGTTTAGACAGCGTAAGCCATTTAAGGGTAAAAAAAGGAACTTTTTCACGTTTTTCACTACAAAGGGTGTTTTTTAAGGCTGTAGGAGTTCAGTATCTCAATTCTTTTATAGTCTATGTTCATCCCGGGAATCTCCTGAACATTTTACAAGAACCTCATCACAATCGGATCGGCGGTATGGCCGCGCATAAAGTACGAACAAACAAACAAACATTTTTATAAATTAGATATACTTTCAACCGTTTCAGTTTGAGGCATTAATTTTGATACATCCTGTATATCTTAAAATCAAACATAGGCCTATATCATATTTGAAGAGAAAAATTATACGCTCAGCTTCTTAATAAAGGAGCCGCCATTTGCAAGATAGAAGCATGGCTTCACAGCATTTGGTGGATGGGAATTACAATGTATATAGAGAAAGATTTGCGTTTAGATCGGTACTTGCTCAGGTAGCTCAGTTGGTAGAGCACTTGGTCTAGAGAACCAAGGGTCCCGGGTTCAAGTCCCGGTCTGAGCGTATAATTTTTCTCTTCAAATATGATTTATCCATCATTGAGATGTACGAAATCAATAATAAAAAAATAGGCCTATATATTTAATTTCTTCTAGTCATATACTAGTACTTGGCAATTAGTTATTTCGAAGTTTTATTTACATTTTAAAATTAACAGTGCAATTACTTATAACTTTAGAAACAAAAAAAATATATTTTAAAATTGAAAACAAAACAAAATCATAGTGCTCGAGTTAACGGAATATTTGTTCAACTTGACAATATCGAACTCGTTCCGACTAAGAAAGTTTCACTTTGTAGTGAATGTCAAAATAATAAATACTTGGAAAAAGGAAGCGAGGAACTTGACATTTCAGATCCTAAAATTTGAGTGGAGAATACACTTCTGGAAAACACCGCCTGTTTATAAAATAACATTCCATTTATTCACATATTTTGCTATATAACTTCTTAATTTAAAAGTTACAGATATAGTACACCCGATCGTTACTATGCACGCCTCTGGTTCTGAGCTTCCTGGTTCAAACCCGAATGGGGTCAATTGAATTTTGAGGGCGTAAAAATATCTATGGCTTCCTTCATAAATGGAATAAAACCATGAGTCCCGTGTTGTAGATTTAAGTCACGTAAAAGAACATGAAACATAAATTGAGTATTTGAGCAAAATTCTTTTTGTCCCTTTAACGCTCAAATTTTAATTGCGATTGTTAGTCTGTTAAAGAAATACTAGTACAATAAATGTGTTTACTCGTATAAAAAACTCAACAAAATGTAGTAGTAATAATAATAATAATAATAATAATAATAATAATAATAATAAACCACCGCTGTGGTCCCGAGGTAGCGTGCTCCTCAGTCAAGACAAGTTTTCTGGGTTATGGTTTTACTATTTTCGGGATTTTTCCTCACCTGTAAGACAAATGTCAGGAAACATTAAGGTCCAAACTATTCCCGAACATCATCTGGCATTCATTGTTATCATTAATATATTCATTAAGTTTAGGATTAAGGGCCCTCCTGGCGCATCATTGCCATCGTCACCAATCATATATCATCGGAGCAGCGTAACACCGCCTTCCAGGCGCCCCAACTTCAGAAGTGGGTTACAATAACGCCATGCCAGGAGAGAGTACCAGAATGTCGAACATGGTGGAATTGAATTAAAAAATTACATTAATTTATTTAAACTTGCACATAAGGCCAGTTAACCTGCGAAAAATATGAAAGAAATATATGATGCTAATATTTAGTGTAGTCTATACCCGTAAATTCCCACATGCGTACAGGGGTGCTCCCTAGCGTGAGTTACTTAACCACGCAAATTTTGTATTTATCTTATTTACTCACATAAGTTAGCGACAACTCCTTTAAAAAATCTTTAACTTATATATATATATATTACACATACACACATCTATAATTCTCAAATAATTGTTAATGTTTGTGCCAGGTCTAGAAGAGTGTAGTGGGCTGCACACTAGTCTGGGGAACTAGAGGTCCACGGTTCGATTCCTGGTTCAGACATTATTTTTTTCTTTTCACAATATCATTATAATATTATAAGTTAAAACAGTTGTTCTGCCGGTTATATTATATGGATGCGAAACATGGACTCTTGCTTTAAGGGAGAAAAGAAGATTACGAGCATTTGAGAATAAAGTTCTAAGGAATATTTTTGGGCCAAAAAGAGATGAATAGACAAATGAATGGAGAAAACTACATAATAGTGAGCTACATGATATGTGTAGCAAGCCAGATGTAATAAGAACAGTTAAGCTTTGTAGGCGCGATGGACAGGGCATGTAGCACGTATGGGGGATGAAAGAGGTGCATGGAAGCTTCTGGTAGAAAAACTAGAGAGAAAATATCCAGTTAGTAGAAAAACTGAGGTGGAAGATTAACATTATCCATGATTTGAGGGACGTAGATTATACAGGTGATGATTGGAAAACATTAGCTCAGGATATGGAAGTATGGAGAGCTTATGTCCGCGCGGCCATGAACCTACGGGTTCGATATAGCCAGTGAGTTAGTTATATTGGCGAGTAACATGTGGTTAGCTCATCGGCTCAAAGAGACATACAGCATAGGAGGCAACTAAGATATTAGCGAGGTAAGAAATACCGATAGGCAACATTTTGCTCAGATGATCAGATTTAGGTTTGATATTCTTTTATATATAATATTAATAGCACGGGTATAGACTAGGCTAAATATTACCAAAACGGAGAAGAATGTTGGGAAGACCATTGAAGAGATGGAAGGACCAATTCTACCTATAATGAGATCGGAACAGGCCATTGGGCTTAATCCTTGTTGTTGATGATGATGATGATGAAATGCACTCCACTGAGCATTCTATAAGTTTAGTTTAGCCTTTTGCATATTCATGTAATGATTTTGTTGTTCTGTCACACTTCGCAATATGGTAACGACCACAGATATGATTACAGAGTTCGCAGACGCACGTTTCTCCGGGTTCGTGGAATCTCTTGATTACACATATTTTGTGGTGAAATCCATGTATGGCAGTTCGTGTTATCATCTGCCGCTGTTTCTCATTTTCCCTCGTTCATACAAGTAAAAGTGAGTTGAAGAACAACGACAAAAATTCTGATGAGGTATGAGAATTAAGTTTTAAATATAAAATGGTATATTAATAGATATAAGGTAACGTCGTCCAAGAGGGGTCAGTAATATTAAACTGGACTAAATCTTCAGGCGGCACATGACCCTGGGATCGACTCTGCCTCTGCAAAAATAAGTATAAGACAAATGTTACGGACCATCAACGACAAAAAAATAAAAGTTTTAAGTGAAGACAATACCGAGTGTGAAATACTGAACTATAAAATGAACTGTTCAGTCCCTTTACAACATGGCTCTGGATCTATTTCCGGCGTTCTTCTCTTTCTCTCTTCCCTTTGCTTGTCATACTCTGTTGTGATTGTCAGGAGTTTTGTCAGCCTAAGGTCGTCGATCGATGAAAAAGGTATATTTGACCAATACATAGACTAGTTTCGAGGGAACGGTCAATCCTATTCTAAGTGCTCATTTCAAGTATCGGGCTTTGACCTGTTCAACATTTCTGAAGTCGCTGCAGGATAGCTTTTCCCACATTAACTCTATGCTGTAAGTCGCTATTGGTGATATCATAGAGTTGAAAATTGTCATTAAATTGTTTAAGGATAGCAGGTGAAGATCGTCGATGCTATAGATAGATTTGATTGCAGCTGCTGTTCTCTCTTGTACTTGGTAGCGGAACGATATCATTCTCATTTGGAGCGTGACGCCTATCTCTTTGAACGTATTAACGATTTCCAATGGTTTGTCATTCAGTAGTAACGTATCTTCTTTGGCAGATCGTCCTCCTTTTATGAATGTCATTTGCACTGTTTTTTCGTTGTTTATATGGAGTACGTTGCCCTGAACCGATTTTTTTTTACTTTTAGTAGGGTTTCCTGTAGCTCTATTTTTTTGTCCGCCTAGGATCATATCAACAGCATATATTATTAATTTGGTATATATGGAATATTTTATTATATCAGTTATGTCGGCAGTGGCTATGTTGAACAAGAGAGGGCTTAGCGAATCTCCTTGGAGTTGTACCAGGAATTAATAGGCTCAGAGAATACACGTAGGACCAAAACTAAATGTACTGATAATGTAATCAAACATGCTATAAGATAAACATATTTTATAACATATCATTAGAATCAGAAAATTACAGGGGTTAAGAAAATTATATTAAAAATTGAATTCAATTAATTAATTAATTAATTAACTGATGATCAAAGTATATTATCTTATTAATATAGTTATAAAAAATACGTATGTGGAAAATAAGTAATACTGGCCCAGTGAAATTCCAATACATGAATAGAATAAAGAGGTATTGTCAAAATACTACCTGACTACACAAGTAAGAAATAATATAGGAACACAAAGGGTATTGTCAAAATAATAAAACTATTTCAATTTAGTAGGCTATACAAATAACAAGAAATATTCATTCCCCTTAAGAAAAGATAAAATAGTTATCTATTAAAAATATCATAAAGCAATTATAACCCAGTTCCCTCTTGATATGGCAGTTTACAAATTTGAAAGAAACTGAAAACATAGTTATCTATTTAAAATATTAGAAAGCAATTATACCCCAGTTCTCAGAAGATGTTAATTATCGCCTCTGACCAGTAATACCAAGAAACAAGGATAAAATTTACACATAAAAGAATCACACGTGTAAATTATCATAGCTCTGCTGAACAAACTTACATTTCAGGAATTCGAAGGGCGTAAACCCCCCTCCAAAGGAACACATAACTAACGAATAAGGTTTACTGTAACATATGTGTATTCAAATTGTATCGAGTGGAATTCATGAACTAGGAGGAGACATCTTCTTTTTAAGCAAGAACACATATCTAAATGTTGTCACTCTATATTCAATATTGTAGCATACGTGGATCTACAGACCGCGATCTCTGATACAGTTTAAATTTGGAATCGTCCGCGAACTTGCAAAATTTAAAGTAATTTAGAACTTAGAAAGACTCAATTTTGTAAAAAATTGGACTTCGATATTTTTAATCACGCACGTTGGCTCTGGAATAGCTTCATCAACTCCACTCTTAGATGAAATTAATAAGTGTACAGTAACAATTGTATTTTTCCATTAATAAATAGTTTAACACTCGTTAAAATTTGAGTGGTATATTTAAATTATTTCTGCTTGTATGAAAATCGACCCCGAGATCTTATTGCCCACCCTGAGCGAACAGGCACCGAGTACCCGGTTTGTCTGTCGTATCTTGGCCGAAGTGGTGACTCCGTCGTCGATTTAAATGTAGTTGTATGCTAGAATATTTTTTGAGTATTACGATAAGTGAGCGTGAGTCTCGGATTATTCTCTTAACTTTCATCAGTTGTTTCTCCCTATCTAATAGGTCAAATGACTTTTTAAAGTCTGTAAAGACTGCAATGTATTTTGGTGTCGCATTTATCCCTCTCAGTACTATCACAGTCTCTTGCAACACAGTTTATTTTATAGTTCAGTATTTCATACTCGGTGTAGCCTTCACTAATTTTTTTGTCGTTGACGGTCCGTAACATTTGTCTTGTTATTATTTCTGACAGAGGCATAGTCGATCCCAGGGTCATGTGCCGCCTGAAGATTTAGTCCAGTTTAATATTGCTCACCCCTTTTGGACGGCAGTACCTTACAGCTATTAATATATTATTTTATATTTAAAACTTTATTCTGATACCTCATAAGAATTTTTGCCGGTGCTTTCAACTTGCTATCACTCGTCCAATATTGGACACGAATGACTGGCCATGACCACTTACATATCTTTTACATGCAATAATTGGAAATATCTGGAAGCCAGTCTCGACTTCTCTCGAAAGGAAGTCTCGAGAGGCCGATTCTTTCCAGAAAGGGATGCATATTGAAAAGTATTCTCCCAGAAAGCAAGACTGGAGAGGTCGCTTGCAAGTTGAACACGACTGAATCCGAATTCCTATTGCCTTATAAGTGGAGATCCGAGTTCTGCCGCCGACAGCGAAATTCAAAGGCGATCATTTAAGTAATGCGTCTAATGATTAAAAATGCGTCATATTGCTCCCTGATCAGGGTTCATCGTCCCGAGCAGCTCCTCTATATGCAATCAGTCGATCCAGGTAAACCATCATCATCTTCCCTTTTGGCTGACGTTAAATCCGGTCCACATCAATGATTCTCTTCACGCTGCAGCTTCGGTGATCTTCCTCTAGACTGTGTTGAGCGGTACAGCCATACTAATTCGCCTTCGTGGAATCCAGAGTAGTTGGTTGATCGATCGTAGCACACCTTCATCCTGTCACTGGATAGTTTGAGGTGCTCTCTAGCATGATGATGGGCTTTCCTAAGTCGGTCAACTTCCATAATCAGTCGGTTGCCAGCCGGTCGGTATCAGGTGAGGTATCAAACTGCAGGTCGCAAGGCAGTAAGATATCTCTCCTAAAGAACATCTTGACTGGTGTCGTGAATATATGTCATAGTAGCTGTTGCTTGGGTACAGGCAGAGTTACTTTAATTTAACTTCACAAATGTACACAAAAAATTCCAAATATATTGTATTCTTTCCCAATAACTTAATCTATAAATACATACAATTTTCTACTGTCGGAGTCTCTTAAAACAAATTTTATTTTACAGTTCATTTCTTCGCGCTCGCTGATAGTCTTCACTTAAAATATTTTCTTACCATCGCTCTTTAGGTATCTTTCACTGGTGCACAACTTGGACACAATTGACTGGTCAGAAGTACTCGTATTTCTTTTATATACGAGAACTGAAATTATCTGGAAGCCTGTCTGGCCTCTCTCAAACGGAAACCTGGAGAGGCCGATTGTTTCCATAAAGAGATGTATCTGGAAAACTGTCCCTCCTGATTGAACGTTTGGAGAGGTATTTGCAAGTTACCACACTACTCGAATTCGAATTCCTATTGCCTTATAAGAAGATATCCTGTCGCCGCCCCCGAAATTAAAAGGCGGTCATCTGAGTACCGGATCAATAATGCATCACAGTATGAATGTGTCAATGAACTACGTATTTCGCCTTAACTGTTGTTTTGTCTCGGAAGAAGATCTAGTTTGAGCTAAGCGAGATAGCCCATCATGTTATGCGAAGTCAAAGAAAAGTAAGTACCTGATCCAAAGTTTAATATTCCTCTCCCGACAGATCGTGCCAGCCAGATCCTTGTGGAGAATCTTGTGTTGTCACACTTCGATTATTGTAACGTTATATATACAATGATCTTAACTATGACTTGTCGTAGAGACTGCAGCGTGTTCATAATGCTTGCGCTCGATTCATTTTCAATATCCGCCGTTATGACCATATTTCCGAACACTTCAGTAACCTCTCTTGGCTCCGTCTTTCTGGCAGTAATACAACACCTGAATTGGTAGACTGGATAACCTTCACTACTTGCCGTCCGCGTCGCGTCCCGCCTCATTTCATTCCGATTTTATTCAAGCAGAGAATCCATCTAGACCGTACAGTGGATTGACATTGCTGGATTCGGGCCTCGATTTCTGTGCCTAGCAGTTAAAAAGGCAGATCATTTTTATACACCTTGGTACATCACAACGCTTCTCTGGAGAAATGTAATGGCAGATTTCGTCATGCTATGATAAAAAATGTGAACTAACATTTACACGCTCGACAAAAATCATATCAGATTAACTGAGGCGAGCGCACCATAATATATATATAATTATATATGTACTGAAAATGTACAATCCATAGCGTAACTTTTGTTGTACTTATAAACGCTATTATTTTATGCTATTCATTTCCGCCCCTCTGCAAGTCAAACAAACCGACCTATATTTTAATTCGTAAGTATTGTATTGTTTTCAACAATCACTCCCCCAAAACTGACGTAAACTAACGTAGCATGCCCATATAGAAATTTCACAATGTGCAATATGGTTTATATACTCTCTTTACATATTAAGATAAAAAGAATGCGGCATGAAACGAAGGACTATGAAATGTTGATAAAAATGATGAATTATTAATTGTAAACAAAAAAAATTAATTTCAATACAGATAAAATTTCAAGATACAAAATAAATTAATGAGCCTAACAATTAATCCCGTCACTGTCATTGATTTTGTAGAAGTGTAAACTTGATTTAATTAAAAATGTGTAAGACTATATTTTCTCAAATAGAAAATGAAGTTATAAGTTTTAAAACAAATGACCCGTCAGATAAATGGTATTCTGGTTACAAAAAGTTAGTTCTCTGTTCAGTAAATGACGGCTAATCAGAACAGATGACTTTGCAGAGTGGAGGGAATTTGTTCCAATGCTAGAGGGAAATTTATTTTTGCCGGTGTGACAGTTGTCAGCCATAATGAAATCCCCTCAGCCAACTAATGGCAGTGGTCTCAACAAACAAGGCATTACTAACCACGGGATAACGAAAATGTAATTTAGTTGCCTCCTAGAAAACTTTGTGAATGTGTGATACCAACTCAGCGTAAACATTTCTTAAGGATTAAAATATATATGTAGTCAATATGCCCATTTCACCAATTAATGTTTTAAAATGGTCAACAAGTTTCTACAGCCAAGCTGTCATTCTCAAGACCAGATATTTTGAGTCAATATCTGGTCTTGAGAATGACAGCTTGGCTGTAGAAACTTGTTGACCATTTTAAAACATTAATTGGTGAAATGGGCATATTGACTACATATATATTTTAATATTATATCACCAAGAAGATCACTTGTGTATTAAATTTCTTAAGGAACATACGAAAGGAATATTACAAATATTAGAATGTTTTTATAATTACAATATTTGCCACTGTAATTATCACCTTTTATCAAATATTCTCTGGTTCCTTTCTTCATGTCGACAAACAAAAAACTTTAAAAATTGCAGAGTTTAATTCTTCAGTACGGATGTGATAGAATGTAGTGAAGACTACACCGAGTATGAAATACTGAACTATAAAATAAACTCTGTTGAAAGAGACTGCGATAGCACTGAGATGGATAAATGCGACACCAAAATGCTTTGCAGTCTTTATAGACTTTAAAACGTCATTTGACCTATAAGATAGAGAGAAAACTACTGACGAAAGTTAAGAGAATAATCAGAGACTCACGCTCACTTATCGTAACACACAAAAAATATTCTAGCAAACAACTACATTTAAATCTACGACGGAGTCACCACTTCGGCCAAGATACGACAGACAAACAGGGTACTCTTTGCCAGTTCGCTCAGGGTGGGCAATAAGATCTCATGGCCGATTTTTATAAAGTAAAGTGATCCCACAACAGGCCTCAGGAGGCCCTTGGGGTAGTAGGAGGTTAAGGCTCCCACTTTTTCTAGACAATCGGCACTTTATGTCAGCCGGGTTGTCAGCCCTGCGTGACGGCCGCCTTTACCCCAGAACAAGCGTCTGGTACTCATTTCAGTTAGAGGCTGAGTCGACCCCAGGGCCATAGTGCCGCCAGAGGGTTTTGGTCAGTTTAAAAATCCTGACCCCAACGGGACTTGAACCCTCGACCCTCCGGCTTGTAGCTCAGTGCCTTAACCACTACGCTACGGCGTACCCCTCTTTTTATACAAGCAGAAATAATTTAAATTTACCACTCAATTTTTAACGAGTGTTAAACCATTTATGAATGGAAAAATACAATTGTCACTGTACACTTATTAATTTAATCTAAGAGTGGAGTTGATGAAGCTATATCAGAGCCAACGTACGTGATTAAAAATATCAAAGTCCAATTTTTACAAGATTTAATTTCTGGAACATTACTTAACAGGGGAGGTGGGGTGGTAACAACGCTCCAGAAAAAATGACCTAAAAAACTGTGATTTCAAAAGTGCACAGAATTTACAAATATGTTTATTTTATGCACCTATAACTAGAGTATCCGTGTTATAAATGTTCCGGAAATTAAAATAATTACTGAAATTATAGTGTTGTAAAAATTTGTATTATTTCGTCAATTTTTAATGATAATTCATGTAATCTGCTTTACGATGATAGAATATATAAACACTAACAACATAAGATATATTAAGCTACAGAGAAACATTTTAATAAATGTAATCTCATATTAATACATACAGTTGGGACATTTCAGGGATTTTTTTTAGTTTCAAAGGCAATCCCATTTATATTGTTCTGGCATTAGCAGGTAGTTGGTTGTCAAGATAGAGGGAAAATTACAATGCATTCAGATATAGCATTCAAAATTTTGCAGTTCATTTTATAGGTATTATCGCCTCACTATGATGGTTGTCCGTTTATATAAAAGCGGGTGCCGCATGACAATGCTTGACAATGATTAACATGCAGAATTATTATAGTGGTGGTAGTCAGCATCTTTATATGTAACAGCTGCGAGAAAACAAAGCGAGCCGCTGGACAACCATCATAGTGAGACTATAATATAATAATGGTCTCTTGAAATTCTATAAAGAAGAATATCTTTACGCGTTGTTAGTTCTCTCAATAGACACACAATAAAGATTATTTTTAAAAAATGAATGTCACTACATCTGTTATTAAGAGGATTCAAAATAAACCTCTTAAATGGTATGGCTATGTAAAGAGAATGGAAAATGAAAGATGGCCAAAAAATATATACCAATGGTCATCCCCTGGATGAAATAAACGTGGCAGACCAAGATTGAAATGGAATACTTATGTCAGAACTATAATGGATGATAGGAATTTGGAAGAAGGAGATTGGAATGATAGAAATAAATAGAAACTGAAGACGGCAAGCCTATAAGTGGGGGAAAACCAAAGAAGAAGAAGAAGAAGAAGAAGAAATGGCAGAATAGGCCTACAATAACTTTCATTATTAATCGTTACATACCAGATATGGGCATAAATAATTCTAGGAATTTTGAAATACTACATCAAAAATAGACTCTGAAATGCCTGTGCAAACTGGTGTTTCAGAAATATTTTCCCCTGAAACGTAAGTGGGGAGGGGGTGGCACTATTACCCTACCACATTTTTTCTTAGAAACGAATATTATTCGTGTGCACATAATTATAAAATCATAAATTACAGACATTAATAAGAAGGTACTCCAAAATACAAAACATTTTTTTTCAAAAAGGATAAAAGTTAAGCTTGGGGCGGTATAGCCGCCCCATATCCCCTTAAAGGTTAACTAACTAATTCCATGGATTATGGAATCCTTAAGTTCAATGCCGCATTCATTGAGGTTCCTATCCACAGCCGACTGAATCTAGTACATATTTATATTCCAAGATCATACAGACTGTTTTTTATTATGTTTACATGGTGAGGTAGTTATATTCGTGCCAAACCCTCGAGGAGAAGCACCGCTCCTTGTCAGCTGTCTATAACTGCTTATTCAATATATTTGCATATTTCCATATCCGAAGGACGAAATCTTCAATCTGCAACCTGAAGACGTGTCATACTATGGTGACAGGAATCCACATTACATGGATTGTTCAGTTTAGTTTTATTAAATGTAAATATCCTCAACTCATGTCCAACTCAGGGTCGGTCGTGGAATGAGATCAGATGAAGCCCCTATATTTTTAGAGTCTGTGAACAACAAGGGTGCCAGTCGGCCATCCTTGATGCACCGTCGCAGGTACGGATGAACGAAATGAAACGAAATGGATGAGATGAGTAGGAAAAATAGCGGAATAAAATTTGTGTCAGGAAAAAACAGAAGCCCCGGGAAAAATCTGACCAAGCTCCGTTTTGTCCACCACGAAACCCACATGGAGTGACCGAGAATCGATCTGATGACCCGAACGATAGAGGCGAGCGTCTAACCACTTGCGACAAGGAGCAGCCTTTAGCTTTATTAATACAATTATTTTGTTTACTTCTTATGTAACAAAACGTTTCAAGTTACAAGATGGATAAATGCTGGTATAATGTATATATGCTATTCAAAGTTTATCGAATCTGACGAAAAATGGGTTTTATCAAAGATTGTACTAATATTTTATAATTGCATTTAATAATTATAGTCCATTATTACTAACAGTTAAGTCTCGTTGATTGTGTTGGGGAGGATATGTGGCACGAATGGGGAATGAAAGAGGGGCATGGAAGTTGCTAGGAAAACCAGAGGGAAAATGGCCAGTTGGTAGACCAAGTATGAGGTGAGAGAATAACATGATTTGAGGAAAGTAGATTATACTAGGATGATACGAAAACACTATTTCACACTACGGATGTTTGCTGAACTTATGACCTTGTGGCCATGAACCTATTGTTTCGATAGAGCCAGAGAGTTAGTTAGTTCATTATTACCATAATAATTACTAGCATCATAATCATATCTTTTCTATGCATCAAAATCAGGATTAAAACCTTAGAAAGTAAATCAGCTGTACATAAGTAATATTTGGATCACTAAAAAATACTTGAAATTTGATTTCTTTTCATCTCTAATCATTTGAATTTCATTTCTTCTATATTTTATTTACCTCTCACAGCTTTAAATTGCATATTATGCATTTCCATACTTGACACCCCTTCTATATGGGAGCTTATTATTATTATTATTATTATTATTATTATTATTATTATTATTATTATTATTATTATTATATATTGAAATATTTGCAATAACTGATAAAATAGATACATATAGACAAAAATGGAAGCAACACATAGACAGAATGAATGAAGATAGATATAAAAAACAAATAAAATACAAATCTAAAGGCACCCGAGATGTGGGCAGACCTAGAAAGAGATGGGCTGAAGTCGGAACGGGTCAACAGACCTAATCCGTGAATGCAGATTATTATTATTATTATTATTATTATTATTATTTATTATTATTATTATTATGTCCACCGCTGTGGTCTCGAGGTAGCGTGCTGCCTTGTCTGGCAGAGGGCCCGGGTTCGATCCCCGGTCGGAGCAGTTTTTCTGGGTGAGGTATTTATCAGGGTTTTTCCTCACCTGTAAGACAAATGTCAGGAAAACTTTAAGGCCCAAACGGTCCCCGAAATCATATGGCCATCATCATCATCATCCTTATCGTTATCATCATCATTATCCTTCACCGGTGTGGAAAGCAACGGGAAGCTACCACACCTACAATTCCCTAGTAAAGCTGCAAGCATAGCTTGAAAATGCTGTGATTGCAGTGAAGGACCTGCCTTCGGGAGTATTACTATGGATGGATTATTATTATCATCATCATCATCACTATTATCATTTCATCATTAAAAGAACTTACTTCCCGTTTCCCTGTCTTATTTTACATTCCTTCATTTTCAGTATTTACATATCATCGCGCTTAGAAGCCTGTGCCCTGGATGGTTAATCTATATGGATGGAGCAACAAACTAATATAAGCTAATATTATCTTAGAATTAACAGATCTAATAGTAATAAAAGTAGTCTAAAATGCACAATAATTAAAATGTATGTATAAACCAAATCTAACTAATCCACAAACAACTGAGTAAAATGAGTAAAATTATAAAGCATAAATTAATAAAATGGCTTATTAGAGCAATAAAATTAATAATAAAAATAATTTTAAATAATAATAATAATAATAATAATAATAATAATAAATAATAATAATAGTAATAATAATAATAATAATAATAATAATAATAATAATAATAATAATGCTTTATTTTATCTGGCAAAGTTAAGGCCATGAGGCCTTCTCTTCCACTCAACCAGCGAATAGTAAAATTATACAAAAATTACATATTTATTACAATTTTAAGATATTATTAAAATACAGACTAAACAAAAGACAATAGTGATGTGATATAATACTAGCTAATACTAAAAAAAACATGGAATAGAATAAAATTGAAATAATATAAAATAAAATAAAGTAAGTAAAGGCTTCCTAGATGATTATTTACAGAATGCTGAATTTAGTTGCTATGCAGTTAATGTTTTCATTGTGTCGAACTTACGATATCAGTTAATTTGGATTTAAGTAATGATAGCGATTGACAGTCTCTGACATGACTGGGAAGTGAGTTCCACGATCTAGTCATAGATATTGTGTAAGATTCAGAGTATAGGCATATCCTGCGATGTGGCATCAAAAGTAAAGAAGAGTCTTGTGATCTTGTTCCTAAATTGTGATGAGCCGATAAATTTTGAAAACGTGTTATTAAATAACTTGGTAAATATGTGTGCAGAATTTGGAATAGTAAGGTATGTGAATGTAAAGTTATTCTGTCATTTAGGCATATCCATGATAAGACCTGAAATGAAGGAGACACGTGGTCATAACGACGGAGATTTAATACAAATCGAATGCACGCATTATGAGCACGCTGTAGTCTGTCAGATAGATCAGTTGTTAGATTAGTCAGTAATATGTCGCAGTAGCCCAAGTGTGGCATTATAATAGTCTGTACAAGTATTTGTTTTAATTTTGTAGGAGGGAAGATTTTAAAAATATTTAAGGAGTGAAGAATTGATAACACTTTCTTACAGGTATTAATTTATGATACTAACTATATTTAAAATGTAAACTATATAAATTTACGTCACATAAAAAGTATATTATAGGACAATAGAACGGTATAGGGAGTGGGAATCCCTGGATCTATGGTCAGAAGTATTCCAGGATCATAGAAGAAGAAAATGCAAAATATAAAAAATAGATACATATACAAGAGAACATGTGGAAATCACAATATATTAATTAGTGAAACAATCTATATAATTATAGAAGCCAGTGATATGAAAATAAGAAATGGAGTATCGAAAAATTATCAACATTCTATCTATCTATTCATCTATCTATCTATCTATCTACGGGTTTTTACAGCTGCTGTCGTCTTTCCGTGCCAAACCTCCAAAGCCTAGAATCTTGAGCATCTTCAATGCTTAGCACACTTGCTTGCATTACTGTCTTCATGTTTTCCTTCCATGTTAACTTTGGTCTCCCTCTTTTCCTTTTTTCTGGTCGGTTGCCATTGATATAGTTGCTTCGGCCATCACTCATCTTCCACTCTTAAAATATGCCCTAACCACTTTAATTCCTTCTCCTCAATTCTTTCAATTATGCTTTCTTCTGCTTTCATTATGTTTTTAATTTTCTTATTTGTAACATGTTCTAATTTTGACTTTCTGGCACTTCTGCGTAAATAATCAATTTCTAGAGCTATTAGTCTATTCTTGTAGTAATTATTGATTGTCCATGTCTCACTTCCATACATTGCAACAAATTCCACCAATAATTTACCAATATATTTTTTGTGACTTTCCAAATACGCTTATCCCACCATTCAACATTCCATCGACATTCAATAATTAGATAATTGAAATGTGTTAAGTAGTTTAAATGAATATGTAATTTACAAAGTCGTGTATTGTAGAATTATTTAAGTTTCTAAATGCTAGAGACGATGATATTCAAATTTAGGTATGCAATGTCATGTGCTTGAGATTCATGTCTTTTTTTTATTATTGGATAACTCCAGAATAGAGGGTACGATTACATGCATAATATTTGAGTTTTACTTCACAATTATTACATACATCAGTCTTAAAATTATTAAAAAGCTTATATTTACCTTTTCCCGTCTAGTGTTATGTCAGGTAATTATTTCAGTTAGGTTTATGCACTCATATTCTGAAATTTAGGTTATATTATCAAGGGAAACAAAACAAAAATATAACGTTACAAATTATTGAACGTTGAATGAATTTGAATCTTATTGTTAAATTTATAGAAAAAAGTTTTATGTTTGAATAAGATGTTAATTGCAACACAACGAGAAAATATATGAAAATTGACAATTTCGTGGTCGCGAATAATAACCAAATAGTAGGCTTATATTGGGTGTTTCAGAATAAGTATTACAGACTTCTAGGTGTTGTAGAGAGGACTTAGTAGATAAAGTTTTGATAAGGGACCCATGTCCGGAAACGTACCATTTCGATGTAAAATAAGTTTGAAGATCGAAACACAATGGGCTGATATCGTGTGTCTTGTGTTTCAGAATAAAATTACAGACTTCTACGGATTGTACTACACCTGTCGAGTCGGAGGAAGATCTTTTTGCACGAATTCTGGCGGCAGCAGAAATTATTGAGCACACACCAGGTCTTGTGCGGTGTGTGTATGAAAACATGCGTCCGCAGGTATATTTTGTGCAACGAACAACAGGGTCGCCATGTGATCTGCTCGCTTTTCATTGGTTATGGACACCGACATACGATGTAGAAGCAACAAGTATGCGAAAATTTAGTTCCCTTCATTAAATTAAAAATATGTCCACTGAATATACTTGTTATTCTTCGTAAGTGATTTTTTTTTTCAAAATGCCCCAGGTTTTGTCTTTCAACATTCCTGGTTTCTCTCCTGGCATGGTGTACTTGTAACCCAATTCTCAGGTAGGGGCGCCTGGAAGGCGGGGTTACGTTGCCCCGATGATATGATAGGTGTTGATGATGATAATGATGCGCCAGGAGAGTCCCTAATCCTAAGCTTAACCTAAGATTAATATAAATGATGATGATTGCGATGGCCATATGATTTCGGGGACCGTTTGGGCCTTAAAGTTTTCCTGACATTTGTCTTACAGGTGAGGAAAAACCCCTATAAAAACCTCACCCAGAGAAACTGTCCCGACCGGCGATCGAACCCGGGCCCGCTGCGTGACAAGGCAGCACGCTACCCCGTGACCACAGCGGTGGACTCGTAAGTGAATATAATAATATTCAAAACATAGAAAATATTATAAAATATACCTAATCAATAATTCAAACTTATGATAGTTTATTACATATGGATGATGCATTTGAGTCATGATTTAGTCAATTCTGACGTAACAAAATGGCTGAACGTGTCGAGTTTTCTGTTACCGTGTCGCCATCTAAATGTTTAAATCACAAGTCTGGCAAACCTTTGATTAGTGGTAAATAACAGTTAGTTTAAATGTATTTCACAAGTTCAGCGACAAATCTCACTAGCTTTCTTGTAATCTACTCCATTCAATGATCACATGTCTTATATACTTCACAAGTGCTCCCTGGCCAATGTGACAGTAATTGTGGCGCGAATGGCGGAAGGATACAATTGGTGTTTGTTTACGTTAGTATCGCTGTAAGAGCGGATAAGGTATAAAAGTCTGTAATACTTATTCTGAAACACAAGACACACGATGTCAGCCCATCGTGTTTCGATCTTCAAACCTATTTTACATCAAAATGGTACATTTCCGGACATGGGTTCCTTATCAGAATTTATCAATTAAGTCCCTTCTACAACCCCTAGAAGTCTGTAATTCTTATTCTGAAACACCCTGAATATACCCCTACAAATACAGTTATTATTTGCTGCCAATTAATGGTGATGATATAAAATTACCTACGCTCCTGAAATCGAAGCCGGACTGGGAGACTCCAGCCATTAACCAGGCAGAATTGAAGATCTAAAATAACGCTAAATTTTTATTGTGAAGTTATCTAACAGATATTAGAGAGGCTATCGATAGTAACGCAGACAAATGAGTGCTATGCAGGTTAGAGAACATTTCAGTTTTCACTTTTTATTTATTTATGTATATTTGGAGAAGGTCTAGACCATAAAGAAACATCATTTTTTATCGAATCAACCATTATATCACAAACAAAACGGAATGCGCTGTTACGGAAGAGTTGCCATGTAAATTCAACTCAATCTAAAATTTCATTAAAAGTAATTACACAACCTAACCTCTAACTATAAAAAATACATCAACAATTAGGTCATTCCAACATTCATAATCCGTAAAGTGTTTACATAGTTCTGAACAAATTAAAATCATGCATGATCACAAAACGGTTTTCAGAAAGTTCCATTTTCATCAAACAATTCTCCCTCTATTCTATGTGAAACGCTGTGGAACATACAATTTTGCGATGCATTTTCATTCGAACTGCAGGGAGCATTTTATAAAGCAAGCAATTAATATTGGGAGATGATTGAAATGCAGGCATTAGATAAACTGTTAGATATATAGCTGCTGACATACCCGCTTTGATTGGTAGTACTGCCCACTGAGAGTCTCTATACACAATGTGTTCAGGATGGGGTAGTGACCAAATATTGAAAGAGCCTGGGCCCTCTACCTGCAGCCCTTATTTGAGATCCAGGTAATAAATTCACATTGTAGTACAGCCATCATTGCCATTTGCAAATTAATTAGTTTAATGTTCCAAACAATACTGATGCAGTCATGGCAGAAAGAGAGAATTCACATCAATAGAGATGATTTCAATGGTCCACAATAGAAGATTTCATTTTATGTTTTTATTGACAAAATTTAAACGCTGTCTCTCAGTAAATATTGTATTTTTAATTATTACTTATAGTCACTTTACTACGTTCTTTTTGGGATTGGAACTCGTATTTTGATTATATTTCAGTAAACTATCAGTTGAGCAGATATTCTTATGAGTGCTACATTTTAGTTCACTCACTATTTAAGTGAACTATTATGAAATGATGACAATTTGGTTACTAAATCTAAAAACTCCACGCATGAAGACACACAAAATAGAAAGTTTGGAAGAGTCTTCTATAGCAGTGAAAGAATTTTATAAACGTTTTTAAAATGATTAGCCCTATATTATGATAAACAGCAACAGCATTTTTTGGAAATTATATTTTATTACACACACAATCATCATATATATATCTTGTAAGCCCATGTTTCCCTTAAGAGAGTTTTAGACGCTCTCCCCCTACAGGGAAGAATTTGAACCATACTAATTTAGTTACACTTGATTTCGTATGGATGTCATTTGACTGGTCCGTGGTCAGCGTTCCGCCTCATACTGACATATAGGAAACCAAGGTATTACTAGGACGGGAAAATTCGGTAAATTTTGCTTAGAAGCCTTTTCATTCAGGCTTAAGGATCTTTTACGAGCCTGAAAATCTTCAGACTCGGCACCCATGGCTTAAAGTCCCTCCCGGAGGACTTGCTCCCTGGAATTTTCCATCCTAAAAAATCCATCGACCCGGGCCGCAATCCTCGAGACCAGAGGCAAGGAACATAACCACTAGTCCACCGCGGCCTATATATATATATATATATATATATATATATATAATGTTTCTGTATTTGTGCATGTCACTGAAAATCCTCCTAAACAACTGAACCGATTTTGATGACAATTTTTGTATGCGTTTGAGTGGGTCCCTGGATGGTTTAGATTTATAATTGGACCCGGTAGGTGGCGTTGCGATCGGGATTTAGATTTTTTTTTCGCTTTTGGATGTTTATATGGCTCACGCTGCCTAAACCATGACAAATACACTAAATTAATGTTGACAGAATTGAATATCTAAAAAAAATCGACAGAAATAGTCCGCGACAGCATATATTTATATTTTACGGATAGCTCACAATAACGATTTTTGTCTTTCATTGATGCCAAGAAGATCGGGATAAGTAGATTCCCGGGCAAGCATAGCAGCGCACGGCGGGTATTCTTTTATGGATAACTCAAAGTAACGAGTTTTGTCTTTCTGCTCATTTATGCCAAGTACATCGGGAAGCGTAGATTCTCGAGCAACGCCGGGTAATCAGCACGGGGCATCTAAAAAAAATAACGATATAAATTTATATTTATTTTTCCTTTTTTACTTATTCAACGAAATGTAGAAACACATTATCGTTTATTTAGGCGTAGCAGCGCACGCCGGGTATTAGCTAGTATTTTTATAATTTCTAAAACACGTGTAGTGCATGCGACTTTGGTAAATTATTGCCACCGAAATTTGACAGCAAGTCAGATGGCGCGTAAAATAGTACCATAGCTTCAAATTCTTCGAGAATATTTTAATCAAATATACATATATTTTAATTAACCCTGATACACAAGGTACAAAAATAATATAAACTTTTAAAATAAATAATATTATCCTATACAGTACAATAAACTATCATAATTCTAATTACATCAAAACTAACTACAAAAAGATCATTTTATTTAAATAATAACCATTATGAAATAACCATTATAAAATTAATAAAAAATAAATCAAGTTATATTGAATTGCACAATAAAATTCTCAATATAAATGAAACTTCTAATCACAGATGCCTGCGGAAGGATACCTTATTTTGACTTTGTTTACAGTACAACATAAACTAAGGCCAAAACCAGTGTAGTAATACATATATGAGGCGTTGCAGATATTAAAGGCGAATTCGACTTACTTACTCTTATTTACACTAGGCCTATAGTGGTTTTCAGAGACTATTTAACTCATGCCACAAATGCTAATCAATGACCAATCTCGTTTCAATGAATATTGTTTTACAACCAGTGACAGTCGTATTTAACCTCGCTCTTTATCGATTTCTCTTTATCAGCTCCTGCTTTTGTGATAAAGAAAGCTCATCCTTTTTAATGTTCTGAACTGGTCAGAGCATTATTTTTCTCGAACAAATACATTGAATATAGCAAATAATGAAAAGATTCCTTGATTTTACGGAGTTGTTTACTAAAAAATAAATGAATAACCCATAATGTTGATTATGATATATAGTTTGATGTGTTTCATTATTTCTCCACTTGGGTGCACTCTTACAATATTGCGATCTTATTTGGCAATAAATAATATGATCAAGCAGCAGTGAATGAACATAACCTCACATTTCTGATTTGTTTTCAAACATCGCCGTTTACATTAAGTATATAAATATTTTAAAATAACTGTAGTTAAACAATGATTTGTAAGTAAACAGCTTAATTTTATTCGTTAAATAGTCCTAACAAATGCCACTCTTGATTTCCAAATTATCTAGATAAATTCACTCCTCAATTCGATAATTTGGAAATCTCTCGTGGCATTACGTATGATAATTTGTCCCTAATATCCGCAAAATGCTAAACAGAGCTCACTCTGACTTGAAGAATCAGATTTTGCAAGTTGGAGAAGTCGTAGCGCCTACAATGCATTGCTTTATTTTATTAAAGAACTAGCTAATATCCGGCGTGCGCAGCTACACCTAAATAAATGTTAATGTGTTTTTGCATCTAGTTCAATAAGCAAAAGGAAAAATTAATATCAATTTATATCGTTATTATTTTTAGCGAGGTAGTGTGCTGCCTTGTCACGCAGCGGGCCCGGGTTCGATCCCCGGTCGGGGCAGTTTTTCTGGGTGAGGTTTTTATCGGGGTTTTTCCTCACCTGTAAGACAAATGTCAGGAAAACTTTAAGGCCCAAACGTCCCCGAAATCATATGGCCATCATCATTATCATCCTTACCATTACCATCGTCATCATCATCTTTCACCGGTGTGGAAAGCAATGGGAAGCTACCACACCTACACAATTCCCTAGTAAAGCTGCAAGCATAGCATGAAAATGCTATGATTGCAGTGAAGGAGCTGCCTTCGGGTAGAATTACTATGGATGGATTATTTTTAGATACCCCGTGCTGATTACCCTGCGATGCCCAGGAATCTACGCAACTCGATGTACTTGGCATAAATAAGCTGAAAGAAAAATTCGTTATTTTGAGTTATCCATAAAAGAATACCCGCCCTGCGCTGCTAGGCTTTCCCGGAAATCTACTTATCCCAATCTTGGCATCAATGCAAGACGAAAATGGTTATTGTGAGTTATCCTTAAAATATATATGCTGTCGCGGACTTTTCTGTAGAGGTTTTTTTGAGATATTCAATTCTGTGTACAGTACGTTTGTGTATTTGTTATGGTTTAGCCAGCGTAAGCCGTTTAATTTTTAGAAAAAGCGACATTTGTTTACGTTTTTCATTAAAGAAGGTGATTTTAAGGGTGAAGGACTTGAGCATTAAAACTCTGTTATAACCTATAACCTTCCCGGGAAAATCCTGAACATTTTGCAGAAAGCCCCATGGCAATCGGATAAATGGTATGGCAGCATATGCTTGCCCGGGAATCTACTTATCTCGATTTCCTTGGCATCAATGAAAAAAATAGATATTGTGTGTTATCTGTAAAAGATAAACATACGCTGTCGTGGACTTTTTTGTAGAAGTTTCTGAGATTTTCAAATCTGTATACATTAATTTTGTGTATTTGTTATGCTTTAGGCAGCGTAAGCCATTTAAAGGTAAAAAGGTACTTTCTCACGTTTTTCGCTATAAAGGGTGTTTTTAAGGGTGTAGGAGTTGAGTATCTCAACTCTCTTATAGCCTATGTTAATCCCGGGAATCTCCTGAACTTTTTTTGGAAAAAAACCCCATCACAATCGGATCCTCGGTTTGGCCGCGCATAAAGTAAGAACAAACAAACAAACAAACAAACATTCATTTTTATATATTATATACCTAATGTTTTGTGCCGTAGTCGAGCGGCTTAAGACACGTAGTTTTGGTGAAAAGTTATTGGACTTACACTGGTTCGAGTATCTATAGGGAGATCGGTGAGGAATTTATTAACTACAATAAGCTCCAGTTTACAAAATAAATGATAACGGCTGGGGATCCAGGCATACTGACCTCATATCACTCTATTCTGGCTGGATGATTAATGATGAACACATGTGAATATGATGCCAAGAGACTTCTAGGTCTGTCGCGGCATGGAGGAGAGTTTTTTTTAGACAATCGGCACAAGATGTCGGCAGGGTGTGTCCTATGTGACGGCCGCTTTTACCTTCTGAACAAGCATTAAATGCTGAATCGTTTACAGGGCCATAGTGCCGCCAGAAGGTTTATGTCAGTTTAAGAATCCTGACCCCCACTGGGAGTCGAATCTCCGTCCTTTCCGATTTCAGCTTATTGCCTTAACCACCAACGTTATGGTGTGCCCCCTATTCATTATGGATATATTAAAAATATATATCAATAAAAATAAGCCTATTATATAACTTAAGTATTTGAAAAACATGTATTGTTCTTACCAAACGATATCACCTGCATCTGGCACTTACCTGAAACAGATAGAAAACATAAATAATAATCTAATTTGGTTAAGAAGGAAAAGGAAATTTCCTTGTTTTTAGAAGAATTATTAGAACAGAAATCCATAAGCTCGAAAAGATTAATCCAAAAGAAATGCAGTCACATCTCAAGTTTTACGCCTAATATATTAATTAAACTATACCCATCAATGGCTTGTATATGTCTATTGTTGAATGTAGTTGTGTTTCGTACATGCTCTATGATTTTAATTTTAGTAAATTTTAAACGACGGTTAATAATAAAACAATTGATGGATATAAAACACAATCTAGCATGTGAGTTGATGACAAGAAAATCCATAATAAAAAGGTAGGATTTGCGGATTATGATATTTCAATCGAAGATTTGGAGATTTTGTGTATCGCATGATATTCCCTGAGTCAAAATTATCTTGTAGGTATAGTTCATATTCTAAATAAACAGAATTTAAAAAAACATATAAAATCTCAAAATAAAAAGCAGTATCATTAATAAAATATAACGGTTGACTACGTAAAAAGCGTAAATCGATGTTCACATTTATTCTAAACATATTTTAATAAACACAACATTTCTTTTTTCAATTCAAAATTTAATAATATTTCTTTATAATGCTATTATATATATGATATATATATATATATATATATATATATATATATGATATATGAAAGATTTAATTTGGCGCAACAAACATATGTCAATAGAAATATAAAAAAAAGATAGTTCGACCAGTTATCGTATATGGAGCACAAACTAGGGTTGATGCAACAGAAACTAAAATAATAAACACATGTGAAATGAAAATCTTAAGCACTATTCAGGGGAAAACGTTATTTGATAAAATACATACACAGAAATTACGGACAAATGTCATATTCAAGACATAACCAAATTTATTATAGATAGACGAAAGTATTGGAAGGGGCATAGGGCTATAGAAAGAATGGAACAAAACCGACTTGCAAAAAGAGCTAAAGAAGATAGACCTATGGACGGGAGAAGAACAAGAGGAAGACCAGCCAAGAGATGGATAAACAGTGAATGCACATCCATTACGTCTTCCTCCGAGGAGTGATTTTGAAAATAAACAGGATAAAAATCCTACAAATTATGTTTAAGAAGAACAAGCATATAAGTAGGCCTATATATGAATCATAATTCACATTTTAAAGTATATACATATATTAGATTTCCAGCTATAACGGCTGGAGGACTCAACATGCTGACCTCGTATCACCCCCTACACTGGCTGGATGATCATCTACCTCTGTGATTGACACATTTGGATGTGAGGCCAGCAGCCGGCTGGTGGGCTAAAGACCTTCTAGGCCTGTCACGCTAGGAGTAAATAATATATAAGAGTTAGATTTATTTAGCCTGGTGGAGTCATATATATAACCTTTAAATCCTGAGATTTAGTTTAGTAATCTGTTACTGTATCGATTTTATAGTGTGTGTGAAATATCTGAAGATGTCTTGAAAGATATAGAATATATCAATGTCAAATATTGAAAAGAAAATTGAAAACTAAATTAAATGTTTCATTATTGTGGACAGTGCATATTGTGGAGAAACTTCATATTCTAAGATTGATCCTAGGTAGCCAAATTTCTTGACATGTTTAATGTTATTCATTCTTGCAAGATACTGTACATCAATGTTTATTGTTATATGTTGTGTTTTACTTACGTATATTAATTTGTAATCCCCCTACTATTCCTCTCTTTATTTCTGATGTACGAATATAATTTCGTAACTATTTGTTAATACATGGTCTAGGTATTTAAAACTTGAGCAGATTTTAAATAAAATAGGCCTATTTCACTGCAGTATTTGAATTAATTGTACATAATAATAATAATAATAATAATAATAATAATCACTATTTAACTCATGCCCAAATGGGAATCAATGACCAATTACATTTCAATTATGTTTCATTTACACCCAATCACAGTCGTGTTTCGCCTAAAATTTACCAACTAAAGTTTATCATAATAAAGAAAGCACCTCCTTTTTAACATTCTGAATAGGTCATAGCATTATTTTGCAATGTCCGACTCTGTAAGAAATACGACTACTAGATTGTATATATAATACATGAATATCAGCTGAAAGCGCATGCGAGAGATAATGTAAAAATATTTGTAACAATTGATTATACCACAAACAAAATAAACCACTGTTTGCACTTTCTTAAACGAATTATTTTCCAGGAAATGACGTTGCAGAAAAATATAAATGACATATTTTCATCATAGGACATCAGAAATTAATTAATACCTATATCGTTGGTTGTACATTTCTCCACTAGGGTGCATTCTTACAACATTGCGATCCTTTGGCAATAAATAATATTATGATCTGGTTGCAGTGAGGAACAAAATAAGCAAATAAAGCGTACCAATCGTTTCTCATTTGTTTTCAAACATCGCCGTTTACATTAAATATATAAATATTTTAAAATAACTATAGTTAAATAATGATTTGTGATAAACAGCTTAATTTTATTCGTTAAATAGTCCTAACAAATGCCACTCTTGATTTTCAAATTCTCTAGATAAATTCACTTCTCACATCGTGAGTCGTGAATTTATCGATAATTTGGAAATCACTGGTGGCATTACTTATGATAATATTTTTATTAATGTAGTTTCTATATTTAACTACTAGAGTCAACTACTTGTGGTTATCTGGATTCCATTCTAGTTTAGTTCGTAGATCAAGTAATAGTCAACAATAGGTGGAGTGAAGAGCAAACAGAACATAATATACATATTCTGTAATACCATCAAGAAGAGAGGAAGCTATCTCAAAATTAAGCAAGTCGTTGGATGGAAAACACTAAATGATGCAGATGGTGAGTAGGAACATCAACAATCCATACAATATACCAATATTATCGAAAAGATAAATGATGATTAGTCCATGAGAATTAATGTAAGCGTTAGTGAAAAAAAACTGTGTTTCGAGATCAGTAAAAAATCTTTAAAAAATCGTTCATGATGAAAGAGTTAACAATTGGAGTGGGGGAAACCCGCAAGTTGGTCTCTGTAGTAGTTTTTGTAATTATTATTTAACAAACTAATTCACTGGCTCTATCGAACCCGTAGGTTCATGGCCGCGCGGACGTAAGCTCTCAATATACCCCTATCCTGAACTAATGTTTTACAATCATCCCCTGTACAATCTACTTCCCTCATTTCTATGTTATTCTCGCACCTCGTTCTTGATCTACCAACTGGGCGTTTTCTCTCTGGTTTTCCTAGCAGAAGCTTCCATGCACCTCTTTCATCCTTTGTACGTGCCACATGTTCTTCCCATCGCAGCCTACGAGACTTAACTGTTTTATACCTGTCTGCCTAAACATATCATGTAGCTCTCTATTATTTAGTTTTCTCCATTCACTGAAATTATTAATTATGTATATTTTTTAATCAGTTGAGAATTTAAGGTGCCATTTTATAACACCCTCTGTATAAAAAAAATAACATTTTACAATTGATTCAAAATTATCGGAAACATTAAAGTCCCTTTAATAACATTTTATATATAAAGTTCAAGATTGTACAGTAGAGCTAGAGTTACGAAAGAGAATATATTAAGTTAAGACAGCTGAAAACATTATATTTAAAAAAAATAGAATGTAAGCGAATTTTTGCTATCGGCAATTAATTCGTAATGATAGCTATAAAAAGTGTTAAATGTAACTAAGAAATCAAGTAACGATGAAAAGCGTGCATGTTGTTTTTTTTTACGAACTAAACTAGGGTGATTGCAGTTCTATCATCTAGTTTACGATACATAAAATTTAGCCTGTTATGCTAGATATCTGTTTGCTAAGAAATTTTATTTTGATTCTTTATTTCCGGCGAGTTGAAACTTACAACTCTAGGGACCGGAAGCGTAGGAGTATTTTATTATTATGTCGCGTCGCCCAGGTAACTAAATGTGTAGGCTTCCAGGGACAATGTATTTACTTTGAGAACAAAGCTGTGGGCTCTATTGGTCACACCTGACGCAGTATATTTATGGCAGATACCTGTGTTACAAAATACAATTAGAACACACCCCCGATCCCTCCCGGGGTTGCCACGCCCTCCACTCTCTAACCCGCATGCCAAATTATCAACAATGCAACCTGTATATAAAATTTAAAGCGTTTTAAACAGATGTATGTTATGAAGACTTTAAACTCGTTTCCTCTGTAAACTACAATTAACATCTCGTGTTCGTTTATAATATTTAGACAATTATGGAAATCTCTCTCTCTCTCTCTCTCTCTCTCCTCTCTCTCTCTCTCTCTCTCTCTCTCTCTCTCATACACACAGTCTCTTTCTATTTATTCTAGTTTAACCTTTCCCTTTATAGGTGTCTCAGGTCACCCAAACTGTACAAGAGCATGTCTTGTAGAGAGTGTGTTTCCATATCTGGATCACATACATACTTTTTTTTACCACACAAGGACATGGAGGGCCTCCCTGGATGAGTGATCAGCTTAGTGCCAGGGTCACTTCTGAGACAACACAGAAAATTAAGATAAGACAAATCATTCACTTATCCACTTATAATAACCAAGGCGAATATGATATTTGCGATTGTGATGGCCGATGATGTTCGGGAACCATTTGGCCCTTGAAGTTTCCTACATTTGCCTTATAGGCGAAAACAAAAATATATATAAGAAAATCTTTATCGAGGGATCTGTCACGATCGAGGATCGAACACGCATTCGTTGCAAAAAGAGATAATGACTTTACCCCGAGACCAGCGGTAGACATAATAGGGAAATTATGAATGCAGTTAAATGACCATCCTCTCAAAATTACTGTTCACCATAACAATAACATACTTGTCAGTCTCATTGGATCGTACATGGTACGCAAGAGAATCAATTTTTCTCACTCTATAAGTAACTTGAGATCATTGCAATTGCTTGTTAGACAACTTATTATACGACACAGCGGAACGTTTACCTCCAGTAATACACCACTGTTGCTGCGTCGCACGGACGTAGATACTAATCATGTATAGCCAGGAACAAATAGCAAATGAAGCACTTACCCACCTTATTGACATGAAGCGAGTGTACGCAGGATGACATGACATTAGTTCGCAAATCATCCACAAACAAAGCAGGCCAATGTTCCGCTGTGTCGGATAGTATTTGATGATAATATTTTTATTTTATTTCTAACAGCTAAGATTAAGTGACAATGTTATACAAGTTGCTGCTACAAACAGTTGGAGTATACATCACCGTACACAACAACAACGAGTAGCGGAAGCTCAACCTGCAGAAGATGGAAGATAACTTCCGAAAGCACTCCAGTTAATTTTATATACAATATTTTAACATAGTTGAGGACGACGGCACCTACCAACAGGTACAATTTAATTTTAACTTTCATCAAATGTTATACAAATCTTTAAAATGTATTTAAAACTTAATTAATAAACCATAAGTGATCAAACCCAAGCCCCATTAAGGTTGACAACACATTTTTGTAACAAATCAAATTATTTTGACTATTTAACTCATGTTACAAATGGAAGAAATAGCCAATCATGTTTCAATGAATTTTGTTTTACAACCAATGACAGTCGTGATTCATCTCACTCTTTATCGATTTCTCTTTATCAGCTCCTGCTTTTGTGATAAGAAAGCTCCTCCTTTTTAATATTCTGAACAGCTCAGAGCATTATTTTTCTCCATGTATAGCAAATAATGAACAGATTCATTGATTGTCCTGAGTTGTTTACTAAAAATATAAATTAATAACCTACAATGTTGATTATAATATACAGTTTGATGTGTTTAAGTATTTCTCCACTAGAGTGCATTCTTACAATATTGCGATCCAATTTGGCAATAAGTAATATGATCAAGTTGCAGTGAATATACATAACCTTACATTTCTGATTTGTTTTCAAACATCGCCGTGTATATTAAATATATAAATATTTTAAAATACCGGCATATTTAAATAATGACTTTTGAGTAAACAGCTTAATTGTATTCGTTAAATAGTCCTAACAATTGTTACTCTTAAATTCCAAATCACTCGTGGCATTACTTATGATAATTCATGTACGCCCTAATACGAAAGTAAAATGTAAAAAAATGTATTTCCCCAAATTAGTTTTAGGAATCCAACAAACTAGTTTTGGTTTCAAAATTATTATTTATTGGACACTAGAAATTATTTTAATATAAATACACAATTTTAATTTTAATTTTCAAAACTCAGAATTGAACATTACTAATAAGAGTTTCATAAGACTCTCTTAAAATACATAGTAATCCGGTGTAATAATAACTGAGTTCACATGTATAAGGAGTAAGAATAAAATTAGCGAGTGTCAAAAGGATTCACACAAATGGATGAAATACCAAATCATCAAAAAAATAAGAATTAAACTTTTTTTTTCAATTCACCAAAGTTTTGTAGTACGAAATAGTATGAACAAAAATGATCATCCGAACATAATGAATGAAATTCAGATACTAAAAATGTACTTCAATTAACGTCCTTCTTAGAGACGAAATTTGGAAAGACCATGAAAGAGATGGCAACGAGACCGCAACAGGACCAATAACCCAACGTTTGATAGGAAAACGCTACAACTTTGGGATAGTAATAATGTTTTTAATCAACTTTTATAAGATTCATGATGTGTTCCGTTGAGGTATTATTCAAAATTAAATTATGGAATATTCACCCGAAAGGTCTGTCTCCTCAACTTAATTAGTTATTTAACTGTTATGTAACCAACCCCCTCTACCAGATCTTCAGTGAAACACCAGTTTTGAATCCTGCCGATGATGGGACAAGCCCCGAAAGCGCTACAGTTAAATAACTAATTAAGTTGAGGAAACGGACCTTTCAGGTTAATATTCCATAATTTTATATTTTAATTTTGAATAATGTTGTTATTAATTAGTAATAATATTATAATGAGAATGAAACCTCCCGCGAGATTTGTTACAACACGAGACTTTCCAAGTTCTAGTCACGATTTGCCAAGTGTTATAATAATGATCAACAACAAATTTTCATTTGTCCAGTTTACCTTTTTCATAAAACGTGTACTCTCTATTACCCCAACCTTAACATAATTTCCATTTATTGTATACAGTTGGATATTTTCTAAGTTATTAAGTTGTTTTCAGAGCATCTTGTAGTGATTATAGTGAACGTTTTTGACGAGCACCTTATCCTACTCAAACTACTCAGTAACATGTGCGCCTGATTGTTAGAAGCTATACCCCCCTCAACCCATACTACCAAAACATAAGTGCCAACGTAACACGACATAACAAACTGAGAAAAGTCAAGATGTTGCTACGGGGTTTTCCAAAAAATCATTAACAAAATGTGGATACAGAATACAGGGGAAAAAAAACTTTATTACATAATACAGTATTGTTTTGAAAACTAGGCTAAACTTTACAACATATGATTTTTTTACATAATACAGTATTGTTTTGAAAACTAGGCTAAACTTTACAACATATGATTTTTTTTAATTACTTCATAAACTCCTGTCAAATTTTATTCTTAGGGTTTCATTTTTCTAATTATTTCCCACCATCCGTCCATAGTAATTCTGCCCGAGGTCTTTCACTGCAATCATTGCATTTTCATGCTATGCTTCGAATATTTACTAATTTTCCACCAGTGACTTTTTACAGGTTTTCTAACGATTATTTGAATATATATTTTTTTACGATATTCAACTACATGAAGACGTTGCAGCCATATTGATTTTAACGAATATTCTCTGTTCCAGTGGAGCCAACATAGAGTCTATACTAATTAACTTAAACTAAATAAAATCAGCGTACATTTTTTCAAGCACTGTGGCAAGTCATTCATTCAGCCTCTTATTTCAGATAAATAAGTACTATTATTAAAGGTGGATAATTTATGAACATATAATTATTATCAGAAGTAGGATATATTTATATTCAAATGAATTGGATTTAAAATAGGAATTCATTGGTAACAAAATTAAAATGATATAACCTACCACAAAATAATTTCATATGCAATAAATAAAACACTAGTATCAAGCGATTTAGCGCCCGGTCATAGACCTGGACCTCTGCAATTGTGGTGAACGAAACTAGTAAACATCATACAATGGAACCGTAAGCCCTTATACAATGGGGAAAAAGTCTGCAGTTTTCTTTTTTGAAAGGACTTAGACAAGACTGCGCTATTATTAAATTGTTATAACAATGCTAAGCCCAAAAACTTCATACAAAAGTGTGAGCAGTTGCAAACAAGCAACTAGCAACTAGATTTTCCTAGGTAAACTGTGGAAAGAGTTGTCCCCAAGCAAATTTTAACTAGGACATGTCGCTAGCAGCGGGTTCCTTCTTTGGCGGCATAAGGTAGATGCCGACAGACGGAAGCCGGACTATTAAAGGTTACTCTCATTTGGTCAACCCTGGAAATTTTATATTAGGATGCAACTAATTTAAAGGGAGGGGATGAGGCCACAAACGCCTAAGTTTAACACCCACGACAACGCCCTTAAGATATAATTTACCAATCAAAATTAGTGTAACATAAAAACTGTTTGTGAGACGCTAAGACTTTTGGTGGAAGGGACATATGCCGGCCCACTCAGAAATAATAAATATTTTTACTTAGCGAAAACGAGAGTCAATTCAGAGTTCAGTAGGCAGTTCAGTAGCGTGGAGTAGGCAGCCAGTAGTCGGTTGCGAGCAGAGTCGCGACTGGCGAATGTGCCAGTATAGACGGCACATAGCTTTGTATAAGTTTCAGCACTTTTTCAGTGGTACAAATAATTATTTAAACACGTGCCGTGTAGAACAAGTGTAAGTTCCGGCCACCAAATAGCCTTCGTGTCAACTCGTCGTCTAATACGACAAATGTAAGTCAAAGCATCAATAAAAGCGAAACGTCAATTTCAAGACATCACACCGGGCCTACTATATACTATATATATATATCCCAGTGAATAACCTTTCTCACGTATTCCCGAGATATAAGTCCATTGTTCTACCGAAACTTGAACCCAACTAATCCGGAGCACAATTGTCCATGAACCCATATCCTTGGACGTAATTAAAATCTACCCCGACCATAATCCTTCTTCAGCACTTACATTGTGTTAGATTAGCTTTCATGTTGGTCTTTTACAGGTTAGAGTACTTAAATTGCGTTAGGTTAACTTTTAAGTTCGTAGGCAATGTGAATAAAAATATCGTGCGTATGTTGACTGCATCCCGTGATTCCATAGTATAAACAGCTTCGTGTCTGTTGGCGCATGCGCATGAGTATGGTTGGAACTTAGAACTTTTTTTTTTTCGTGTAACATGTTGTAAAGTATTTCCGAAGATTATACTCTAATTGTCCACCGCTGTGGTCTCGAGGTAGCGTGCTGCCTTGTCACGCAGCGGGCCCGGGTTCGATCCCCGGTCGGGGCAGATTTTCTGGGTGAGGTTTTTATCGGGGTTTTAACTCACCTGTAAGACAAATGTCAGGAAAACTTTAAGGCCCAAACGGTCCCCGAAATCATATGGCCATCATCATTATCATCCTTACCATTATCATTATCATCCTTCACCGGTGTGGAAAGCAACGGGAAGCTACCATACCTACACAATTCCCTAGTAAAGCTGCAAGCATAGCGTGAAAATGCTATGATTGCAGTGAAGGACCTGCCTTCGGGCAGAATTACTATGGATGGATACTCTAATTTATTATATGACAGCGAAAGGGAATATAATATGATGGATTCAGAAAAGAAAAATAAGCAAGTCACTTCTCCATGAAACCCAGAAAACGGACTTTTAATTTTGCAATGTCCCTACTTCTTACGTGTATTCCAAACGTTGACTGTAAATAAACGCATAATTGAGCTGTGTCTTTTAATGTTTCACACTTCTAAAAAATTGCCATTTTTTCCAATGAAAATATAACGACACCTCGAACTCCATTAAAAAAATAATCAATTACTTATTTCCTTTCCTATACCCTTCATATACAAATCCTTATTTATACATTAGTAGAATAAAAAAATAAAGGGGATAAATGGTATGTTAGAAAGTGACTTTATTTATTTGTTTTTAATTATTTACTTTTTATTATACAAGCATGATAGATAAATAATATTTTTAAAAAACGAAAACAACACGCTTTATTAGAAAACCGAATTAAAAATGAAAAATAATTTCAATTTCCAACACGCTTGGGATAAAATTAAAGTGGTCAACAAAAAAATCATCTCCGACACATCTAGAATCAAACTAGAGTTATCTACAAAAAAAATAATTTTACCATCAAAAGCGTGGGGTGATTTTTTATGGTTTTTACGTTTTCTTCTTAGAGACTTTACTTTTATCAATATCTGTTTATTATCAAATATATTAATTGATATAGAGCACCCCATGCTTTTGATGTTTTTTTGTAGATGACTCTACTTTTATTTTAGATGTGTTGGATATGATTTTTTTTGTTGACCACTTTAATATTATCCCAAGCGTGTTGGAAATTAAAATTATTTTTCAGTTTTAAGTTCGGTTTTATAATGAAGCGTGTTGTTTTAGTTTTTTAAACTATTATTTATTTTCTTAATTTTTAGTTTAATTGATTGTCATAAACCGGAATCCCATGAAAATGTAATTGCTTACGATATTTTTAGTGTCCAGGCAAGAATATAACTCTACTTTTAAAATTATTATCTAACGTTATTATATTTTTGAATTTTTTTAATATAGAAAAATAGTTACAGTTAATCATATCCTTTTCATATTTTTTTGGATAAATTACAATGTGGCAAGTTTACAAAATTGTCATTAATACATTATTTTACAGAATAAGATCCGATTGAGGGTCTTTCCACTTTTCAGCGGTTGCCCTTTTACCAGCCGGCTGCTGGCCCTTCACATCCACATGTGTCAATCACAGTGGTAGATGATCAACAGCCAGTGTAGGGGTGACATGTGGTTAGCATATCGAGTCCCCCAGCCGTTATAGCTGGTTCCTCAACCTGGAGCCGCTACTTATTGTAGCTACCCAATTGCCTCACGATGCTGGGTGGGCACCGGTCCCATACTGGCCGAAATACCATGAGAAAATTTCTTCCTCCATGGAGACTCGAACCAGCGCAAGTCCCGTAGCTCTGCGCCAAGGCTTCCTACCTTAACCGCTCGGCTACGGCGCGGGAATAAGATAAAAATGTAAACATATTTAAATTCGATACTATTGTAGAATGGTCTCAAGGTAGCGTGCTGCCTTGTCACGCAGCGGGCCCGGGTTCGATCCCCGGTCGGGGCAGTTTTTCTGGGTGATGTTTTTATCGGGGTTTTTCCTCGCCAGTAAGGCAAATGTCAGGAAAACTTTAAGGCCCAAACGGTCCCCGAAATCATTTGGCCATCATAATCATCATCATCCTTCACCGGTGTGGAAAGCAACGGGAAGCTACCACACCTACAATTCCCTAGTAAAGCTGCAAGCAAAGCATGAAAATGCTATGATTGCAGTGAATAACCTGCCTTCGGGCAGAATTACTATGGATGGATGGCTGTAGTATGAGCTAAAAGTAATACTCTTCTAAAAAATCTTCCGGGCCGGATTTGAACCAGCGACCTATGGATTACTGAAATGATATACCACTACAGTCCACCGCTCTACCAACTGAGCTACCAGAGGATATAATATTAATTTCTTACAACGATGGACTAAAATGTCGATACGTCCGCAACCTATTATACCGGTATTTATTGTTTTGATGTCCTGATGATCCAGTCCAGGATCTTAGAAATTATTGTATTACCATTGGTCCTTCACAAGTATACATAGTTTCAAGTCGACCCAATGTTTTTAAGTGGGTGAAAATCGTGTTGAAAGATTCCGTTACATAGATAGGCAGATACAGGTCAAGCTAATATAAAGCGTGTAAAATACAATTGGACGGCGATATGAATCAACATGCAGTGTGCCATTATGTAAGTTTGGAGAAAAATATGTTTAAGTTTAAGTCAATCTTCACTATTTATTGTAGCGCCAAACTAACAATACTGATTATTGCAAGTTATTTTCCTTGTTTGATATTTATGTATCAAAGCGAGAACATTTGGCGCCTAGCTGCATGATGAAAATTTAGATTACCATTTATGAAAAACTGGTTTCATAGCCATTTTTTGAATATCTGATGTGAACTGATGGCGTTTATATTTTTCCTTAATAATAAGGAATGTTTAAAGAGTTGGCGCTAAAAATGTGCGTACGCTTACTTCATGAGCCAGGGAAACAGATGACATGAAAATATATGTTTAAAAATGGCGCTTAGCCGGTTGATGAATAATATCGTCCAATTGTTAAATGTACTATGGAGAAAGTGTACTTAATCAAGACAGTGATTTGTATTGCCTCCGGTTCTATCCAGTAAATATATTATTGTATCTATTAGTGGGCCTACTTATGTTTGTATTTAGGCATTGAATATGCAGTAGGCCTATATGGTATTCAATTTTATACAGGAACATTAAATGTACGATTAGTTGCTTCCAAAATTAAAGGCTATTAATCATTAATATTTTAAAAACCAATTAATATATTGTTAACTAATGAAAAATTAAACATCATTGAGTGTGTCTGTGTTTTATGACACCCACTGCACTTTTCGAGCTTCGGGTTTCGCGCTGGGTGGATAGATGGAGTTAATGTACGAGACTATTTTCAATTTTTACGCACCACTTCGGCAGACTATTTTACGGATGTGTATTATAGTATAGTGTACAGAGAGCAGTATAGGGCGAGTGCATGTTTATGTGTTTGTGTAGCGTGAAGTGTGTTGACTAAGGGATTATGAAGAGAAAGGAGAAGGCGAAATGCAGTGCCGGCAGTAGCCCAATTCCCAAGGTAACCATCAGGCTTAACGCTCCCCCTCCGACAGACGAATTGCTATAAAAAGTGCATTAAGCCTTGTTAAAATATGTACTGTAGAGGGATTTGAAGTTTAATGAGGGTAGATAACATTTTAATATAAACAAATGCAACAATATATTGAAGCGTTTTTTTATAAGTAACGCAAATCAGTTATACTAAGTTTTTTTAAGTGCTTGGACACGTTAAATTTAATATTTAAAAAAATACATTTTTAGTCATTGCCCTATAAAGTATGGCATCGATTACAATTTTTTTTTCATTTTTCTGAAAAATAATTATTTTTAAATTGTTGAATATACAGTATATTTTTTATTTAATTGCAAAAGCAACTGACCATCTATCACAATCGGTAATAGAATATTAAGTCAAAATTAACGAAGGTAAGATAGAACTAGTGGTTTTGAGACGATAATTAAAATACTAATGATTACGCTACCTTTGCAGGGTCAAAACTCAGCGGCCATTAAATCATTGGGATGGGAAAGTCCTCGAAATAAAAGCTAAAAGATAAAGCGACACGCAATGGAAAAATGCTTAACGCCAGAAGTCATTGCAGATACCTAACTAACTCACTGGCACTATCGAACCCGTAGGTTCATGGACCCGCGTACATAAGCTCTTCGTACATATCTATCCTGAGCTAATGTTTTCCAATCATTACCTGTATAATCTACTTCCCTCAAATCATAGTTAATGTTATTCTCCCACCTCATTCTTGGTCTACCAACTGGGCATATTCCCCTCTGGTTTTCCTACAAGAAGCTTTCATGCACGTCTTTCATTCCCCATTCGTGCAACATGTCCTGCCCTTCGCAGTCTACGAGACTTAACTGTTATTATATCTGGCTTCAAATAAAGATCATGTAGTTCACTATTATGTAGTCTTCTCCATTCACCTGTCTCTTCATCTCTCTTTGTTCCAAAAAAATTCCTAAGAACTTTATTCTCAAATACTCGTAACATCCTTTCCTTCCTTAAAGTAAGAGTCCATGTTTCGCATCCAAATAATGTAACTGGTAGAATAACAGTTTAATACATTTTCAGTTTAAAGTTTTTTTTTAATGAGTTGGGACGTCAAGAGTCCCTTTAATGTATAATAGCACGCATTTCCAGAATTGAGCCTATGTTTAATTTCTTTGTGCATCTCATTCCTATTTGTGATTATTGTTCCTAGCTTCTTGTAGGGAAGCCAGAGGGAAAACGCCCAGTTGGTAGACCAAGAATGAGGTGGGAGAATAACATTGACTATGATTTGAGGGAAGTAGATTATACAGGGAATGATTGGAAGGCATTAGCTCAGGATAGGGATATATGGAGAGCCTATGTCCGCGCGGCCATGAACCTATGGGTTCGATAGTGCAAGTGAGTAGATAAGTAAGATACTTGAATTCAGCTACTTCCACAAAATTTCCCATATTTGTCGTAAGTTGTCCATTTCCATTATATAATGTATTTCTATGTGTGACCACATATTTAGTTTTATTGATATTTATTTCTAGTTCCAATTTGTTATTGTTACTCAATAGTGTGTGCATAGGACCGACAATTCAGATGACGGGGAAGTCGTTTTCCATACATTTTAGGAAAGATTAAAGCAGCAATTCGGAAGTCTACGGCAAAATATTCTCATCTTTGTGTCGTTGAATGCAGCTTTGAGGATTTTCGAACTAAACTGTGCCCTATCCTTACCTATGGGCTAGAGCTTATATGGGACCACTCACACTAAACAAACTGAGGACCATAAAGCCAGATTCCTGAACCTAATAATGGAAATATCAAAATTTGCACTATCGATAGATTTCATATTACTACAAGAAGTTGCTAGAAGAGCTGCGGAGAAAGAAGAATGAAGTATGGGAGGGGTTTTACTACTGACGAAGGAGGTAGCGCAAGTTGCGATCTCAATTGCAAAAAAGTTTTGATTTACATGTAATATTTATACATGTACAATACAAATATGCGCATAATATTTGTCACTGATAATCACACTGCACATTACAATCATGTGTATGTTCAGTCACCAAGTTCAAAGAATGGGTTGTTGGCAAAATATTACGAAGATGAACATGTCGACAGAGAATAAATTGCCGGAAACAGAGTTGCTTATCACTAAGGGCTAGAATTTTTATGTACTGAAAGTAGAGATTGCAACGTAATATAATGAGAAGCCAGGTATATGACTATCTTTTGTTTTTGTTTCACAGATAAACAGTTGAATACTTAGACTTTGAGTGTCTTTTGTTTTGGTTTCACACAAACAAACAGTTGAATAATATATACTATCTGCATTGCAATCTTATCTTTTATTACCCTTGCCTCTGATCCCGAGGGTCACGGGTTCAAACCCGGCCGGGGTCGATGGATTTTTTAGGATGGAAACATCCAAGGATCAAGTCCTCCGGGAGGGACTTTAAGCCGTGGGTTCCGAGTCTAAAAATGTTCAGGCTTGTAAAAGATACTTAAGCCTGAATGAAAAGACGTCTAAGCAAAATTTACCGAATTTTCCCGTCCTAGTATTATCTTGGTTTCCTAGATGTCAGTATGAGGCGGAACGATGACCACGGACCACTCAAATGACATCTATACGAAAACAAGTGTAACTAAATTAGTATGGTTCAAATTCTTCCCTGTAGGCGAGAGCGCCTAAATCTCTATTAAGGGAAAGATGGGCTTACAAGAGGGTATTTTATTACATAAAAATCCTATTCTTACGTATCACAGTAGAACCATTTCATGAATTCCTGCGTTGAACAGTCTTCCGGGTGACACTGCTTTTTTAACATCAAAAATACATTCGGGAGGTGTTTTAAATATCTCTGGTCTGAAGTCATCATATCCAGGTACAGTCAAGGAGTACAGAACAAAGTCTGGAAAGACTGGAAAACAGAACTGATGAGGGCCTTATGGCCTTAACTCTGCCAGAATAAATAAAGTATTATTATTATATTATTATTATTATTATTATTATTATTATTATTTATTATTATTATTATTATTATTATTAGGTATGGTCCATTGTGAGCGGAATATCGAATTTTCGTAGCTTACAGTATTATTGTCGATGACACTTACTTTATACATTTTTGTAATCAGCACCTCAACCATATTCATACAAACCAAAACTTTTTTGCAATTGCGATCGCAACTTGCGCTAACTCCCTCGTGAGGCAATGATGTGCCGCAAGTGAATTGAGACTAACTTCCATATGTGAAACTAGTAATAGGACTAGCTGTGTATGGCTTTAATTTCAAAATATATGTGATAAGCAGTTTGCATGATCCAAGAGACGCATGTAAACTGCCTGCTCAACCGTGTGACCCAAGATCTTATTGTGCGATTCTTAAATTAAATTAAAAGTAATTTTATGACAGGATGCCCATCGAGAAAATTCTTCATCTTCCTCTACGCATGAAAGCTGACAGCTTATTGTGTGTTCATTTACTTCAAGTCCGGAGTATGGTGACGATTCTATATCAATAAATAAAAAAAGAGGCACGGTGATTTACGTATTTCTTTCATAATGCACATTGTGCGAAATTCACTCATCACTAATTTGTTTGGTTTCTAGGGAACAGGTTAATTCTTGAATTCTTCTTCCTCTTACAAGGATTAAACTTTATTGGTTCGTTCCAGCTCCAAGAATCATAGCTGCTGCATCCACCCCTTTCGTGAGCGTCCTCCATCTCTTTTTCCTCTTCTCAATTGATAGTTCAGACTTTTCCAAGTCAACCTATTGGTATCCATTCTGGAGACATGTTCATACCATCTTCAGTCGGGGAATCCGACTGTCTAAAAAAATGCTCTTCTCTCCCCTTACTATAATAATCTATTGACTAGAGGCTCTCAACCTCGGAGACTTGCTCCTATACTATTATATTTTAACTGTCAGACTGAATATTTGTAGTTCTTTACGAATATCTACACTTCGTTTTTTATCTATTAAAATATATTCTGCCACAAATCATAAATATTTCATTTCTGCGGCTTCTATTATTTTAATCGTCTGTTTATTCAGAGTCCTTCTTGAAATCTTTAATCATAATTTGTGTAAGAAAACTTTTTTGTTTAAGGTCTGATCCACACATCGATATGAGAACAACTGAGAAGCTACTTAAAGAAAGTGCCAAATTTCGGATGAGCATACTGATATTGACTTTGAGGGATTTGTCAAACTGAACATATAACTTCCTTTCCTGTTGTCTTTGCCAAATGACAGCAAACAATTCAATTGCATTTGACTATTTAGAACTGTCACATCATGGATTTATGTATTTATGTCCCTAAAGATTATTATTAGTAATAAAATATATACGAAAATATTTCCTTTTCGACTACCCTTCAGATATTGAAAACGGAATTGTGAAACACTCTTTATACTGTACATAATAAATAATTTCAGAGTACATTAACGCGAGTGTAAGTACAATATTAAAGTAATGCTGTAATATTTGAAATTTAAACATTACATACGTATGGTTACGCGGGTTGATGCACTTGATTAAAAATAAAATGAAGTGTCCAATGTCTTAACAACACACTTGTGCGCTGTTCGGATCTGCTCTCTGGTGACGTGTACTGAAACCACACCTTAATTACTTAATTAGTACAACTCCTGTGTCTATATGCAACCAGCATTGCAGCACACTAGCGCCCCTATGCGTCCTGTCCGCAAATACTCTACCGTCACTACGCATTATAATTACTCTAATGTATCCCTGTAAACTTAAAACCTTCTGTAATTATGTTTCTATTAATATAGTAGTTAATATTCTCATACAGCTTTCAAGTCCGTAATACCATTAAATTAATGCTTATCTCTCTAAATTTTCATCGAAGTTCGGAATTCCTAAAAAGTTAGTTAGACTTATACGAATGTGTCTAAATGGCACAAAGAGTAGAGTGCGTGTAGGCAAACAGTTTTCGGAAACTTTTAAAATTCAGAATGGGTTGAAGCAAGGAGATGCACTATCTCCTCTATTATTTAATTTTGTACTAGAGCATTCCATTAAATATTTAGAGAATGAGGAAGGCTTACAACTCAATGGTATTAATAAGCTGTTAGTTTATGCTGATGATGTAGTATTATTGACCGATAGCGAGGAGATACTAAAGGACAACACGCACACACTATTGAATAACACTAAGAAATTAGAATTGGAAGTAAATATCAATAAAACTAAATATATGGTCACACGTAGAAATTCATTAAATAATGGAAATGGACAGCTAATGACAAATGAGGGAAATTTTGAGGAAGTTGCTGAATTCAAATACCTACGAACAATAATCACAAATAGGAATGAGTTGCACAAAGAAATTAAACACAGGCTCAATTCTGGTAATGCATGCTATTATGCATTGCAGATACTTTTGTTGTCGCAACTCCTTTCAGAAAACGTTAAACTGAAAATATATAAAACTATTATTCTACCAGTTATATTATATGGGTGCGAAACATGGACTCTTCCTTTAAGAGAGGAAAGGAGATTACAAGTATTTGAGAATAAAGTTCTTAGGAACATTTTTGGACCAAAGAGAGATGAACAGACAGGAGAATGGAGAAGACTACTAAAACAATTAAATACATGGTCTTAACAGGAAGCCAGATATAATAAGAACAGTTAAGTCTCGTAGACTGCGATGGGCAGAACATGTTGCACGAATGGGGAATGTAAGACTTGCATGGAAGCTTCTTGTAGGAAAGGCAGAGGGAAACCGCCCAGTTGGTAAACCAAGAATGAGGTGGGAGAATATTATTAACTATGATTTGAGGGTAGTAGATTATACAGGGGATGATTGGAAAGCATTAGCTCAGGATAGAGATGTGTGGAGAGCTTATGTTCGCGCGGCCATGAACCTACGGGTTCGATAGTGCCAGTGAGTAAGTAAGTAAGTAATTTGTAACAATTATCTTAATACACTATATACTCTTACCCATATTGTAAGTTATAGCTATTACACTCCAATTCGCATTTTTGGATACTAAGAGTCAACAGGGTGTCCACAAAGTCCTGCTACCAAATCAATGTATCTTAACTCAAACTATTTGAGACATGCGGTGTTTTGCAACGTATTCTATGTCTCTCAAAGTTTTGTTTACATTTGTTGCAGAGTGCGATTTAAACGACAATGACGACATTACATGAAAAGGCTGAATGTGTAAGGTGGTATGCTGAGTCTGGTAAATCACCAGCACCCCCATAACCGAACGTTATGGCGGTTAACATGTCCAGACACAACGAAAGTCGTTTTATCAGAGAACATCGCCCTCTGCAGGTACTCATTGACTTCATCAATTGCGATCAGCATGAAATCAACAAATTCAGCGCGCCGAGGGAAGTCAGTTGGCAGCAACGCCGTAATTTGCACTTCATAGGCCCCAACCTCAGAAGTGGGTTACAATTTCGCCAAAGCCAGTAGAGAATACCAGAAATAGCTACATGAGAGCATGGGGCATTTGTTAAATTCCAAATCGGAATTTAAAATCAGACAAGAAAAATTGTAAAAAAACATAGCCAGTCAACTGATGTGATTATATTTTTAACATATCCAATCGCTCAATATTTCTAAACGTGCATAATTGTTGTTTTTTTGTGTTTCTTTACTATTGTTTTATTTCTATTGCTATTCTTCTAGTCCAATAGATTCAAGAAGAATAACCTTTCTAATTTTCAACATGCTCCAATGGAAATTACAACAAAGAATTACTCGCAGGCTCGAAATGTATCAATAGCTATGTTTTCGGACTCGCAGAAGACGAAAATGGTATTAGTTTTTTCCAATCACCTAACCGGAGTCAGATATTTCGACGACAACCTTTAGCAGAAGTGATCGTTTCCGACAGAGTCGCAGGCGCTATTGTCTCTCAAACTGGTCACCCTTATTTTTCTTTTGCGCCGTTTTATTACTCTTAGGGATTTTTAAACCCTCGGGAATACACAGGTATACAAAATTTCCTGATTGCCACTGTCAAATACGTGAAGTAATGGCTTGTAATACCTCGTTCTGTGCAGTTCGTCTTACATTATTGTGATCGTGAAGTGTCGATATATGCATTATTGTGTATTATTATAATGAAATTGAATTAAAACAATCTACTATAATATATTTTAATACGTAAGTTTTAGTGTTTTTATAAGTTTACAATGTCTCGCCGCCGTAAGAATTCTCCTAATTTATTATGTTACGTATGTGGAGAGAATTGTACAAAATCTCATCGTAGAACTAGTTATAAAGGAGTACAATTTATATTTCGGGAACTATAGTAAATATGGAGATACTGATAAATATTGGGCCCCCAATGTTTGCTGTACAAACTGCCAAAGGGTTTTAATAGGGTGGTTAAAAGGTTCGCATTCGTGCATGGCATTCCAATGTTGTGGAGGGATCCTACGGACCACATCACTGACTTATTTCTGTATGGTCAATATATCTGGTTTCACTTAAAAAAATAAGCACTCTTTAGTATCCAAATTTGCAGTCAGCCATGCGACCTGTTAAACAAAGTGATTCTTCACCGAACTTGGGTGACGTCAGTGATGAACATGGCGAAAGGTTCCACTAAGGCATTTTAGAAACGGAAAGGCGTTATAAAGGGAAATCAGTGACCAACATGCTTGCTGATTACTGCTGGGAAACTTATCACAGACGTTTCGGAGCCATCTTATCGGCGTAAGTTATCCAAGAAGAAGTTTTGAAAGGTGAGATTTTTGCTACAATTTAAGCATGTTTTGTAACGTAACTACTTATTTATCCTTCTTAGAAAAAAAATTAACTTTTTGGATCTTATATGATTTGTTTTAACATAGATCAATTGCTTCTAGCAATATTATTGCAAAAAAATTGAAACTAAGTGCAGATAAGCAATAATATGCAAAATATAACGAAAAAAATTCAACACGTCCTCGCAAAAAAATGTTAGGTGATAGAGAAAAACGGACTTCAAATTCGAAATCAGCGTATGCCAATTAACTAAAATCACCTATTTTCATTTCTGCGAGCAACAAAAAATTCAAATTTGTTGTTGTGTGTTATCAAACAAATTTATATCTTGTAATTATTGATTTTATGTAATTACACAGAAATAATATATCTTGTTAAAGCTCTTCCGCAGCATGATGTATTTAAAGTAAATTTAAATTCCTCTAATCCCTCAGGGGTCCTCATCTAGGGGATATGTGGATGGCGACCACAAGGTGCCCAAGCTGAGCAAAACATTTCTTCCACTTACTTGTGTTTTGCACTCTTTTAACTTTACTATCTAACCTCTCTTGGTTAACTCTTGTTTTTTCGACTCCGACGCTATTAGGGCATCCGAGGGCTAGGGAGTATTTCCTTTCTTCCATTTCTTCTTTCCTTTATTTTCTTTTCTTCTCCAGAAAAGCCTGACCAGAGGCTATAAGATGGCAGCCCCATCACTGGTCTTGCCTTCCTTTGGCCAGTAACCAATCGAAGGGACTTATATTATGCTTTCAAGTCTTATACGAGAATTTCCCGGAAGGATCAAAACGCTGGAGGGAAAATGTTCTATAGGATCGTAACAGGCCTTGGCCTAATACTTGGAAGGAAGAAGAAGAAGAAATTCCTCTAAAAACTATGAAACTTAAGTCAATTTACATTGTGCAAATTAAGCAAGATCTAAAAAAGGCTGACTATGTTAAATATAATAATACATATTTTACTTGTGGAATTACCAACCTTTTAATAGAATATTAAAGTTTTCTTCTATATAATAATTTAACAAAAGTCTATTATTAATAATTAAAAACGTCAAGCTCGTAGGTAGCCTCATTGTGAATATTGAACCCAATTTTACGCGAGGTTACTGAAATCTGTGCTTTATCGGTACTTTCATTCGGTATAGCATTGGATAAAGAACAAACCTCCTTGGTAATGGGTACAAAATTAATATTTACTGTACATCAATCGCAAGTACAACAGTGTTTAAAAATAAGGTGGTATCTTACACTTATTTTTATGCTCTTTATAGAACGGCATTGTGAGTTATGTCCTGTCACTTGAATACTTAATATGAAGTCAAATGTTCGTTTAATGATAAACAATGCATCTCATCAAGGAGATAATTAACAGCGATTACAATTTTCTCCTAGTTAAATATTGATGTTCCTAATTTTTATGTACATTTATGCAATTAAAGTCTAAAGCACACTACATATAAGATGCACGTTAATGTAAAAATGGCGCGCGCGCGCACAAACGCACAAACGCGCGCAAACACGCGCAAACACGGCCAAACACGGGCAAACACGCGCAAGCACGCGCAAGTACTCGCACAAGCACTCACGCAAGCACGCAAGCACACACACACGCACACGCACACCCACACACGCACACACGCATACACGCATACACACATACACGCATACACGCATACATGCATACATGCATACATACAGGGTGTCCCAATCAAACCCCCACATTTTAATTAATCATAACTAAAAATGTATGCGGAATTATTAAATGAGGCCGGTATTAAACGAAACAGAAACCGAAAGAAAATTAATTTCTACACACTAAAACGCCTCTATATGTACACCATTAGTAGCATGAACAATATCAAGTCTGTATTCGTTTTCGTGCACGTTCTGTCCAACATGTCCTTTGATACTGTTGCAATTGTATCAGAGATACGGGTTCGTAAATCATGAAGTTCTTGTACTGGAGTCGCAAACACACGGTCATTTACATACCCCCAGAGGAAGAAGTCCAGTGGAGTGGTGTCTGGCAAACGTGGAGGCCAGCAAATTGGACAACCGCGTCCAATCCAACTACCTGGGAAGGATTCTTTGAGTGAATTTCGAACATCCAGGCTCCAGTGGTGTGGACTCCATCTTACTGAAAGATTACTTGGAGTTGCATATCAGCTTCTTGGGAGTACAAGAACTGTTCCAACATGTCTTGGTATACCGGGTCAGTTATTGACTTCTCATGGAAGAAAAAAGGACATATAATCCTGTTCTTCATCAGGCCGCACCAAAGTTTACTTCTGGGTTATCCCGGACGTGTTCACGGTAGACGTGTGGATTTTGTGTACCCCAGATCCTTACATTGTACCAATTAACAGATCATGATACATGGAACATTGCCTTGTCAGAAAACAAGACGTTTCCAAGAAATTGAGAGTCCTTGTCAATACGATTCTGCATTTCAAATGCGAATGCCTGTCGTGTGGCCTGTTACCAGGCTTTATTTGTTGAACAATTTGCACCTTATAGGAATACAAACGAAGCCGCTTATGAAGCACTCGATTCACAGTTGATCTCAGCACATTGAAAAGCCGGGAAGCGTGCCGAATTGATTTTTGTGGACTTCTCTGAAATTCTGCTCTAATTTCTTCAATATTTTCTTCTGAAACACATGTACGAGCACCTCCTGATTCTTTTGTACCGCTTCAGTCGCTAGAAATTTCCCAAGTCATGTCTTAATGGTCTTCCCATCAGGTACATTTCCTCCATATTCTCTCCTGTCATTTCTTTTCACTGTAATATTATTGACTCGTCTCTGCATACCAGAAAACAGTTTGTGCTCATTGCTGAGAAGTCGCTATTTGCTTTTATGTCATTATTGTCCAACATGCCACAGATGAATTAACTGCAACAATGAAAACAAACATTCTTTGAGTTTCTCTTTCTTTTAATACCAACCTCAGTTCATAATTCCGCATACTGTGAGATTTATGATTAATTAAAATGCGGGAGGTTTGAATGGGACACGGTGTGTGTGTATATATATATATATATATATATATGTATATATATACTGTAAGTTGTTTATAATATTTCTCTAGTCAGTCACGATGGACTAGTGAGTATAACGATCGCGGGTTCAAACCTAGAAGAAATCGATGGATTTTTCAATGCGTAAAAATCTTGAGTTTTGTTTCTTTCGGAAGGGAACTAAAGTCGTGTGTCCCGAATCGTAGATTTATTAGACATAACACAACCTCAAACCTAGAAAAAATAGACATCCGAGTAACTTTTGTCGACCCTTTCATGCCCAGATTTAAATTTTGATACTAAAAACTTGGGTTGTTAAAAAACGTCGTTAAATAAAAATAATAGCAAATAGCAGGTTAGAAATCACAGTTCGATTTTGTACTTCTTTTAGATGGGGGTAATGGAGAGATAGAAGTAGATTAATAATTTATAAACTGGTTACTTATTTACGCAATTTACACGTTTCAAATAATTTCGGACCCAAAGAACTGGAACACGCTGCTTGTGTAGCATTAAAGTAACAACAGCTGTTCACATTTTGGAATCTGATTGATTGTTACTGCAACAGTTTCAAGTGATATGATAATGTTGAAATAACAGAATTAGGGTAACCACAGTTTGTAAACCACAACAACAACAACGTGATGACATCGTGAGAACTGCAAGTCTGACACAAATATTTATCGTCCAGTAACGTCAATCTTTTGATTACCAATCCACTCCAGATGCAATCAGCTTGCATTCAAACACATGATTGAAAAAATTTTTAAGTATTATTAATTCAAATAGTTCTGTATTAGATTCTGCAGGATAAGTTTATAGTTTTATTATTTTAAAAAGAAAATTTAAAGGTACTTATATACTGACAGATTAAGATGCCCAATGGGGGACTCGGACGCAACGATCCAGATTCTCCAAACTCCATTTTCCTGGATCGAAAACGAGCAGTCAAGACGCTTGCATACACCAACTAGTTTTTAATTGGTTTATTAACTAGCACGCTTCATTACAGAACTAGAATACTACATGGTAATTATTTACATGCGTTTACATTATGGATTGAATCACTTTTTATGTTAATATAAAATACATACACATGTTTACAAATATTACTATATTATGATTTTATATTTAAATATCAATACTTTCGAATACTGTACAACATTATTTTCTAACGAAAAATTAACGCTTGAACCGATATTTGAATCCCTGACCTCTGGTCACCATTCTGCAGTACATTACACCATTAAAGACACTTCTTGAAGCGGGACTAGAGCTTTTCTTTAATATTGTAATGGACTGCATACTGGTGCGTAGAATCAGAGGACAGGGGATCAAGTCCCGGTTCAAGCGCTAATTTTCTTTTTAAAAATCTACTACATTACTTTTGTATATTATATTTACAATAAGTCAAAGTCTACATTTTTAATGAATTTAATAAAATGTCTGGTGTATCTCAAAAGAGAAGTCAAGATATCAGAGAAGAACTACAAATCTATAATATAAACGAGAAAATACAGACAAATAAACGTAATTGGTTTGAACATATACAAAGAATGTCAAATAATCGTTTATCAAAACAGCTGCTTCATTATAGGCCTCTAGGCCGAAGAAATGTAGGAAGACCAAAACGTCGTTGGAAGGACGACCTGCGCCTGCGGCATGTACAGCGGCGGGGAGCGGAACGGGCCAACAGGCCCATACCTTGAAGATGATGATGATGATGATGTCTGGCGTATCTTTGCATTACGCCAGTATTGCTCAAGAGCCAGTGACCATCAGCTTTAGCTACGTAGGAATTTTTAAAAATGTCCAAAATATTCATTTATATTTGGAAAAATCCTAAACTAAAGAAGTCGCTAAGGCAGAGAAGACACGTTCATAGTGGGAGATAACTAGTACTTGATATTTTGAATCTGATACACGACAGCCTAAACATATATCAACGGCGATGTTACATGAGAGTTGTAATTAAATTACTACACCAACTAGCTATAAATAATACGTTTTAACAAAATAAGTAGAAACATTTGTCTCGATGTTTGTAAAATTCGCCTGCAAAAAAAGACAATTTAGAAATATTTTTTTAAAAAGTATTATGTATATTTACAAAGGATCAATACACACTGTACTGAGTAATACTAAGAAATTATCTCCGGAAGAAATATCAATAAAACTACATAATTAAAATTATGTATAAATATACTACATAATGGGAATTAACCGTTAATGATATATTAGAGGAAATTTGAAGAACTGGCTGAATCCAAATACCTAGAAAATATACATTACAGACAGGAATTAGGAGGAGAAATACATTAAAAATAGGCTGAATTTTGGAAACGCTTGCTATTACGCATTAAAAGGACTTCTGTCATCCCAACTTCTCTCAAGAAACTTATCATAAAAACATATAAAACTGTTATTCTTTTAATTATGTAGATGCTAAACATAGCCTTTCACTTTAAGGGAGGAGAAAATATTACAAGCATTTGAGAATTAGGTTCATGGAAATATGTTTGGGCCGAAGAGAGACGAAGAGATAGGTGAATGGAGAAGACTACTTAATAGTGAGCTATATGATCTTTATGGAAAACCAGATACAATAAGAGCAGATAAATCTCGTAGACTGCTTGGGCAGGGAATGTAGCATAAATGTGTATTAAAAGAAAGCAACGGAGAATTCTTTCCCGCAACCATTGGGAAAGCGCTCAATAGTTAGGCCAAGAATGAGGAAAGAGAATAATATTAACCATGATTAGAGAGAGGTAAATTATAGAGGTGATGACTGGAAAATATCAGCTCAGGATAGAGATGTATGGATAGCTTATGTTCGCGCGAACATGAATCTCTGTTTTGAGAGTGCCAATGAATATGTTAGTAATTTGTAGGCCTACATATTTAATCCATCATGTTGGCTTAAATAATTCAAGATCGGAAACCTAATAGTTCCCTAAAGGATTAGATTTGTCATTTGAATCATTATATAAAATTATATCTCTCAAACGTCGGAGATATGGGACACATTTTATTGCTGTTCTACACTTTTCTCAAAATTGCTTTTTGTTTCATTGTATGTATAGAGTAAATGGGTCAGCATTTCCATATGAATTCCATAGAAATAAAATCCGAACGAAAACTTTGTTGTAATGTCTCCAGAACAACAATATTTGACTGAAAAGTTTTTGAATTATGAAGCATTTTGGAAGAATATAAGAGATTTTTTCAATAAAAATATCTATGTATATACAGAGTGATTCAAAAGGTTGCGCACACATTTTTGGGTCTTATAGATGGATCGAAATACAAAAACTTTTGATTAGTTACGTACGGTGTGGAAAGTAATCATGGGTCAGTACAAGCCCTGGAATGTCTGGATGGATAAGAAATTATTTTGTGCTGACACTTAAGCAAATGTAAATTTATTCACCAATTTGGTTTTACAATACAAGGTGTTGAAAATGCCTACGACCACATTGGATACAGGCATGTTCTTCCACGTGAGCAAGAACTTCCTCTTCCATAGCGATTGTTCCAATCGTACGTGGCCGGCCTACATGATGCCATGAACGCAAGGAACCTGTCTCCCGAATCGGTGGTGAACGTTTTGAAACGTTCGAGGATGTGGTTGACGTCTGCTCGGATATTGTGCGCTGTACAGGCCTTGAGCTCCGCGTGCATTACCATTCGCTTTGCCATATATGAAATGCATGTCTCGAAGTACTGACAACGGGTATTCCATTTCATAAAAATCACAAATATTCAAAGTAATGATGTAGTGGACCTCAACAATACACTGCAGATCCAATACTGAAATGAAAGCAACCTACAGAGCGCACGAATGGCTATCAGATGTGAACAGAAGAGTACACAAACACTGTACTGCACTAAACTGTATGACAACAGACGGATTCATAAAGTAGTGTATCGTACCCAGTGCCTCTCTGAAAAGTACGCTTAGACCAGAACTGAAGTTCCCGACTTTCCCAGGCTTGTACTGACCCAGGATTACTTTCCAGACTATAAGTCACTCGTGAAATTTGTGCACAATCTTTTGAATCACCCTGTATATGAGCTTTGAGGAAGAAATTACCAGTTTTAACGACAGAAAACATTAATGTGTTTTTATATAAGTTTTCCTGATATATCCTCCGAGACAATTTATTTTAATTTGTCCACTTTTATTAACATACAAAAAAATAATGAGTTGTCCTAGTCAAATTACACAGTTTACTGGAGGTTAATATATTATAATTTAATTAAATGTTATTTTTACATAGGGAATTATTGAACCAGTGCAGTGGAATAAACTGTAACTCAAAGTAAAAGTTTGGGTGTATAAGTAAGTAAGTAGGTAAATTACACTCGAAACAGCATTAAGTTTTAGTTTTATGATTTGTCTTTTATCAGTTCGTTCAACGATCCCGTCCATCTTCTGCATTGTTTGTAATGGTATCCCTCGCATTTTTGTTCACATATCTTACATTCACATGAGTCACCCGGTTAATGGAATTTTATATTTTTGCACATTTTATGGTGATATCCATGTGCTGCTAGGCCTATGATTGCGTGCCTTTGCGGTTGGTTGCTTCCGGTTCACACCCTGTTCACCATGTTTGGGTGTAAAGAATATGAAAGAAAAAAGTTGATACATCATTTATACAGCATTAATCTACTCTTTAAAAAACAGGAAATAAAATCCGTGGCGCGGCAGATCTAAAGAACTGATGCGGTTGCTAGCAGAGGGTAATGGGGTAAGCCTTAAGGAAATCCCTCAACATTCGTTAGCTCTCTTAACAGAATTTCTCTACTCATAAGATGAAGTACTGTAGCTATTTTATAGAGATTTAAAATATAAATTAGATATCTGATATCTCAGTCGTCCTTAATTTTATAGAGGCTGTAAGATTTTAAGTATTTTCGAAACAAATGCTCCATCTCAGCATGTAGATCGATACTCATATTTACAGGCTGAGGATGGAGCATATGTACCAAAAATACTTCAAATCTTACAGCCTTTATAAAGTCGAGGATGACTGAGATATCAGGTATCAATTTCATATTTAAAATTTTACATAGTGACCTGAACGGTGTTTCGACATGAATTTTGAAATTATTTTATTAAGCTCACGAAGCAGAGTGTATCTAATTGCAGAGTCTATGCTCAAATAAAAGTTTCTGTAGTACAGCCGCGAATCGAACCAGGACTCCTGGAATGCCACTCAGATATGTTAAACGTTTCATCACAGAAGAGATCAAATAAGAGAAGTAAAAAACGTTATTAGCAAATTGATTTCATCACCAATAAAGTATTGAAAAGTGAAACAATTTATTTTTTCCTGCCAATACATAATCACTCCTGGGTATGACTTCCTTCGAAAGGGCAGTAAATATGTGGGTCCCATGTCGTAGATTCACCCAGGTAAAATAATCTCAAAAGCAAAACTTGCCGATTCTTTTACGCTCATGTTTGAATTGCGTCGCTAATGTCCTGAAATGTTAAAGAGCGTCATTAAAAAAAATATTTTTGCTCTAGTGATTTTGTCGTACTTACAGCAATGCCGACTACGATTGAAAGTTCAACTTCCTACATTTCGGGGTTGTCAACCTAAATAACTATACTGTACTTTTGCATATTACAAACCACGTGTGGGAAGTAAAACCGCTGCCCTCTATGTATACCACATACAATGTATATACAAAAATATATCCAAAAGGTAGTGTTAATATACATTATGCGAAACAAATCACTGCATTTTACATGAACTGAAATTTATTTGAAACAATATAAAACAATAAATACGTTATTGCAGCCATTTTATGACTGATTGGTGTCACGGCCTGCTCTAGTTTCAACTAATAACATTGCTCACACTGTTAACGTTAGTCAGTTGTTTATAAAGAACGCAAATATTTTCAACAAAGATGTTATTATTTTACTATTATGTATTATTTTGAAAACACCATCGCAAAAAATAATGTACAACGCACGTTTGTGAAGTGTTTTACAGAATCTGGGAAATTAAAAACCTCGTTATCGCTCGGTTTTTAAACATTTTCCTCGCTTCTGTAAAAACCACCTCCCAACCCCGCATCGTAATATATTATTAATCAGCATTAATAATATGTTTAAAGAATATATTTTTTATATTTGTAATGAAATGCCGCTGTTTTTAATTTAGGTTATTAAAATCCGCTTCAACAAACGTATTTCTGTTGAATACGTGTTCCTGTTAACATTACGATTACCTTTTATACTGGAACTACTGATTTACGAATTTAAATATTTAATAAAATAGCAAACCATGTATAACCTACATGATTGTTTTAATATACTCGACATAAAAAAAAGAATAAAAAGTTGTACTTCAGAAATATATAAGCATATATCTGTGCACCACGAATCGACATCAAGTTCCTGGTGGAAATTCATCACAATAACTCAACAACAATAAACTTAAATATATTTTCCAAGAACAACCAGAGAAGGGAGGAACACATTTTGATCTTGATTCTACAGAAGGAACAATCACTACTTTTACTATTCTACAACTGGAACTTATCTGCAGTTCATACCTTGCGTTCTGCTCCAGTGAGTAGATTACGTTAATATAATTCACTTTCATTTTATAAACTTCTTCGTCAAACCAATTTAATAGGAATGTGTGTATATTACATATAGAAAGGTGTTCAGGCTGCAAAGATCAGAAATACGTAGCTTCACGCCTTGTTGTAAAGAAAAACAATTACAAAATTAGTCTCTAAAATATGAGAATAAATTTTGATCCACACGACTCTTCCAAATTCATAATTGGCATAGTTAAGCCTAATATATTTTCAAAATACTTATTTTATTTCATGTTATTTCCTGTTTTGAATTGAGGAAAATAAATAACTTTCTTTAGTTTTTTATTAGGAATATTCCACAATACAGTGTTTCTCCTTCAACCCAAAGTGATTTGTCGCCAGAGGTTCCTGCCTAAAGCATCTTCTTCCCTCAAATCTTTAGCTTCCATACTTCTCACTCCATCTATCCAACGTACTCTAGATCTGCCCCTTCTACGTATTCCATTAGCTTTCTAATTAACGATCTTCTTTGGTATTCTCTCTTCTTTCATTCTTATGAGGTGTCCATACCATTTCAAAAGTTTTTCTTCCATTTTTTCTAATATGTTTTTTTCAACTTTTCTTTAGTTACAATGCCAATATATTAAACTATAATAGGTAATCTTAACAAGGGGCCCATACAAAATAAGTTACAATATATATATATATATATATATATATATATATATATATATATTACACTTTGCATTTGATCATAAGGAAACAAGTGTTGAATTGTTTTTCGGAAAACAGTGACCTATGTGTTTTTTAAATGTGTAGGCAATTATTTATGTTATTCGTTCTTTTAATTAGTAGGTTTCACAATGTCCCAAAACATCATATTGCGCCTAAATAACCTATTGTCATTCTCCTTCACAATCTCCTCCGATCTCCATCGTCCAATTCTTTTTCCCTCGTGCTACTCAAAACACAATCAATCAATATTATTTTTGGCCATCCTCTTCTTCTTCTGCCAAGTGGCACCCATTCTAGTATTCTTGGGAATCTGACTTCTCTCATTCTTTTTACATGACCATACAATTGTGTTTGTTTTTGTACTGAAATCCATAATAGAAGTTTGAACATACATCTTTTTTGCGCGATAGTGGGTTTTGTCGTACTTACAGCAATGACGACCATGATTGAAAGTTTAACTTCCTACATTTTGGGGTTGTTAACCTAATAACTATACTAGAATAAAATAACTTCACTGTAATATTACACATTACAAACGCGCGTGTCGGAAGTAAAACCACTACCGTCTATGTATACTACATACAATGTATATACAAAAAATCCAAAATGTATAGTATTAATATACATTATATGAAACAAATCACTGCATCTTAAATGAATTGAACTTTTGTATTCACGTAGACTTTCACGGCCGGAGTTGCTTTGATGATCTTGAAGAAGATTTTCGGGCTGTAGGCCGTGGTCGTGAGGCTTGTAGTTCCCCGACGTTTCGCCAGAGACTGCGTCTGGCATCCTCAAGGGTTGTCTTGAATTGAACTTTATTTGAAACAATATAAAACAATAAATACGAACTTGCCGCTATTTTACACTAATTGGTCTCACGGCCTCCTGTTATTTTATCACTAATTGGTCTCACGGCCACCTGTTGTTTATAATGAACACAAATATTGCCAACAAAGATATTTTACTATTATTTATTATTTTGAAAATACCATCGCGCAAAAATAATGTACAGCGCACGTTTCTGAAGTATTTTACAGAATCTCGGAAATTAAAAACCTCACTATCGCTCGGTTTTTAAACATTTTCCTCAATTCTGTAAAAACCACTTCCCAACCTCGCATCGTAACAAACTATTGTTTAATTACACTGTTAATTATTTTATCTTCTCAAGAAATTCAAGCTGAACACCTCCAAATATCCATTTCTGCAGAATTTAATTTATTTATTGTTAATATTTTACTAAATAAAAACTATTGCTGATTAAATAAATACACTGCTGTGCAGAAATAAATTAATCGTTGAAAATGTTCCGTACAAGCCGAGGGTCACATGTAAGGACTTGTCTTGATGTAACTTATTCCCATTCTGAATATCACTTCAAAGTAGGCTCTATTAAAATACACTTTTAAATAATATTTGTTTCGAGTTACATTTTAGAGAGGCAGAAATTTATACACAGCTAATGAGCTTGGAAATGATGTAGATCGTGATAATAGATTCATGAATACGGGATGGTGTTGTTTCGATATAACGAAGTTGGGTATCTTGAGCTTGCTTCAACTTTCATTAATATATACACATCCAAGTCTAATTAGATCTCAATTTAATGGACTGTTTTGAGAGCGCTGTTAACTGCTCTCAATATATTACAACGTTTAATTAAGAAGAATCTCTAACAACAAAACCAGCGAGAGAATTTTATTTCTCGTCAATTTCCTACCGCTTTCTTATCTCTAACATTGCTTTCATCAACTCAACAAGAGAAGCCATTTTATTATCAAGTTAATTTATATCACTGACTCACTTCTGTCGTGTAATTAATATAAATTATGAGTTTCTCAAACTGTTAGATAGGTTAGTCATACGATTTGAACATCCGTGATTGATACATAAATAACTATGTAGTAGAAGTCAAGTCTCGTAGACTGCGACTGGCAGGGCATGTGGCACGAATGGGGGAATGAAGGAGGTGCATTGAAGCTCTTTATAGGAAAAATAGAGGGAAAACGCCCAGTTGGTAGACCAAGAATGAGGTGAGAGAATAATATTATCCATGATTTGAGGGAAGTAGATTATACGGGGATGATTGGAAAACATTAGCTCAGGATAGGGATATATGGATAGTTTATGTTCGCGCGGTCATGAACCTACGGGCTCGATAGAGACAGTGAGTTAGTTTTAGTTAGTTTACTAGTAGGGCTTTATTGGACTAATATTAAGATATATAATGCTATTTACAAATATGGATCGCACGGCCGCAAGTCGTACGTGCTGTTGATAATCCGTATCAATAAATTATTGTCTAGTAATAATATAAAAAACAATACAATTACATTATATATGAAGTTACGTTATAGGTATTAATTTTTATGATATTACACTTTGCTTACAAATTTATTTATTCACGAATGAGTGTTGTTCTTATTTCCCTCGTCTTGCTCACTAATTTACTAATCCAACTATAAGAATTGAAGGAAGAAGTAACTATTGACCACTACTGTAGAATCGGATTACACTGTTGGTCTCAAACAGAGCGATAGGGTTCGATTTCCCATCGAATTTAATTTCTCTATTGAGATTCGTCAGAGTTTTAATCAACTTTAGCGCAAATGCCAAGAAATTCTGATGATGATATAATTATTATTATTACTATCATTATTATTAAACTGGTTTTAAATGTATACAAACAACTTCCTGTGCTCAAAATTAACTTTTGATTCTATTCCTCGATTCTTTTCTATCCTTCCATTCACAATCCTGCAGTCCCCTGTGCTTCATCAAATTTATAATTCCCTCTATCCATGTCTTCTTAGGCGTCCCTATTATTTTCCTCCCATTTGGAGTCCACTAAAAAATTCTAACTAGTAATCTATCTTCATTCATTATATTCACGTGTCCAAACCATTGTAATTATGTATTTGTAATAATTTATTTTAATAATAATAATAATAATAATAATAATAATAATAATAATAATAATAATAATAATAATAATAATGACAATAATAATAATAATGACAATAATAATAATAATGACAATAATAATAATAATGACAATAATAATAATAATGACAATAATAATAATAATGACAATAATAATAATAATAATAATAATAATAATAATAATAATAATGACAATAATAATAATGACAATGGCATAATAATAATCCATCCATCCATCCATAGTAATTCTGCCCGAAGGGGCAGCTCTTCAAACTTGTAATCATCAGCATTTTTCTGCGATGCTTTGGCAGCTTTACTAGGGAATTGTAGGTGTGGTAGCTTCCCGTTGCTTTCCACACCGGTGAAGGATGATGATGATAATGATAAGGATGATGATGACTATGATGACCACATGATTTCGAGGACCGTTTGGGCCTTACAGGTTTCCTGGCATTTGTCTTATAGGTGAGGAAAAACCCCGATAAAAACCTCACCCAGAAAAACTGTCTAGACCGGGGATCGAACCCGGGCCCGCTGCGTGACAAGGCAGCACGCTACCTCGAGACCACAGCGGTGAACATATTAATAATAATAATAATAATAATAATAATAATAATAATAATAATAATAATAATAATAATAATAACGATAATTGCAATAAATACCAGATATAGTTACAGAACAGTAAATTGTGAAATATTTAAAAGAGCAAATGTTCTTTGTACACAGTTCATATCTTTATGCTCTATCCGTTCAACCTTGTTTATTTTTACAGTAGCTGATTGTTTCGTTACTTTAGTATGGTGCAGATGGTTGAGACCCTGTCTTTCAAACAACGGGTATTTTACATCTCCACATGCATTATTGCATGTCTTATTCTACCCTGTTCCGTCTTAGGGGTTGACCGTGACGTACCACTGCCCATAGATCCACTCCATCACTTTATTCTAATAATAGACTTGAGATATCAAGTGTGGTACCAAATCAATGAAGTGAACTGTCGTGTGTATAGCATTCAGTGGTATTTGGAAGCTGACAAAACAAACATACAGCTCTGAGAGATAAAATGTCTGAAGCCAAGGGACATTCCCCCCTATTCGCACGTATTGGTGTGGTGCTAGATAAAGAGAATGAGGACGGATGAACGTATCTGGCATGAAACAATCTCGAAACCTTGATCAGTGAATTGAGTAATATGGATGTATATGGATTGTAGCGAGTTCCTCGCGGATATGTTTCCATGGCAACAAGAGGTCATTTTGCAATGCAATGAGTTCGTCATAACACTGCACCAACTTGTGCATAATTTGGCATTCCTTTGTTTTGTTTGTTTGTTGGTCTGTTCCAACTGTAGGTGCTTATAAATTTGAATTCATTACAATAAAGCGTTGGAAAGAAAACTAAACGTTACATTACAACCAAGTACAATCTGCTTCACAAACATAACACTTCAAATATGCATATTTGTCTAGTTACATTTTTTAGATTTTATCTTACGACAACGTCTAAGATCCTTCTTCGGTGGTTTCGGGTACGACGTGCAGTACCGACCAATGTGACTTCAGTCTTTTATCTAGTTTTTTCCCCAGCTGCTAAGGTAAATCTTCGGTTGTAGTTTCATTACCATATCCCATTTCATTTATCTCGACATGTGCACGAATGGGAGATGAAAGAGGTGCATGGAAGTTTTTTGTAGGAAAACTAGAGGGAAAACGCTCAGTTGGTAGACCAAGAATGAGGTTGGAGAATAATAGTAAACATGATTTGGGAGGAAATAGGTTATGCAGAGGATGATTGGAAAACATAAGCTCAGGATAGGAATGTATGGAGAGCTTATGTCCACGCGTCCATAAACCTATGGGTTCGATACTGCCAGTGAGTTAGTTAGTATATGTCCCATTTCACCAATCACATTTTAAAGTAAAATTAAGTCAGTGAACTGTTTCCGAAAACAAACAATAGAAGACAACAATAGAAACACATTCTATTGGAAACACAGAGAGATCCTGGATGCGATATGACCTTAAATGTTAAAGCACCTATAAATAAGATCGAAATTAAGAAAAAAATTGCTAGTATTTGTAGTTTCTTTAACTCCAAGAAACTTGATGATGCCGCATTCTGACTATTATGACTTTCTACTAATCGACATCAGGGATAGACTGTCGGATAAACTGCAGCGTATACATAATATGTGTATCAGATTCATATATATAATGTCCTAAAATATGATCACAATTTTCCATTTTTCTAGGAGTTGCTTGGCTCAGTTTCCAAGATAGAAGAAAATTACAACGTCTAGTTCTCTTATATAATATTCTATAGCCTATACTCGTCTCTAAATTACATAGCCTCTCGTTCCCAGGATCTATCCTCCAACCATAACTGAAACACACGATCAAACCACAATACCTAGCTTAATATACCGCAGCATAGGACATCCCATCACTCCACATAATTTAGTATCTCCACTTCCCGCAACTCAAACTCCTGGAACTCCCTACCTCAGGAAATCAGGAGCTGCAGGACGTTAGAATCATTTACAATGAATCTAAAATTAAATTTGCTTTAAGTTTGGTTTGAATATTGCCTTCACATGTAAAGTACGTGTATTAATTGGCGTTTCTAATTTAATTAATTATATTATTGTTTTATTATTATTATTATTATTATTATTGGGGCACGCCGTAGCGAAGTGGTTAAGGCAGTGCGCTATAAACTGGAAGATCGAGGGTTCAAGTCCAGGTGGAGTCAGGATTTTTAAACTGATCCAAACCTTCTGGTGGCACAATGGCCCTGGGGTCGACTCAGCCTCTAACTGAAATGAGTACCACATGCCTGTTCTGGGGTAAAGGCGGCCGTCACGCAGGGCTGACAACCCGGCTGACATAAAGTGCCGATTGTCTAGAAAAAGTGGGAGCCTTAACCTCCTACTACCCCAAGGGCCTCCCGAGGCCTGTAGTGGGAACACTTTACTTACTTTACTTTTGTTGTTGTTATTATTATTATTATTATTCTTATTATTATTATTATTACTACTACTTTTATCGTGTAAGTCGTATGCACATGAATTCTAAATTGCAATTTTATTGTCACTTTTTAACTTAATATACGGGTAATTAATACTTAGTATATATACATATAGTAAATCTGTAGTTTTATGTTTGTATTGGTTGACTGGAAAAGAAAGCCGTATGATCTTAACTTTAGCAGTTTAAACATAATAATAATAATAATAATAATAATAATAATAATAATAACAATATTATTATTATTATCATTAAAGTTTAATTTATGACATATATATGAGGTTATAACAAATGGTACCGTAAATGCTAGAAGGATGTAATGAAAAAAAAATTATGTCACCTGATGTAGTTAAGAACCTAAAGTATTCTCTTTTACTTACAATGAACAATTGACATTTCTATTAATAACACTGGTCGACAAAAATGAACTTTTTTTCTTTCACAAGAATAAGAACATGAGATTTTAGAAGTATTTTTCATCCTGAATTTAAATATCATTTCAGTTTTTTCCTATCAGGCAAGAGTTTTCTGTCATATTCATTTACATTTTTTATAATTTTTAATAAAATTCATCTAACTCAACTCATTCTGACTTACCTAGTAGTGGTAGATAGTGATTTTAGGCCATATTTTGCATCTGGAACATCTCTCTTCTTGGTCCAACAGTAGTCAGCCAGCATATAAGAAATCCACTTGCCTTGGTACCTTTTTTCCATTGTGGAAATTTGCTGATGAAAATTCTCACCGTGCTCATCTGAGACAGCCCTAAGATTTTCCGGAAAGAAGTTTAAGTGAGAGTCCAAAAAGTTCATTTTTAAGGACTCGTTACATCCCATACCTTTATAAGAATGTAGAGGATGCCACTATGTAACGGTAGTTTTCTGCTTTATGGTTTGCAAGGAAATTGCAACATACATTTTTGAAAGACTGCCAGGCTGCTTTTTCCAGAGGTTTTAACAGACCTTCAAAATGTTCATGAGCCATTAGTGACCGTATTTGGGGCCCAATAAAAATACTTCTTTCAGTTTAGCATCACTGACTTTGGGTAATTTCCATTTCAAGTACAAGAATGCATAGAAAGTTCATCCATAGCTTTGACAAAATTTTTCATTACTCCTAATTTAATATGCAATGGAGGTAAATATATTTTTTCGGGATTTACTAAAGGGATATATGATACAGGGATATATGGCTAGGGATAAGAGATTCACGTTTAGGCCGTGATTTTCCAACGTAGTGAGACTTCTTATCTCTGCTGTCCCATTCGCACAAATAACAACAACATTTGGTGAACCCAAGTTGCAAATCTGCACAGTCTTGTCTTTTGGTGGTTCAGTATGACATTACATATAATTTCCTTAAATACAGCTTGAATAAAATCGCTACATTATAAGGTAAATGTTCCTATGGCAGGTCAAAGAGAATGCTAAAATCAATTAAAAAAAGTAGCTGTCACAAAAAACCTGTGCCCGATGGAAAACTTCTGACTATATATCTGATTTCAGTATGAAACAATGCACTAGATTCACTAATCAGATTTCTTGTCGACCAGTGTAATTTAAACGCAATATCATATAACAGATAATATATCCAATATTGTGTCCCAGAGGTCTTAGACATCCTCCACTGTCGTAGTGGTAAGGATTTGCACTGGTTCATGTCCCCATGAAAGAAGAAAGTTTATAACACAATTTCGGACAGTTAAGGGATCAACACGAGGAATATGGGTAGTTACAATAACCAAATATAACAAAAATGTTATAATGTTTGGGGGATCGAAGTTGTTGACCGTATGCACTCCCATACGTCTCCCATACACCTCTATAATTTACATATTTGGATGTGAGGTCACTGCCTTCCGCGCTATATTATATACAATATAAACTTGATAATGAAAACAGAAAATATAGAATGATTTAGTAAAAATCGACGTGAAACTTCATAATACATAATTACAGTTAGAACAATTACTATCATCATCATCATAGTCCATTCACGAATTTAGGTCATTTGTTGACCTGTTTCGGCCTCAAGAGAAATACCATCCAAAAGTATTTTGAGTGGACGTCCTGGTCTTCTTCTTCCTGCAGGTTGATTGCTTAACATTTGTTTGGGTATCCTGTGATCTTCCATTTGATGAACATGGTGCATCAATCTTGACTTATAATCAGACATTTTGTTTTTTTAAAGGTACATGTGCAATTCTTCTAAGATATCTTCATTAATAAATACATGTTATCCTTATACATATATGTAATTCTTCTGTTCGTGTGTTTGTCACTGAACTCCTCCTAAACGACTTGACCGATTTTGATCAATTTTTTATGTGTCTGATTGCGTCCCTCGATGATTTAGATTCCAATTGGAGCCTCTAGAACCATTAGGTGTAGGAATTAACCTGAAGTGAAAATTGAAAAATCCCTTTAGCGGTCACATTTTTCGATGTTTCGCAACAAAACTTAGTATATCCTATTAAAATAAACCAAGGTAGATATTGTCTAAAAATGAGCAAAATTGGACAATTATAAATGGATGTTTACTTGAACTCTGATATTAAAACTGCCTAAACGACAGTTAAGGGGCTTAGATGAAAACTTTTTAGGCAATATTTAAATTTTAATTTACCTTTATATCGTTTTTGATGAGGCTATGAAATGTAATTAATAGACTAGGATCAGATACTCTATTATTTATGAATTAAAAGGTTAGGTATACTGGAGGGCCGATTTCGATGAATATTTTTGCGACTCTTTGAGTAGGCACCTGGATGGTTTGGATTCACATTTGGACTCGATAGATGGGGCTGCGATCGGGTTGTTTTATGTCATATGTGTAGTCATCTGCATTAGCGACATATTCCGCGCGACAACAATGTGACATCATCAGGTTTACATCAGATGGCTGTGAGATGTTTTCTTGCGAACTTATTTAATAATATCTAATTACATCTTAATTAGTGAATTTTATGGTAAAAGGGTAACACATTTTTATTGTCTGGCCATGACACGAGAATTGAATGTCCGGGCAGGCCGTCTGCCGGGTATGCTAGTATAAATATAAAATATACATTATCATAATAACTGGAAAAAATAATTTACACAGTACGAGTCCATAGAGAATCCCTAAAGTCGTTCAATATAGTACGTAAAGAACAATAACTTGCGACCTCCAACGAAGCATTGGGACAAAAATTCTATTTTCAGAAGAGAGATCGTAACAGGCAGAAAATCCTGCTACTTTACGGACAGAAATATGAGAAATAGAAGAAGGAAAGAAAACAATTCAATTCACGTGATATTAAAAATTTTCTGTAATACCATTGCATTCTAATTGTATGTTATTTGAAGAACTTTCTTGTAAATATAGAAAGTTTTATAAAACCCGTTGGGTATAATAATGGGAACAGTAAAAACAGAAATATGTATGATAACAGGCATGGGAATGAAAACAACAGAGTACGTAGCTAGAAGGGATGAATGAAGGAAGAGGGTTGTATTTAACACTGGCCATGCAGGTGAGCTTTACATCCTGCCAGTAGGGGGAGACATTACCCCTTTGCTCATCCATCATAACAAGCAAGAAGGGATGTACACAATGTGCAAAAATACAAACTTCTGTTATAACTATAGATTATGGCATTAATTCTAAGACTTTTTGTAAAGTGCCTAATTATAAATATTTTTAGATAAAGTATATATATATATATATATATATATATATATTGGAAATAAATATCAATAAAATTAAATATATGGTCACACGTAGAAATACATTATATAATGGAAATGGACAGCTAATGACAGATGAGGGAAATTTTGAGGAAGTGGCTGATTCAAATACCTAGGAACAATAATCACAAATAGGAATGAGATGCAGAAAGAAATTAAAGATAGACTCAATTCTGGAAATGTGTGCTATTATGTATTACAGAGATTCTAGACGTCCCAACTCCTTTCAAAAAACATTAAACTGGAAATATATAAAACTATTATTCCACCAATTATATTTTATGGATACAAAACATGGACTTTTACTTTAAGGGAGGAAAGGAGATTACGAGTATTTGAGAATAAAGTTCTTAGGAAAATTTTTGGACCAAAGAGAGATGAACAGACAGGTGAATGGATAAGACTACATAACAATATTCTACATGGTCTTTAAGGAAGCCAGATATAATAAGAACAGTTAAGTCTCGTTGACTGCGATGGGCAGGGCATGTGGCACGTATGGGGAATGAAAGACTTGCATGGAAGCTTCTTGTAGGAAAACCAGAAGGAAAACGCCCAGTTGGTAGAACAAAAATGAGGTGGGAGAATGACATTAACTATGATTTGAGGGAAGGAGATTATACAGGGAATGATTGGAAAGCATTAGCTCAGAATAGGGATGTATGGAGAGCTTATGTCCGCACGGTCATGAACCTACGTGTTCGATAGTGCCAGTTAGTAAGTATATATATAGCGTAATAGTAGCGCACTAAGGTATCAATCCAAAGATCCGGATTCAAGTCCCGTCCCAGCAGTTATTTTTCTTATCATGTCATATATATATATATATATATATATATATATATATATATATTAGCTAACACCCGGCGTACGCCTAAATAAATGAAAATTAATCTGATTTTATGTTTAGTTGAATAAGTAAAAGGAAAAATAATTATAAATTTTATATTTTTTTAGATACCCCGTGCTGATTACCCGGCTTTGCCCGGGAATATACTTATCCCGATCTTCTTGACATAAATGAGCTGAAATACGAAAATTAATGTGTTTTGTGTTTAGTTAAATAAGTACAAGGAAAAATTTATATCGTAATTACTTTTTTATACCCCGTGCTGTTTACCCGGCGTTGTCCGGGAATCTACTCATCCCGATCTTCTTGGCATAAATGAGCTGAAAGACAAAAATTAATGAAATTCTTATGATTAGTTGAATAAGTAGAATGAAAAATAATTATAAACATAGGCCTATATCGTAATTATTTTAAGATTCCCCATACTGATTACCCGGTATTGCCCGGGAATCTACTTATCTCGATCTTCTCGGCATAAATGAGCTAAAAAACAAAATCCGTAATTTTGAGTTAACCTATATGTAAAAGAATACTCGCCATGTGCTGCTATTCTTGCATGGGAATCTATGTACTTGTCTCAGTCTTCTTGCCATCAATGAAAAAAAAATATATTATGAGTTATCCGTAAGAGAATCTTTTGTAGAGCTTTTTTGAGATATCCAATTCTGTGTACATTAATTTTGTGTATTTGTTATGGTTTAGGCAGCGTAAGCCATTTAAGCGTCCAAAAAGCAATTTTTTTCACGTGTTCCACTACAAAGTGCAATTTTTAAGGGTGTAGGAGTTGAGTATCACAAGTCTCTTATAGCCTATGTTCATCCCGGGAATCTCTTGAATATTTTGCAAAAAGCCCCATCACAATCGGATAAACTGTGTAAATAAAGTACGAACAAACAAACATTCGTTTACATATATATATATGTGTGTGTGTGTATGTGTGTGTGTCTGTGTGTGTGTGTGTGTGTGTGTGTGTGTGACTGTATGTGTATGGAATGGAAATTGTTATTTTCTAATAGAAAGGAAATACATTTGCTTTTACATAGCGCATGAGCCTGCTTGGCTATACGTGCATTTTTTCCATGAATAGAAAATAAAAATAAACATAATATAAACAAATACCTACATGACTACCACCTGTATCAAAACAATGTAGGCTATATATATATATATATATAAAATCTATGTCTACACTACATACACAATAATACACATTTACACTCATTCATGAAAAGATCACGTGTATAGATACAATAACAAAGGTCACATTCGACAGGTTATATGAAAATAGGCGTCACTTTACCCGCTCATATATTATTAGTGAAGATAGTTCTTCAATAATTGTGTTTTACGTAATACGGTGTATTTACTTTATTATGCTGAGCTGAACATTCCGCTGTAGGGGTAATGTCGCAGTGACGTTAGGGGTCGGGTGAGCGTGTTCAGACAGAAGAACTATATATTTTCAAAACATACCGCATACTAAGAACAAAACAGTAAGGTTGGATGGGATGGATTGAAGGACATCGTTTCTGAATTACTGTATACGATTTTTGTTTTCTTTAGTTGTACTAGCTCCTTCACTGGTTTGTGTTCGTTCGTTCCTCCTGTACAGCGAGGTTTTCAGCTCAGCATCTAACAGTAAGATGATCGACCCATATGTATCGTTGACGGGTAAAAATGAAGAGGAGTGTTATTCAGTTCGAATAAACATGCGTCCGAATACTTCGAATATTTACTGGTTGGGGCTCTAAACATGTATATTTATTCCAGCGAAACTGTGACGAAACGAGAAGAGAGCCAATGCACATGCCTAAATAAACCACGAGTTGATTCCAAAACATCACAGTTAAGATTCCAATCTAACATCACAAGCTTTTAGTGGTAGATCCCATAAATTATTATCTTGCTCCTGGTCTCGTCGTCACCTTTCGTGGGTAGTGAGTAGAAGGCCTCAGTTTCGATTCCCAGCCTTAGATATGTGATTATTTAATATATATATATATATATATATATATATATATGTGTGTGTGTGATTATTTAATATATATATACTCAGAGATCCGGGTTCGAATCCCGTCCAGGCATTTATTTTTCTTATCATACCAAATTAAGCTTGCATTGCTCAATGTTAAACATTTAATTATAACACATATATATATATATATATATATATATATATATATATGGAATGATAAGAAAAATAAATGCCTGGACGGGTTTCGAACCCGGATCTCTGAGTCTGTACCTCAGCGTGATATCCATTACACTACCAGGCGAATCCAATTCAAACACTTATTTTTCTTATATATGTATTATACTCTCCATTATTACTAGATGTCGCGAGAACTCGGTCTTCACCGCCATCTAGTAGCTGACTATAACAAGTAAGCAAATTAAAGAGAATATTTTTACCTTATAGCAGTGACGCTTTATAGATGTTATAATTAAATGTTTAACATTGAGCAATGCAAGCTTAATATGGGATGATAAGAAAAATAAATGCCTGGACGGGATTCGAACCCGGATCTCTGAGTCTGTACCTCAGCGTGATATCCATTACACTACCAGGCGAATCCAATTCAAACACTTATTTTTCTTATATATGTATTATACTCTCCATTATTACTAGATGTCGCGAGAACTCGGTCTTCACCGCCATCTATTTTTCTTATCATTCCATATTAAGCTTCCATTGCTCAATGTTAAACATTTAATTATAACATCTATAAAGCGTCACTGCTATAAGGTAAAAATATTCTCTTTAATTTGCTTACTTGTTATAGTCAGCTACTACATATATATATCCACCGTCCATCGAATCTGAGTGTGTGTGTGTGTGTGTGTGTGTGTGTGTGTGTGTGTGTGTGTGTGCGCGCGCGCACGCATGAGTTTGTTTGAATCCTTTATATATCCATCCATAGTAATTCTGCCCGAGGGCAGGTCTTTTACTGCAATCATAGCATATCCATGCTATGCTTTGCAGCTTTACTAGGGAATTATAGGTGCAGTAGCTTCCAGTTTTTTTCCACACCGGTGAAGGATGATGATGATGATGATGATGGAAGGATGATTTTCGGGGACCGTTGGACCGTACGTTTCCTGGCGTTTGTCTTACAGGTGCAGAAAAACCCCGAAAAAAACCTCACCCAGAAGCCTGTCCCGTCCGAAAATCGAACCCGGGCCCCTTTATATATATATATATATATATGTATATGTGTGTGTGTGTGTGTGTGACTAATTGGAAAAGTTTAACAAAATAATGTAAGGAAAAATATGAACAAAAAAACAGAAAAATAAAAAAAATAAAAAGATACCTTATCATATATACTGTAAATAATTTTCGACTAATGTTTACTCGAGCTTTTGTGGTTATTTCAATTTGCACATGAATGCTGCGTTTATCTTGAGATTGATAATGAAATAAAATTTTCATTACTTTTGCGGAATAATAGTTAGTATTCAACGAGCTTTAGCCAGCACAAAATACCTTTAAAGAGATTAATTTCCGGATCAATGTTTACTGGAACGATTTGCTCCTCTTAACTTTCCCCTCTCATCCATACATTTTAAGAATCACTTTGAAATACCCTGTATAAATATGTCAATAAGTGTAGTGTCAGAATGCCTAAACAGATTATCCCCTTCAAACGGACAAAACTTACTCAAAGCATAGGTCAACGTTCCCATCTAAGGCTAACAAGCTATAATGTTAGTTTGATTTTCGATTTACTTTGTATTTATAGGCCTATATAGAAAAACCTTTGTATTTGTAACTGATGATAGTTTATTAATTCACGTTAATTTAATCATCATCAGCAGCAGCATCAAGGATTAGACCTGCTGGTCTGTTCCGATCTCATGTTAGAATTGGTCTCTCCATCTTTTACTGGGTCTTCCAACATTTCTTCGTCCTAGTAGTTTGTAATTAAGAATATGTTTCGGAATTATATTGTATCCATTCTATTGATGTAATCCATCCATTCATCTCTGTATTGTGTAATTCTATCTAATAGTTAGAATATATTTAGTTATCTTCGTATATTTTCATTTCGTTTTGGATCTGTTATTGTATAGCCAGCCACACTCCTCAGCAACCACATTTCAAGTTAATTTAATGCAGTTTTAATTTATAGAAATTTGATTCCAAGATAAATTATGTGACACTGATACGACATATGTAGAGAGGCAAACTTCTTACAGATCATAACGAATCTAAAAACAGTAACATGAAAAGTAAACCCTATACTCGTAAGTGGCGCAATCCCATATCGAGGGATGAAATGAGATGAAGCCCTTATAATTGAAAGTCTGGAATATATGGATATGCAGGCTAACTAGGCATGTTGTACTATTACAAGGTCAGACAAATGGATGTCACGAGTATGGGGAAGTGGTGAAATGTAGTTTTTTGTAGAGGAAAACGGGAGAAAGCCCGAAAAAAAACCTGCTCTGACTAATTCGTCCACCACGAAACCCACATGAAACGTCCGAGATGCGAACTCGGGACCCAGACGTGGAGGGCAAGTTTTTGCCACGGAGCAGCTTATAACTAATTTTAAATAAAATTATATAATTACATGCTTTATTTAATTTTTAATTAACATCGATATAATGTTACAGGAGTGTTTCAGTATAGTCGGGTGTTACAAACTGATAATAAAGTATGGTTTTTGCGCCAATGGCTGGTGATGTATTTTATGCACGCCGCTTCACAGACTTAATTGGTACTCTGGTAAACAAAAAATTAACCAATTAAATGTTGACTAATTAGAGTACCAAGCCCTATTAATATGACTGATAAAAAATAATTGTGTAAAAATAACAAATATATATGTACATATGTAGGCTGTAAACGTACGAAAATATACGACAAATATCCTCTGTGACATGTAATGGACAAACATTTGAGTGAAGCTTACAAATTGATAAATAATGATTTATTAATGTCGTGTTTACAGTCAACAATCTTCCATATCGAATGATGCATAATATTTTTTTATTATTAATATACAAAAAGAGACTTTCTTATATCTATACACGTCAATGCTAACAAAATTCATTGTTAAAACCGTTGAGCTGGAGAGTCATAAAATAAAATAAGTTAAAATATACCTTCTTAGGTAAGATCCGTCGTCCTCAACTTATAAAATACGTATTCTTTATGCCTGTAGGCCTTTCAGAACATCCGTTCCATCTTCAGCAGGTCCCTCTTCGACACAACATCCAGTATGATGGTTGATGCTGCTGGTCACGACAACACCACATTAGGATCAGCAGCATCAACCATTATACTGTATGTTGTGGCGAAGAGGGACCTGCTGAAGATGGAACGGCCTACAGACATAAAGAATACATATTTTATAAGTTGTGTACGACGGATCTTACCTTCTTCTTCTTCGGCTTTCCCCCACTATATAGGTTTGCCGTCTTCAGTTTCCATTTATCTCTATCATTCCAATCTCCCTCTTCCAAATTCCTATCATCCATTATAGTTCTGACGTAGGTTTTACATTTCCATCTTGGTCTTTACTTCTTCCAGGGGGTGATCATTGGTATATATTTTTTGGCCATCCTTCATTTTCCATTCTTTGTACATGGCCATACAATTTAAGCGGCGTTTGATTTTCAATCCTCTTAACAACAGATGTGGTGACATTCATTTCTCTCCAAAGGAATTCATTTCTTATTTTATCCTGTCTTGTTTTTTGGAGGCTTCTTGTAAAATAATCAAATTCAACTGTTCTAATTTTATTCTTTCATAATTCCGTCACCAAGTTTCACTTCCATATGACAAAATATTCTGTATTATGCTCTTATAAATTTTCATTTTAGTTTCCTTTGTAATATTTTTATTCCAAATTATTCCATGTAATGTCTTAGTTGCATTTTTTGCCACTTGTAATTACTGACCCAAAATATTTTAAAAATTCACACTTTTTTATTTTCCCTGTTTCAAGTATGAGGTCATCCACATCCTTTCCCAAACACATATATTCTGTTTTCTGTAAATTTATATTCAGTCCCCATTTTTTATATTCTTCCATTAGTTTATTTATCATATATTTCATATCATCTTTATCCCCTGCAAAAATAATTTGATCTGCAAACAACAATGAATGCAGTACTTTTCCTCCTATAGGAATACCCATTTCAGAACATTTTTTATACCACAAGTTAAGAGCCTGGTCTAAATAAATGTTAAAAAGAATTGGTGATAAACTGCATCCCTGCTTAAAGCCTTTATTCACTGTGAATTCCTCTGTTAAAGTATTCTGTATTTTTAATTTAGCTTTTGTATTACTATAGATCCTCCTAACAATATTAATCCATTTATCACAGATATTCAGATTTCTCATGGCCGTCTATAACAATTGTCGAGGTACACAATCATATGCCATCTCTAAATCAATAAAGGTCATATGTAGTTCTTTATTTTTTGCTAGGATTTTCTCTTGTAATTGTCTAATACAGAAAATATTATCAATACATGATCTTCCACTCCGGAATCCACACTGTTCTTCTCTTAAATTATCTTTTATCTCCTTAAGTTTAAAATTTATAATTTTACTAAAAATCCTAGCTGTGGAAGGTATATTTTAACTTATTTTATTTTATCTATACACGTGGTATTTTCATGGATGAGTGTAGATGTGTATTATTGTGTATGTAGTGTAGACATGGATTTTTATATATGTATATTCATTGTTTTTAAACAATTGTATGTAGGCGTGTAGCCATGTAGGTATTTATGTTATGTTTATTTATATACTTTTATTTTGGGAAAATAATGCAAGTACGGTCAAGAGGAGCCGTCCGCAATGAAAATCTATTTCCTTTCTTTTGAAAAAAGGCAATACATTCCATTTTATATATACAGAGTGTAACAGGACATCACCGACAAAATGATAGGGATGATAGGCCATGCAGAGAGGATAATTTTTTGTGAAGGAACATATAGTCGCAAACACGTCGTTTATGAGTTATGTGCAGATGAAGGTGTTAACCCTTAACGTTCGGAATTGAATACAAACAATTGTACATGTATAATTTTATTGAAAAAGACATGTTTTTACAATAAGTGTTCAAAACAGTCGACCCTATGCCTCATTGCATGTTTGATATCGTTACAGCAACGATCGGCCAGCACGGTCGATCATGGCAGGATTATTTTTGACGTCGTCCAAACACTTATTGTGAAAACATGTCTTGTTTCAATTAAATGATACGTGTACAATTGTTTGTATTCATTTCCAACCCTTACGAGTGAACACCTTCATCTGCACATAACTCATAAACGACGTGTTGCGACTATATGTTCCTTCACAAAAAATGATCCTCTCTGCATGGCCTATCATTCCTATTATATTGTCGGGGTCTATTACACCCCGTATATATAATGTGTTGAATCTTAGTATTTTATTCCAAATTATCCACACCACTTTATTAAACAGGTTATATATATATATATATATATATATATATATATACACACACACACATCTTCCTCTGCCCAATATGTATTGAGTTTCGATTCTCTTCCTCCATTCAACTCGCACCTTCCAGTCACTATCCAGCAGTCCCCTGTCCTTGATCAAATTCAAAATTCCCTTTATCCATGTCTTAGGTATTCCTCTTCTTTTCCTCAGATTTGGAATCTACTCAAAACTCCTAACTGGCAATATATTTTCATTCATCCTCTTCACGAGTTCAAACCATTGTAATTGTTTATTTTCCACAAATTGTATAATTTATTATTTCATAGAAGTTCATTTTTTTAGATAATATTTTTTCTGTTCCTGTATAATTTAGAGTAAAATGCAAATTATCTTAAAAAAATCAATTTCTGTAGATTGCAATTGTAACTTTAATTTGGCATTTTTAGTCAAATTTTCTGCTCCATTGACCGTTAAACTTCTTACTATTGACTTATAAATATGTATTTCAATTTCTTTGAATATCTGTTTATCTCACACAATTCCATTCAACATTGCTATTGCAGATCGACCTATAACTATTTTTTTTCTTTTTTCCAAATCATTGTTTCCATCTTAATCTATTTGAACTCCCCAATATTTAAATTTGTTACAAATATTAATGGTACCTTTGGAATCTTCTAATACAAAATTTTCTCCACTCTCGCCAATTAATATAAATTGAGTAGTATTTGGTAATCCGGATACCTATCATCTATCTTCCATCTGTTATCTTCAAATCATAACGTCATCACGTATCACAACAGGTCACTGGAATATTAATCATACTGTATCACTGAGTATCTTATTATTCTTCTTCTTTCACAATTTCACTCTCCCGTTATTGGGATTTGCTACCAGCGGAAAAAGAAGTTGCCTGTCAATAGTCTCTTTCAAGCAAAAATTGACTTTATTTTATAGAAGCACTATATTAGTGTATATATATTTTTATAGTTTTATATTTTTTTATAATACCATGAGTTAATTTAAGAAATTAGAATTTTTATGTATATAAATTCATGACTACTGTTTTATTTAAATATATTTAAGTTCACTTTTGTGTTAATAATGTTTAGTATTAGCTTTAGAAATAATTACAGTCTGGAAACACATAGCTATTTTTTTGTACTGCTTAAGGATAAGATAAGACCTTAAGGCCTTAACTCTGACATTTAAATAAAACTATTATTAATATTATTACTGTAAATATTGTTATCATTGCTATTAATATTATTATTGATTTTGATCAAACAGGGTATAACTTGCCATACAACATACCGATTATACCGTTTTTTTTTCGCAGAGCGACAAACATTTTATATTTACAGGAAATATAACTCTGATACGGAATGAAGCACGGACAACCGGTGATTCGGAATTTCTAATACACACTTCTACGGAACATAGACAATAGATAAATTATAATGAAGACTTTATACGTAGAAATGCAATTGTTTGGTGCTATAATAACAATAACACTGAGCAACAAAAAAGAAATTTGTTTTGTCTCAGAAAGAAAAAATATGTGATTGTGATAGTATTTTTTCTCCTGAATTCAAATATGATAACGGGTTTTCTCCATCACGCAAGATTTCCGAGAGACAGGAATTTATAATTTCAAACACTTCAATATTTTCTACATTCGTAACTACACAATATTCGAACATTCGGACTCAGCTAGAAAGTAAGAAATGAGGATTTGCTGCTATATTTCGCCTGTGGAGCATCCCTCTTGATGGTCCAACTATACTCGGCCAGCATATTAGGATTTCATTTGCCTTGATATCTCTTTTCCATAGCTGAAATCTCCTGCGTTAGCTCACTTGGTTTTATTTTACAATGGACAAATGGACGAAAAAACGTTTATTGAAAAAACAGTTATTTAAATTCATTAATTGAAATTGAAAAAAAACTGTGGGTGATGGAGAAATTCCGAATACATATTTGAAAACACGATAAAAAACTGCATTTAGTACAACTATTGGTACTCATGAGACAAAACTCATGTTTACCAGTGTTATTTAAATCTCCTGTTTCATAGCAGGTACCCACAATTGCAAAGGGAACGTTTGAAGGCAGCTGACGGTAGGTGTTTATAATCTGACGTGGATCCAAAGTACTTGACTTTGGTGAAGGAAATACTGATACAGTTGATGGTAGATGTGATATTAAATATTCTTGATCAAATATAATAATTGTATCAGCTTACACTTTATTTGCTATACGACGAAGTATCGCCTGAAACTTCGAGAAAGGTGGTATGGTAGAAACGGACGACTTTATGACACAGGTAAGGAATATATTTGAAATGGCTTCTTCGTCATTTTAGTACTAAAGCTGTACATTTTCGGACACGGGTTTCTCATCATACCTGTATGTAACATGTTCCTTTACAATTCCTAACAAGTGTGTTATAGGAATTCTAAATCCTCCTGAATACTATATTGAAAATTGAATAAGTAGACAAAGCTTCCCGAAACGTAAACCTATTACATAGCGTTTCTCATAGATTGGTAGAAAGTCAAGTTTTTGGTGAAAGTAATTTTTTTACAGAATATAATATGCACATAATGTATACTGCATTCAGTATTGATGAAGGATGAATATCAAAGTTCCTTCCTAGATGGGAAGTAATTCTGACACAACTTACATGACTGTTTCACATATAACCACATTATAAGCCACAAGCATCAAGTGCGGTTAAATATTGTTAAAATTAACCTTCGAGAAGGCAGTGTTTATGGAAAACAGTTATGACGCCACATCAACAAGCTTATATCGTGTAATAATGCTTATCTCTGAAAGTAATATTCTAAGATATTTTAACAAGAAGTAAACCGTAATGACAAGCTTAACAACACAACAACAAAAATGATAATATTAATCATCATCATCAACAACAACAAGGATTAAGCCCAATGGCCTGTTCCGATCTCATTATAGGTCGAATTGGTCCTTCCATCTCTTCAATGGTCTTCCCAATAATCTTCTCCCTTCTGGTTTATAATTATACATTCTTCTTGGTATGCGCTGTTCATTCATTCGTAATACGTGCTGAAGGTAAGCATTTTGTTAGTATTTTATTCTTTCACAGAGATTAAATATATTAAGTTATTTTCTTACACCTTCGTTTTTCTTTTTATCGGTCCTTTGGTATCCTGCTATTGCTCTCAACATCTTCATTTCTGCAGCCTCTATTTGTTTACTATCTGCCTTTGTTAATGTCCAGGTTTCACATCCATAGATAACAGATGGAACTGTCAATACTTTGTAAATTTTTAAAATTGTATTAATAATAATAATAATAATAATAATAATAATAATAATAAATTCCATAATTTTACTTCTAATCCCTTGTACCTTTCATGTTCCTAGATTAATAAATATTCTTCTTAGCTTCTTTCGTCGTTTATTAAATCCGTCTGACATTTAATTCTTAGGCTTTCTAGCATTGTACATTTTTCAAACAAACAAACAGAAAATAAACAGTTGAATACTATAATGTTACGATTACATTCGATGTGGAAACATGGGTACTAAAATCTAGAACAATAAGTAAATTAAAATTCTGCAGAAATAGATTTTTGCAGGCGATCTGCTGAAATTTATAGAAGAGATAAATAAGAAACAGTGCAATGAAACAAGGATGAAAGTTTGAACTTCGATTGTGAATTTCATAAAGTCAAACAATTAAAATTCTATGGTCATAAAACATTACGGAAGACATATTCCCAATTTGAATACTAGAATGTGTGTCACTTGGTAGAAGAAGAAGGTGACAGCCAAAAAGGATTGATGGTGTTTTGAGCAGAACAAGGAAAACGGAATGGACGATGGAGATTAGAATGACAGTAAATTAATTGGGCGCAGGAATATGTTGTGAAACCTGCTAAATAATTATAATAATAATAATAATAATAATAATAATAATAATAATAATAATTTTTATTGACTTGAAGAAGGCATTTGACAAAGTAAATAGAGACAAATTATTAGAAATCCTCAAATATGATAGAATCCCAGACCAACTGATAAAAGATATATATATGATATTTATAAGGATAATTACATCCAACTTAAGATTGAAAATAAAATCTCTGAATGCAGACCAATTAATCAAGGAATTAGACAAGGATATGGTGTTTCACCAATGCTCTTCATAATATACATGAACTCAATTACAAAAGAATGGAGACTACAACCACATGGCAGTATACCACTTAACAGATTATATAATTCAGACACCCTATTATTTGCAGATGACATTGTGTCTATAGCGAATTCAGAAGATGACCTACAACATTCAGTCCACTCTTTCACCAAATTGCAATAAACTACAAAATGGAAATCTCAACAGAAAAATCTAAAGTCATGGCTTTCCTAGGAAAAGACCCAGTTCGCAGTATAATTTTTATTAATAATAGAATATTAGAACAAACTAATACATTTAACTATCTCGGATACCAAGTTACATACGAAGAGGAGAAAGAATTTAGTCAAAAAATTATAAAATTTAACACAGTAACAGGAATTATAAATAATATTTTCAAGCCAAACACAGTACAGCAACACACACGAATTAGAATTTACAAAACACTGGCCAGACCCATATTATGTTACGGCAATAAGGCCTGGACAATTCGCAGTGTAGGTGAACAAAGACTAACTGCGGCAGAAATTAAATTTATGAGACGTACTGCGGGTTACTCAAGAACAGACCATAAAATGAATTCTGAGATTCTCAAAGAATTACAAACAGAATCAGTCATAGAATATGTACAAAAATACAGACACAACTGGAAATCTCACGTAAGAAGAATGAGCAGAACAAAAACACCACGTCAAATCTTAAATTACCGGCCAACAGGCAAGAGATCTTTGGGCCGACCCTTCAAACGTTGGAATGAGACCGTAACAGACCACTAGGTTTATCACATGAAAGGAAGAATAAGAAGAAGAAAATAATAATAATAATAATAATAATAATAATAATACGATTTTAAATTCACTATAATTCAATTTTTAATCTTGCAAAACCTCATGAGTACTGATGATTTATTATAACTATCTACTGCCAATTCACCTCTTAGCAGAATAGTAAGGCATGAACATGTTTATAAATAAAACAGAAGTTATGGACTTTAAAGGACGCGAACCTATTCGTACAAAACCTCGTTTCATAACAAAAATGTTCAGTAAGTGCCACCATTAAAATATTTAGGATATCATGTCAAAAATGATAATGAAATTGGCATGCTAGCTAAAATACAAAATTTTAACATGTCTATGGGAACCTTAAATCTAATTTTCAACCCGTACTTAATGCAGAGACACTGACTTATAAAACCCAGGCGAGACCAATGTCTGCCTAAGGAAGAAACGCTTGGGTTATATGGGACAGATATAAGAAGAGTCGAAAATAGTGAAATGAATGTCATGAGAAGACCAACTGGGTACTTAAAATTAAATAAAAAAAGAGAAATGCGAAAAATTTACAAGAACTTCAAATCTCTTCTGTTATGGAAAACATATCTTAATATAGAAAAAAATTGCAGCAACAACTTCAATGCGTGGATAGCACCCTTACCCATAATTACATTTTAAGTTACTAAACCAGAGGAAACAGATATCTACAAAGATATTTGAATGCCCATAGAAGGCTACCAGCACTAATGCATGGCAGGGAGATATTTATGATGTATGATGATCTTGGAAAATTGGTATTGGTTTCATACGACACAATTTTTAAACTAAGGTAACGCATGATGTTGAATGTTTTACTAACTACATCATTCAGTAAGACCAGCCTCATAGGCTGGTGGTCAGCGTTTCTGACTGCCAATTAATGAGGTCTCGGGTTCGATTTCCGACAGACCATAGGCATTTTTCCTTAGAAGGAATTAATTATTCCTGTGGTTGCCCATGGTCTGTAATTTAGGTTAAGTTTAGTTTAAGGACTTCCCTGAGCTTCATTATCATTTATCGCACATCATAACATCTGGAAATGTAACTTCGTCTTCCAGGTGCTCCAACCTAAGAAATTGATTACAATTCAGCCAATGCCAGTGACGAAAGCCAGAAATATCACAAAAGACAACCCGATGTCATTGGACAAACATAGCCCATATTTCAGAAAGAGAAATCAGTTTCATCTAATAATACATTAAATAATTTTAACAATAATAATGTTAATAATTATTATTCCGTTTTGCTAGTGAAGTTAATATCTTATGTTCTTCTGTTGCACTTCAGCCGTAAAAAGAAAATAACTTATAAAATATCTAGGTAGGTAATGTGCTCTTCAATGGACTCAAGAATCGCAAATTAAAATCTGGTTCAGGTCGACGTATTATAAGTTTTTAAAAGCCAGGTCGCATCAAAGATCTATGAATTGTGCTTTTATTTGTTCCGAAATGGAGATGCAACTACATGTTGATAACATATTAATAAAAATGTGAGACAATAAATTATATAGTTGAACTTGTAAGCAATATTTTGATTCGCAATTACTGATTCGGAATTTGAGGTGATATTATTGAGAATTGATATAAAAATTAACATTCAGTTTTATAAACAATATCTTTATCTTTACACGTGAGCGCACACTCAAATTTATAACATTTCGTCTACGTTCGAACTTGAATTTCGCGTATTCGAACCCGGTCAAGAACGATGGAATTTTTCATATGACAGTATTTCAAAAACGTAAATTTCTATGCAGCAAAATTAAACGTTAATCATTTATGTAACTAAGAGCTGTGTAGCACGTAAATATTCTCTCGGATATGCAAGACATATATCTCAAAAAATGTCCGGCTTTGTAATTAGACAAGTAGCCATTGTTAAACGAAGAAAGGAAACAAAATAATGGAGAGAAAATGACGACAAGCACAGACGGTCTGATGCTAAATGTGAGGAAGTAGAAGTAATGAGATTTATTATAATTTTATTGACTATTTATCTCATAGACCGATAATTTTGCCTCATCCTGTTCATAATGAGAGATATCTCCGCAAATTAACTTCTTTGACAAGGATATCGATTCAACAATGTACCATCGATATGGTACAGCAAGAAATGGCATAAGAAAACAACTTCAAAAAATACCAAAAAAAAAGAAAAAAGGTTAGTTCTGTTGCTCTAAAAAATAATAAATGTTGTATAATGCATCTTCATTAGAGTTAATAGTTATTTGTCATACAATCATCTGTTATTGATTTTTCCCAAGCCCAAAGAGATTTAACAGTAAAGATATGCTATTTATAACTATACAGACGGATCAAAAATCACTCGGAATTATTTTTAGCTTCTGACGTTGTATTATTCGTTAAATAGTCACTCCAAATCCAAAGCGAAGTTGAGTTTCTCATTAGACAAAATCACTTGCGATCGTGATATTTTAAGAAAAACACAACATCTTGTTAGATTACTGCTGATAATCATTAGATATTATACAGATTAATAGTACGAATGAACATATATGGCCATAATGAAAGAAAAATGTACATACACAAGAAAAGGCGTAGTTCATTGTTGAACCATAAACCTCTCCTTTGTTACGAGTCACTAGACCAAGTTTAATATTTAGTTATCTTATTTGCCCATAAATGTCACGAATGGCATGTGGTAACACACGGACTCAATTAGACATCTAACAGGCAACTATGGTGTTACTAGGACGTTGAGGTCGGTAAATGTTGCTTAGAGGCTTCTTTTATAGACTTGAGGATATTTACGAGCCTGAAAATGTTCAGACTCGGGATTCACTGCTTAAAGTCCCTCCCGGAGGGCTTTCTACTTGTATTTTCCCGTACTAAAAACATACATGGACCCCGGAGTAGTTTGAACCCACGACCCTCGGGACCAGAGGCAAGAAACATAATCACTAGTCCACCGCGGTCGAATACACATATACCAAACACTCGTAAATAAATAAATAAATATATAAGTAAATAAGCATACAACTTTACTCTCCATCTCTCTCTTCCTCTATCATTTAATTTTCATACAAATAAGTAAAATATACGAAATTAAATTAAAATTTAAAGTCAACCATACAAATGTAAGTGGAGGTAAGATACATACTACAAAACCCACACGACGACGAAGAACAGAATAAGACCATTGTGGTATTAAAATACTTTATAAAGTTGAATTTTATAAGGAAACTCGTATAGGCTTTTTTTCAGTAAATACATTTTCTCTGAGTTTTGTACATCCCTGTTCGTTGGAATCAATCATGCAAACGAGAGTGGCCGTAATAGCGCCTGGCAGACGGCAACTCCTCCAGCACGGCTGTTGTGCGGGAAGCAGCATGTCAGGAGAACAATCGCTTGACAGTTGAGTGACCAGTGAAAACAGATGCTCCACTGTTCCCAGTTTTAAACAAATAATCAAAAAAGCTGAGATGACGTCATGGTTATAACAAGGTTGGCATACCAACAGCAAGCGTACTAATTATACACCTGTGTAATTCATATTCTTCCTATTCACACTTCAATCATTTACCTAATTCAAATAACTTCATTCCTTATTCAAGTCTAGCAGTTCTAAAATATTGTTTTGTATTTCCCAGTTTTAGGGCGGATGAGCATACAGTATTAAAGTATGTGTATGAGGTACAGAGACGTTACTGGGTTATATATATGTATTATACTGTTTTTAAGGGGATCGACTAGTGAAAATTTTATCACATATATTATGTGCTTATAGAAGTGTTTTTGTGACGTTTGGTGTTTACAAGTAGAATAGTTTCAGAATTATGATTTTTAAATATATTTTTTATATTTTCTAAACAAATGCTCCTCACGATGCACGTTTAAATATTCTTCATGAAATTTGAGATTTAGAGGCTTTATGATTCCACTAAACACATTTTATATGCAAAAAAAAATCATAAAGGGAGGATACTGATAATGTTTCATTTTTAGAAAAAAAAACATCCCTCTCGTGTATTTCCATCTCCATTTAAAGGAACACACGTGTCTTAGACTAATAACTGCATAGCAAATTTCAATTAGCATATATTGGGGAGTCTAACCACAAAATTTAATTTTCATAGCATAGAAACTATATCCGTAAGTTAAGTTTTGTAAAATGCCAACGGAATAAAAAAACACGTACTAAAGTTTAAGTTGTAATGTACAATAAAACAAATTACATAAAAATGATCCTGAAGTATCATAGCTATTTACAAAATTGCTGTTTTTGCAATTTTGCCAAACGTTTCACCTTTCTGTGCCCGTAATGGCTGTGTTTCAGTCAATTAAATGTTTACTCTGTTATATATTATCTTTCTTACTTACTTACTCACTGGCACTATGGAACCCGTAGGTTCATGGCCTCGCGGACATAAGCTCTCCATACATCCCTATCCTGAGCTAATGCTTTCCAATCATTCCCTGTATAATCTACTTCCCTCAAATCACAGGTAATGTTATTCTCCACCTCATTCTTGGTTTACCAACTGGGCGTTTTCCCTCTGGCTTTCCTACAAGAAGCTTCCATGCACGTCTTTCATTCCCCATACGTGCAACATGTCCTGCCCATCGCAGTCTACGAAAATTAACTGTTCTTATTATGTCTGGCTTCCTATAAAGACAATGTAGCTCATTGTCATGTAGTCTTCTCCATTCACCAGTCTGTTCATCTCTCTTTGGTCCAAAAATTTTCCTAAGTACTTTATTCTCACATACTTGTAATCTCCGTTCCTCCCTTAAAGTAAGAGACCATGTTTCGCACCCATATAATATAACTGGTAGAATAATAGTTTTATATATTTTCAGTTTAACGTTTTTTGAAAGTAGTTGGGACATCAAGAGTCTCTGCAATGCATAATAGCATGCATTTCCAGAGTTCAGCCTATGTTTAGTTTCTTTGTGCATCTCATTCCTATTTGTGATTATTGTTCCTAGGTATTTGAATTCGGCCACTTCCTCAAAATTTCCCTCATTTGTCATTAGCTGTTCATTTCCATCATATAATGAATTTCTACGTGTGACCATATATTTAGTATTATTGATATTTACTTCCAGTCCTAATTTCTTAGTGTTACTCAATAGTGTGTGCGTGTTGTCCTTTAGTATCTCCTCGATATCGGCCAATAATACTACATCATTAGCATAAACTAAGAGCTTATTAATACCATTGAGTTGTAAGCCTTCCTCATTCTAAAGATTTAATGGCATGCTCTAGTACAAAATTAAATAATAGAGGAGATAGTGTATCTCCTTGCTTCAACCCATTATGGATTTCAAAAGTGTCCGAAAACTGATATTAACTTTCTAGTTATTATATTTCAATTTATGGAGTGTATAGTTGGAACACAAACTCTATATGTATGTATATACTAAATAGTAACTAATAAAAAATTAAATCCGATAAAAAATAATAAATAGAATCAATATACTTAGCTGGAATAATATAATTCAACCATAATATTAACAATAATATACCACATATTCTTTATTTATTTTATGTGCTTATGCAAAATTTATATAGCATGTTATCACACTTGCTCCTTTCCTATGTTCCATATTTTAAATCAATGTTTTATGTTGTTTGTTTTTATGTGATATTTTTTTTGCGTTTTTCTTTACATTTCAAAATTATATACATATATATATGTAATAGAACTTTATTAGAGAAAAATGTACAATACAGAGTTAATTACGATAGATCCATGGACAGTAAGCCGTATGTGGTTTTGACAGTCCATATTAATACATCAATGTCTAATTATAACATAAAATAAACCAAAACAGTAGATAGCGTTACAATTAAATTGGAAATTATATAAATGAGCCAACTAGAAGAATTACGCGTAATTAGTATTCATAATCACACTTTATTTACATATTTATTTACTCAGAAATGAGTGTTGCTCTTACTTTACGCATCTGGTCCAGAAATCTGTCCACGTTCGTCAAAATTGTCTGGGTTTACGATTAACTCGTATCATGCCAAATTATCATGATTTTGATTTATAAACCTATTCGACAACAACTGGCGCCTCCAATCTTCAAAATAGTTAAAATTTTATAGTAATGTATTTCGGCTTCAGATCTCCCGCAAGTTGGACATACTCGCATATTATAATCGTCCGTAATTTTGAAAATTTTCCATTTTCCAATCTAGACGAAGCGAACTCTGACCTTTCAATCCTACACAGTATTTACTTACATATATGGTTGTTTACCCATATCCTATTTTATGTCTCTTTATAAGCACAGTGAATGTTTCCCTATACAACCTAAAACAGCATTCTGTCGGTTTATATCCAGTAATTCCTGATTTTTCTTAATATTTTTATTTTTATTTTCACTTGCTTTCCCATACCCAATCCATCCCAATATTTTGAAATATTTAATGTGTGCGTGTATGTGGTACGTATGTACTTATTGAAACTTAATTCAATAATCTTAAAGTAATATTACCGTATTCAATGCTAGTCGATCATATAATCAACTTTTGTAAGATTCATGATGTGTTCCGTTGAGGTATTATTCAAAATTAACATAAAATTATGGAATATTCACCTGAAAGGTCCGTCTCCTCAACTTAATTAATCATTTAACTGTAGCGCTTTCGGGACTTGTCCCATCATCGGCAGGATTCAAAACTGGTGTTTCACTGAAGATCTGGTAGAGGGGGTTGCATGTATTGGGTTCGTTTTCGTTTATCAGGCTGTCGTTGTTGTGAGCTGCTTTCATGATTTCCATCTCTTCGCATGTTAAACATTGAAAACACCCTAACAGTAACGCACAGAGAAAATAATCCAGCGAAGATAAACGTACTCGAAGAGATGGAAATCATGAAAGCAGCTCACAACAACGACAGCCTGATAAACGAAAACGAACCCAATACATGCAACCCCCTCTACCAGATCTTCAGTGAAACACCAGTTTTGAATCCTGCCGATGATGGGACAAGTCCCGAAAGCGCTACAGTTAAATGATTAATTAAGTTGAGGAGACGGACCTTTCAGGTGAATATTCCATAATTTTATATTAATTTCGATCATATAATGTAAACTAGTAAAACAATTGTAAGGTTAGTAACTATATAGCTCAACTACAGAACGTACTGAAAGATCTATTGTCGTCTAATATGTTAAATTAATTTCCGACAATTTTGTTTATTTTTTTGAATAGGCGTGGCTTGGTACAGTTACCATGAAATTGACTGAGATAGGCAGGGGGAACGTCGTCGTTTTAATTTCTAGCCGGGGTGAGCTTCATATTGATGCGGCAACCTGTCCCACTGCATGAAGTCTCCACGTTCGATGTCAGGCCCGATCGAATATTTGATTACGAAACTCCTGAACTGATAGTAGTATGAAATAAGCAACAATAATACTAAAATTAGAAAGGAGATGCTTTTAAAATTTTATAAAACAATGGCGTTTCCAGCACTATGGATCGGAACACTGGGTCTTAACAAAAAACTAGGAACCAAAAATAGAAACGTCAAAAATGAGGTTTCTGAGGAGTGTGGCTGGGTATAAAATAACACTTAGAAAAAGAAATTAAAATACACGAAGTGAACTAATATATTCAAACTATTAGACAGAATTCCACAATACATTGATGAATGGATGGACCACATCAATAGAATGGATACCAATAGAAGTTCGAAACAGATTCTTCATTACAAACCACTAGGACGAAGAAATGTTGGAAGACCCATTAAAAGATGGACATACCAATTCTAGCATGAGAATGGAACAGACCTTAAGGTATAATCCTTGATGCTGCGAATAATGATTATTACTATTATTACTATTACTATTACTATTATTACTATTACTATTACTATTATTACTATTACTATTATTATTACTATTACTATTATTACTATTACTATTATTATTACTATTACTATTACTATTACTATTACTATTACTATTACTATTACTATTACTATTACTATTACTATTACTATTATTACTATTATTACTATTATTACTATTATTACTATTATTACTATTATTACTATTATTATTATTATTATTATTATTATTATTATTATTATTATTATTATTATTATTATTACCTAGAATCACAAGTTTGAGGTCAGTTGAATCCAGTTGAACGTACACTGAAATGTGAAAGCTCACTAAAATTTGTTAACGAAGTTTACGATTTAGCGCATTGTAGTATCAGGGAAGTAGGAGAGGCCTGCAGTGTTTTTCTACTTCACTAACAAAGGGAGCTCTTCATTTCACCGGAGTAGGACTTCAAAGAGATCGAGGAAGCTTTATTACGGAAACTGAGCAGTGATATGATTCTAGTAGCCACTGCGCTGCACTGTTGTCAGAGATCCACTACCATTTTCACCAAACAAAAATTCAAAATATACAACCAAACACTTGTTAACTTAAAAATATATTCATTTTTAAAAATATATATTTAGCATAGAATATTTATCTCATGTCCCTAATGGGAGTCAATGACCAATCACAGTCGTTTTTCACCTAGATTTTATCAGTGTAATTTTATCACTGTAAAATCAAGCTCCTCCTTTTTTAACATTCTGAATAGGTGATGTCATTATTTTACAGTGACTGCATGCGGCTACCAGATAGTGCACAATGTAACCTTATCATGGTTGCGGGAGATAATATAAAACATTAGTCTTCCTTCCAAGTATTAGGCCAAGGCCTGTTACGATCCTATAGAAAATTTTCCCTCCAGCGTTTCATAGGACGGCCCAGAGATCTTCGTCCTCTTGGTATATAATTATAAACAGCTTTGAGGATCCGATTTGAACTCATTCTTTCAAGATGGTGTTTAATATATTCCAAAATTGGTGTAGTCTTCAATTCTTTTAATATATCGGTGTTCCTTTTCCGATCCCATCTGGTGTAACCCGCTGTTCTGTGCATGAATCTCATTTCACAAGCCGTTAAAAACATAGTAGCAATTGATTATACCACAAATAAAAAGAAACCACTGTTTGCACTATCTTAAACGTATTTTTTTCCAGGAATATAACGTTTCAGAAAAATATAATTGACATATTTACATCATAGAACATCAGAAATTAATTAATGTATAGTTTGATGTGTTTCATTTTTCCTCCACTAGGGTGCATTCTTACAATATTGCGATCCTTTGACAATAAATAATATGCAGTGATAAACAAGTGAAATATTACGTTTCTCATTTGTTTTTTCAGACATCGTCGTTTACATTAAACATATAAATATTTTAAAATAACTATATTTAAATAATGATTTGTGAGTAAACAACTTAATTTTATTCGTTAAATAGTCCTAAAAAATGTCACTCTTGATTTCCAAAATTCTCTGTATAAATTTGGAAATCACTCGTGGCATTACTTATGACTATTTAACTCATGCCCCAAATGGGAGTCAATGACCAATCACGTTTCAATGATTTCTGTTTTACAACCAATCAGAGTCGTGTTTCACCAAATATTTATCAGTGTTATAATTACCATATTACAGAAAGCTCCTCCTTACAATATTGCGTTCCTTTGGCAATAAATAGTATGATCTGGTTGCAGTGATAAACAAAAGAAGCAGTAGAAGCGTACCTATCGTTTCTCATTTGTTTTCAAACATCGCCGTTTACATTAAATATATAAATATTTAAAAATAACTATAGTTAAATAATGATTTGTGAGTAAACAGCTTAATTTTATTCGTTAAATAGTCCTAACAAATGCCACTCTTGATTTCCAAATTCTCTAGATAAATTCACTCCTCACTTCGTGAGTCGTGAATTTATCGATAATTTGGAAATCACTCGTGGCATTACTTATGATAATTTTTATAACTTTTTGTAACTATAGCTATAGCACTGCATTAAATTACAATTAAATTAATTTGATTTTAACTATTATAACTATTGATTATTGTTATAGGTAATCATTGAATTGTCTCAGAGCTCTAATAATAATGCAGTGAGTAATAATACAGTTGAGTTTCACTCGACTTGCGGTCACTAGCGTGGACACTGCGTGGCAGCGCAAGTTGATGACTCAATGCTTGCAGTCACTTCTCCCGCTATAGGCCGCAGGTCGAGTGAAACTCACTGTACTACTACTACTACCACCACCACCAACACCACCACTGCTAATAATACCACCACCACCACTACTACTACTACTACTACTACTACTACTACTACTACCACCACTACTACTACTACTACTAGTAGTAGGCCTAATAATAATAAAAGAAATAATAATAACAACTTGATGTGAATTTAATTGAAAAACATTTCATTTTATATAATTCTCCTAGACAAATTATTTGCTGTTAAATGCGAACAATCAACTCAATTCGAACAACGTTGATATATAAAATAATAATAATAATGATAATAATAATAATAATAATAATAACAATCATCTAAGGATTAGGCCATGTGGCTTGTTCCGTCTCATGTGAGCTGCTCTCCATCGCCTCTTCGCCATACAAGACCTTTCCTCTCATTAGGTACGTAGGGAAACTTGTCTTATGGTAGTCTCGCACTGGGCATCCGTAATATGGGCCAGCACCAGTTTGTCTTGGTAAACATTTATAATTTCAATGCTGATTGTGATGTTTAATTCATCTCGAGTGTCAGCATTATATTTATTATCAAAAATAATTTATCCTGCTAAGGATCTTAGTACTCTCACCTCAGCCACTTCTATTCTTCGGACTTCGTTTGATGTCGAAGTCAATGTTTCTGCTCCATAGGCCCTAAAACATAGTTGGGACTACGATTGTTTTACAGGATTTTAAAATTGTCTCTGGTCTGACTCTTCTTAGTAGTGTTGATTTTAATGCACTAAACATTTTTTTTTAATTTCGCTAATTTTATGTAAACATCCTTGGACTTTATTTAGGAGATATTACATTCGAGGAAATTTAATTCATTGACTTGGTCTATGCTTTATTAGTAATAGTAATTGTTTTTATCTTTGGTGCTTTTTCCTTCAAATTTCATTATTTAGTTTTGATTTAGAGATCCTCAGATTGAAATCATTTGCTATTTAGTATAAATTGTATACCGCTTTTTGTAAATTTTCTTCAAGCTAATATGATATGGCCGTCTGCATAAAGTAGTTAATAATAGTAATAATAATAATAATAATAATAATAATAATAATAATAATAATAATAATAATAAATTCCATGTACATAGAGAACTGAACAGGCCATCAAGTCAACAGACCTAAACTATGATGATGATGATGATGATGATGATGATGATAATAATAATAACAATAATAATAATAACTCTTAATTTTTTTAAAACAACGGCGGTTCCCACACTACTGTATGGTTCGGAACACTGGGTCTTAACCAAAAACCAGCAACGAAGAACAGAAACGTCAGACATGAGGTTTCTGAGGAGTGTGGCTGGCTGTACAATAATGAATCAATGGCGAAGTGAGGATAAACGAAGAGAACTGAATATATTCAAACTATTAGATAGAATTACACAATACATATATGAATGGGCGGACCATATCAATAGAATGGATAACAATAGAATTCCGAAACAGATTCTTCATTACAAACCACTAGGACGAAGAAATGTTGGAACACCCAGTAAAAGATGGATAGACCATTTGTAACATGAGATCGCAACACACCAGCTGGTCTAATACTTGATGCTGAAGATGATGATGATGACGGTGATGATAATGATAATACTAATAAAAAATAAGTAAAAATCGTACAGTGGATTTCCTTTCCGATATTGTAACCCGTAATTGTTGTAATGTTAATTATAAAGTCGATGATAGCAGCAGCAGCAGCAGCCAGTAGCAGCAGCAGCAGCAGCAGCAGCAGCAGCAGTAGCAGCAGTAGTAGCAGTAGTAGCAGTAGTAGCTAACGTAGGACACGAAATAGGCCTGACTTCAAGACTTCAATTTTACTTAGTCATGCTTACCAACATCACAGAAGTTATCTTTAACACTTGTCATAAGTAACAACATTTCTAAATATAATCATAGCATATGATCTGAGACTTAATTTAAATGATGAATTCTAACATACAAGCTGATATATTGTAATGTCCTTTTCCTTAATTTTGACCTGGGTTTAACCTACACATTTTCAGTAAACGATAAATATAACAATAAATATTACAATACAGAACAAGCTGTCTCAGATGGTAACATTTAGACTCATATTCAGGAGGTCTAGATTCAAAGCCTCGGGGGCCTATTAAACTGACAGTTGTTTTATGTTTTGATTCAGTCTTCAATGTAAATGTAGGTTTAAAGTTTTTTTACGACCTACTTTATCATAAGTAATGCCATGAATCATTTCCAATTTATCTACAAGATTTGGAAATCAAGAGTCGCATTTGTTAAGACTATTTAGCAAATACAATTAAGCTGTTTTACTCACAAATCATTACTTAAATATAGTTATTTTAAAATATATATTTAATGTAAACGGCGATGTTTAAAAACAAATGAAAAATGTTTGGTTATGTTTCATTTGTTCATCCATTGTAACTCGATCATATTATTTATTGCAAAATAGGATCGCAATATTGTAAGAATGCACCTTGGTGGAGAAAAAACACTCAAACTGTATTTTATAACCAACATTATAGGTTATTAATTACTTATTTTTTAGAAAACAACTCAGTAAAATCGGTATTTAAAAACAATTAATGAACACACAATTATCAAATGTGTAGTTCGAAGGAATCTGTTCATTATTTACTATATTCAACGTATTTGTTGGAGAGTCAGTCACTGCAAAATAATGTTCTGACCTGTTCAGAATATTAAAAAGGAGGAGCTTTATGTATTTTGGTAGACAGAATTCGATAAATATCGAGGTGAAACACGACTGACGAATTCATTGAAACGGGTGATTGGTCATTGACTCTCATTTGGGGCATGAGTTGAATAGTCCTACCAATTTCACAACATTATAAGGAAATCGGTTTTTTCTGAAATTATGTCTTCAGAAATAAAGCTACTAAATACTTGTAGCATATTATAAAAATAAATAAAGAGATGTGTTACCGAGTAACAACGAAGCTAATCAAGCGAACCAATTGGTACCATCATGTCCTAAGATGCCTCATAAAATACTGCGCCTTCAAGCAATACAGTAGATTCTAAAAAAATATGTTAAACTACCTAAAGGCGATAAAAAGGGCATACAAACTGCTTGCGTATCATGATAGAAAAGTCAAGGAACTAAATTTTGAAATTGAAGAAGAATGTCGATGATGATGATGTTAAACATCTAAACAAATGCACGAAAAAACGAAAATAGGAAAACACAATTTTCTGCATAAAAGGTAATAACTATACCCGATATTGTATTTGATGTTAAGATGACTATAAACAAAAATAAATATAAGGAAATAAAATACCAATAAACCTAACTTATTAGGCCCTTTATGAATGCGAACATAACCTAAAACCTTACACTCAAAGTTAAAGAGCTCCCCCCAAAAGGAATTTTACGTTTTAATCTACTTCAAATCCCGCTATTAAATACAGTCGTGTCCACCGCTGTGGTCTCGGGCCCGGGCCCTTCGATCCCCGTTCGGGACAAGTTTCCTGAGTGAGAGTTTTTCAGGGTTTTTCCTCTCCTGTGAGGCAAATGTCAGGAACCTTTAAGGGCCAAACGCTCGCCGAACATCACCCGGTCATAATAATCATCATTATCATATTCGCCATGTTTAATAGTAGTAGTAGTAGTAGTAGTAGTAGTAGTAGTAGTAGTAGTAGTAGTAGTAGTAGTAGTAGTAGTAGTAGTAGTAGTAGTAGTAGTAGTAGTAGTAGGACTTTATTAGATAAAAGTAACATATAAACAATGTTTTTTACAAATATGGGTCGCACGGGCAGTAAGTCATACGTGCTGTTGATAGTCCGTTACAGTAAGTTAATGTTTGGTTATAATATAGCTTAAAACAAAAGTCCGGAATTTCAGGATCCCTTTCGAGGGTACAAGTATACCGAATACAAATATACAGGAAATATATGTTTAGTAAGGATGTATATGTGTGATTGGTGTACTTCCTCTTAATGTTGTGTTGTCTCGGAGGGGGCTCTGACATTGAGCTGATCAATCATTCGGGGAGGCTCTCCATGTCCCGTGTGGTCAAGAAAGTAGGTATGTGAATCTTAGTTAAAATCTCTCTCCCGACAGATCGTGCACTGTAAAGCCCGGGTGGCATGTGGCACGTAAAAGAACCAATAAGGCGAGAGGTTAAACTGCGTTAATGGAATTCAATATAAAAATAAACAGTATTACTCCTAGCTCTAATCTCAATTTATCTAGTAATTCTGCCCGAGTGCTGGTCATTCACTGCAATCATAGCATTTTCATGCTATTATTTCAGCTTTACTAGGGAATTATAGATGTGGTAGCTTCCCGCCGTTGCATTCCACACTAGTGAAGGTTGATGATAATGATAAGGATGATGATGATGGCCGGATCATTTTCGGGAACCGTTGGGCCCCAAGTTTCCTGACATTTGTCTTACAGGTAAGGAAAAACCCCGAAAAATCTCATCCAGGAGCCTGTCCCGCCCGGAAATCGAACCGGGGCCCGCTGCGTGACAAGGCAGCACGCTACCTCGACACCACAGCGGTGGACCTCTAATCTTAAATTAATCAGTAATTTTGTACTAATTAATGATAATACTTATGGAAATGTATAACAATTTATTTTACCACTTATATCCTATTCCTCCATGATTTTAAAGATACGAGTGTTTTTTTTTAACTCTGAGAAGATTTTCATTTAATCAAGAGGTCTGGAATCCATGGCAGAGATACTTGTAACGTTTCATTGTGGTCTGTAAAACGATATAACATTATGTTAAGAGGAGGTTTCACTGTTCCTGACATAAAGAGAAAACTTATCCTTATCATACAGCATTTCATCCACTTACGTCATGCCCACACACACACACTGCCCGTGAAGCACAAGTTAGGATAGAGCAATGGTATCCGTCTATCTGAATTAATTTCACCAACAACTGAATAGTTGCCCCGAAAAGAGATCTAACCCACAAACTACAAATTGTTTGGGGGAAAAAAACGCATAATATTCATCTTGAGGATCTTGAGGCTATTAACTTTATTACATCATATACGTCCACCGCTGTGCTGTCTTGTCAAGCAGCGGGCTCGGGTTCGATTCCCGGTCGGGACAAGCTTCCTAGGTGAGTTTTTTTTCGGAGTTTTTCCTCACCTGTAAGACAAATGTCAGGAAGCTTAGGGCTCAACGGCCCCCGAAAATCATCCGGCCATCGTCATCATTAGCATCACCATCCTTCACCGGTGTGGAAAACAACGGGAAGCTACCACACCTATAATTCCCTACTAAAGCTGTAAAGCATAGCATGCAAATGCTATGATTGCAGTGAAAGACCTGCCCTCGGGCAGAATTACTATGGATGGATGGATGGATGGATGGATGGATATTTAAAATTTCAATAAGTAAAACAAAAGTAATGGCATTTTGTGGAAGAAATACTCTGCGTGCAAAAATAGTAATTAGAGACGAAATTATTGAACAAGTATCCCACTTTAAATATTTAGGATGTGACATCAGCTATGGGTATGATAAAGATATTGAACACAAAACACATCAGTTTCAAGCTATTTGTGGTACAATAAAAAGAACATTTAATAATAAAGCCCATAAACAAACAAAATTAAAATTTTATAAAACAATGGCTGTCCCTGTCCTTTTGTATGGGAGTGAATCTTGGATTACCACTACCAAACAAGAAAGTAAAATCCAAGCAGCCGAGATGAAATTTTTAAGAAGAGTAAAAGGCTGCACTAGAATGGAGCAGATAAGAAACCAGGATATCCGTGAAGAACTGCAGATCTACTCCATAAAAGAAAAGATATTTAACAACAAGATACAGTGGAAAGAACATGTAGAAAGGATGGAAGAAAGTAGATTACCAAATAAAATCTTCCATTATTTTCCAAGAGGAAGAAGAGATGTCGGACGTCCTAGGAAGAGATGGTCTTAGATCTATTAGTGAAGACGGAACAGGCAACTCTTGCCTAAACCAGGAAGTGAAGAAGAAGAAGAAGAAGAAGGATGGATGGATATCGTATACATTTTAATCTCTCATCCTTTTGGAATCATATACAGTCAATTTGAATGCAAAATAACATGTTAATATCTAAGTATTAACAATTGAATACAGAATTGAGTGTAAAAGTGATCTATCTCTATAGAAAGGGAAATTGATTTAACACATATATAACTGTAAATGCTATAATAAGAAATATAAAATCAACATTGAACACTGATTCAGTTAGAAAAATGTCTAACTACATTAGTTTTCAGTATTTATTTTCCATTTAATGTTATTTCGTTAATACCTTTGTGTATTTCATATTTTCACTTAATTTTTCTAACGTTCTGATTAAAAATCACGGAACTGTGGAGGAATAAATTTGCACATGTGCAATAATTGTTTTTCTGCTCTGCTACTCGTGACTTGACTAACTGCTCCCGCCATTTTGGTACATATAGATCACTATTCCCTTGAAAGCCAACATTTAAAAATAAATAATACAAGTCTGGAAGAAAGTATGAATAATTGTACATGCACCATGCCGCGATACTCTCCGGATAGATTACTAATGTACTGAAAACTCACCTTTCGAGTGTCTGTGGGTTGTATCTCTTTTCGAGGCAACTATTCAATTGCACATATTACTTGTCCAGTTTTCCCACGACTGCTTCGTGGGACAAGTGCTTGCACGCTTAGCCTCCTACGAGAACTAAGGATACCAAGTTTGCGTCACATATGGAGGTCGTAGCGGGCGAATAGAAGCCAATAAGATTTTCTTCTTAATTTCTCTAGTTTTTCACTAATATAATAAACTTCATACCACTATTTCTACATACTCCATAACCGTTACGTTCTCTTTCATCTGCCTCTATGCTGATGAGACTGGCCTGGTCAGCCGACATTTTTGTATAACATAAAAATAATTAAAATATATATGTAGTCAATATGCCCATTTCACCAATTAATGTTTTAAAATGACCATTTTAAAACATTAATTGGTGAAATGGGCATATTGACTACATATATATTTTAATATTATATCACCAAGAAGATCACTTGTGTATTAAATAAAAATAATTAACTAAATAACTCACTGTAACTTTCGAACTCAGAGGTTCATGGCCGCACGAACACTTGCTCTTCACACACACACACACACACACACACACACACACACACACACACACACACACACACACACACACACACATATATATATATATATATATATATATATATATACATATAATAAAGATTCACAATCGTCTCCTGTGCAATTCACCTCCTTCGTTCGAATCATGATTAATGTTACTCTCACACCCATGTTTGATCTACCTTCTGGGTGCTTTCCTTCTGGTTTTCGTACAAGTTTCCATATCGCTCTTTCATTCCCCTTTCATTCCCCTTTCTTGCCACGTGTCCTGACTATCACAATCTAGGAGGATTAACTCTTATTACATTTGTTTTTTCATAAAACATATCATGAAGCTCACTGTTATGCAGTCTTTTCAATCTACCTGTCTTTTCGTCTCCCTTCTGTCCAAAACTTTTCCTAAGGACTTTATTCTCAAATACTCGTACAATTTGTAGGTCTATATAGAAATTGTCGGTTTGCTGAATCATAACACGCCAGAACCTGAGGCTTTTTATTCTAATTTTAATATATAGTAACTTATATATTATAAATATACATGTAGCCTATAATACATTTTATTCCGATTGAGGGTCTTTCCACTTTTCAGCGGTTGCCCTTTTACCAGCCGGCTGCTGGCCCTTCACATCCACATGTGTCAATCACAGAGGTAGATGATCAACAGCCAGTGTAGGGGTGACATGTGGTTAGCATGTCGAGTCCCCCAGCCGTTATAGCTGGTTCCTCAACCAGGAGCCGCTACTTATTGTAGCTACCCAATTGCCTCACGATGCTGGGTGGGCACCGGTCCCATACTGGCCGAAATACCACGAGAAAATTTCTTCCCCCATGGAGACTCGAACCAGCGCAAGTCCCGTAGCTCTGCGCCAAGGCTTCCTACCTTAACCGCTCGGCTACGGCGCGGGACTAATACATTTTATACTACATTTAATTACTGGCAATTTTATTAATTAAGACGTTATTTTGAATAGGTCTATAAGGACCCTCCTAATATGAAGATTTTTGTTCAATAATTTATTCATTGCCCAATGCTTCAAAGGCAGTTTGTATTATGATATTCTGAAGTACGTTGCAGTTGACATTCATTTCTTTACCTTCTTTCATAATTCTTTCACAGTTTTTCCTCTAATCGTGCTTGATATAGGTACTGTGTATTTTTATCTTGCAATAGTTCTCTGTTGAGCAGCAATTACTGGTTTTCTTTGTTTAACTTTTATAGATGAATTCATAATTTTCCGAAGACTAATTTATGATCAGTTCCTACATTAGCTGAATTTAATTTTCTGACAGTCAGTGGATCAATTAGATCTATGTTTTTAATGTATAATTATGATATAAGCTATTATATTCTAGTGTTTTCCATTTATATTTGAAGGACACAGGGAAAGTACCAGGCAAGTCACATTTTCCTTGAAACCCAGAACACGTACGTTTAGTTGTAAACTTCCATACTTAATTATTTGTATGCCAAAATTTGGACGTAAATAAAGTCATAACTAAAATGTGCATTTTACTGTTTCACACTTAGAAATGACAGTACTCTCCATGGAGAATATAATGACACCTCAAACTCCATTTCGACAAAAAGTAACATACTTAGTTCTTTCCCTCCACCCTTCATTTGTATTGAGGTTTAACATGGAATAAACATATTATATTTTATTCCGAGATTATTACTTGTGCAGAAGTCGATGAGAAATTCTCCATTATCATTGACTAAAATTTATTTAAAATCCTGTATAATCCCTGATATATTATTTAGTATTATTCCATTCGGATCTCCCATTATTATTATTATTATTATTATTATTATTATTATTATTATTATTATTATTTTATTATTATTGTTATTATTCATTTAATTAAATAAAAACAAAACTTAAAGTTTTATATGACTTTCATATTTATTAAAATATAAATTAGTTACAGCTGTTTCGGTACTTTGTACCTTCTTCAGACATGATAACAAATTAATGAATTTTGTTATTGTAGTAAATAACAACTGTAACTATGCAACAAATATATATTTTTAACAATCTCTATTATGAATTTAAAAGAGGAGATACATTTAAATAAATGTTGCATAGTTAGAGTTGTTATGTACTATAGTAACACAATTCATTAATTTGTTATCATGTCTGAAGAAGGTATAAAGTACCGAAACGGCTGTTTTTATTTTATATTTTAATAAATATGAAAATTACATAAAACTTTAAGTTTTATTTTTATTTAATTAAATAATTTATGGGTTTTCATCAAGTAAACACCAATTTAATTGATGATGATTATTATTATTAATAGTATTATTAATATTATTATTATTATTATTATTATTAATATTATTATTATTAATATTATTATTAATATTATTATTAATATTATTATTATTATTTATTATTATTTTTATTTTTATTATTATTAAGGCATTCTTATTAAATTATTAAAGGAAAACATAACGTTAAATACTATAACCCAGTTATTAATATTATCCTATTACGTATTTTCATTGTTAACTAGTTAATATTTTAGCATGTTTAATATTACACTTAATTTTATAATATTTGTAACGATGTTTTATTTAATATCTTTTGTATTTTCACGTTAACCCTGCGCAAGGGAGAAGATGTATGATAGTCTAACACTATCACTCTTGTCCGTTTAGGGAATCACTGAGAAACATTCGGCACCACACTATTCGAAACATGATGCCAGAAGCCATGCGAGATTATGGATACCCAGTTTTTGAGGAAGTTCATGGTGTGGCCACTAATGGGTGTAATAGACGAATATATATTATTGCATTTACACCATCTTCTAAAATTTGTATTATATTAGATCCCTCAATTCGTTTTGAGTCTCATAGTGGTCAACCTGAGGAAGTTGACTCTGAAAAGAAAGCCATATATGCGCCAACATTTGACTATTACAAAGATAAATACCAATTAGATAGTGTAACTGTCACAGGATTGATGATCGGGGCAAGAGGTACTATACCAGGATTCGTAGCTAAATTTTGGAATATCTTAGATTTGGACAGAGTGTATCTTTCTAAAATTGTCAACGCTGCCATTAGAGGACCAATTTCAATTTTAATAAAACATTTACAAACTTTCTACTTTATAGAATATACTTCAATTACAATTTGAAATGTTTAATGTAATTTCAAAATGTATTTCATCAATTTCGAAAATTAATTGTTTGTATCACTTTGTCCTTGTGGCAATCCTGTAATGAGGAAAATGTTATATAATAATCAAATATATAAAAATCAATGTTTGTTTGTTGCTTTGTTCGTATTCTATGCGCGGTCATACCGTTGATCCGAGTTTGATGTTTTTTTTTGCAAAATGTTCAGGATATTCCGGGGATGAACATAGGCTATAAGAGAGTTGTGATATTCAACCCCTTCACCCCTAAAAATCACCCTTTGTAGTGAAAAACGTGAAATAAAGTCCCTCTTTTGACGCTTTAATGGCTTACGCTGCCTACACCATAACAAATACACCACATTAATGTACACAGAATTGAACACCTCAAAAAACTCTACAAAAAAGTTGGCAACCGCATATGTTTATCTTCTACGGATAACTCACAATATCCATTTTTGTCTTTCATTAATAACAAGAAGATCGGGATAAACAGATTCCCGGGCGAGTATAACAGCGCACGGCTGGTGGTAAAAACACATTAACATTTATTTAGGAGTAGCAGCGCACGCCGGATATTAGCTAGTATATAAATAAAACTAAATAAATTATATAAATTGGCCAATGAACTGATTCTCTGTAGAGTGATTAATATATTACAATCGAGCACCAATAGATAAATTGCGCCCAAATCAGCGGAAACAAAATGGATTACACTTTTCTATGAATAAACAAATGAATAATTTTCTGTACATACACTAAATTAAATGAGACAATGATGTCTGATAAAAAATTAGCTATGGATCTATTTCACCATTCCGAATTTAATTCTCAAAACCAATTTTCATAATTGAGTCTTTGAATCGATTATCTTCTCGCAAAGCACGCACGGACACGTGTACGTATTGTGTGTTCGGCTCTTCACTACATTACTAAATGTACGAGTAATAAAGTAACTTACATCTTCGTGGAAACTAAAACTAAACTCCAAGATCCATAGCCTAACAGACAGCTGCTGGCTTCACATCCACAGAGGTGGACGTCCATCCAGCCAATATGGGGATGACATGCGATTGGATTGTCGGATTTCCTAGTCGTTATAGCTGATTTTCTCAACCACGAGCAGCTACTTACATAAATTCTTCACAATACTGGTCGGACACCAATCCTATACTTGCAACAATTCCACTATATCTTCTCTCATGGAAACTGTCTTACTTACTTACTCACTGGCACTATCGAAACCGTAGGTTCATGGCCGCGCGGACATAAGTACTCCCATACATCCCTATCCTGAGCTAATCCTCTCCAATCATTCCCTGTATAATCTACTTCCCTCAAATCATAGTTAATGTTATTCTCCCACCTTATTCTTGGCCTACCAACTGGGCGTTTTCCCTCTGGCTTTCCTACAAGAAGCTTCCATGCAAGTCTTTCATTCCCCATACGTGCAATATGTCCTGCCCATCGTGGTCTACGAGACTTAACTGTTCTTATTATATCTGGCTTCCTATAAAGACCATGTAGTTCATTGTTATGTAGTCTTCTCCATTCACCTGGTTTGTTCATCTCTCTTTGGTCCAAAAATGTTCCTAAGAACTTTATTCTCAAATACTTTTAATCTCCTTTCCTCCCTTAAAGTAAGAGTCCATGTTTCGCACCCATATAATATAACTGGTAGAATAATAGTTTTATATATTTTCAGTTTAACGATGGAAACTACCTACGCAAAATAATTGTGAATGATATTTGTATAACTAGTTGGTTTTACTTTTGGTATCTTCCTTGCATTCCTTACACAAGTATGAAAATCGTTACTTGGTATGGGATATAAATGTTGGGAAGGAGAGCTTGTATAAGTACGTTTCCATTTCTAAACGTTTCGTGCCGATTGATGAAATGCTATACTTGCAGTAAATTAACTTTGATATGGAATAAAACAAAGGAACCAAACTATAATTACAAGAAGCGATGGACTGAATGCCTGCAACGAATTGATAACAACAGACTTCCGAAGCAGGCTTGGATGTACAAACCACGAGGGATAAGAGATCCTGGCAGACCAAGAAAGCGATGGAGAATTGAGTCGGGACTGGCCATGGAGCCTACACCGTGAAGATGATGAAATAAATTACATTTAAATAGATTACAAAAACAAATTCTGAGGGGATAAGGTAATGATTTCATTTCGGTAACGAATTCCACAATTATACCTGTGCAATGTATATGTTTATAGCTACGATGCAGATTGTAAATTAATTACACCAAAGAAATTTACCTAGTTATGGAGAGGTTGTACATCAATTTGAAATAGGAAAAAGGTCTTAAAAAGTTATATTTATTATTATTATATTTATTATTATTATTATTATATTTATTATTATTATATTTAATATTATTATTATATTTATTATTATTATTATATTTATTATTATTATTATTATTATTATTATTATTATTATTAATCACTGTTTAGTCATATTTACTAGCCTGTTCCGGCTCCAAATTCCTGCTGTTTCCATAATTTCTTTGGTCTTCCAAACTTCTTCTTCCTCGTGGTGAATAGCTCTATGCTGCTTTTGATATTCTATTCTCAGTCAACATTGCCAAATGTTCTTTCCAGGTTGTTCTGTATTTCACTATTGTTGTGTTTAAATCCTCTACTTTTAGTTGTTGTCTTTTATGTTTTTTTTTGTCTGTTCTTTGATATCCTGCTATTGGTCTGAGGGATTTCATTTCAGCAGCTTGTATTCTGGCAGATTGTTGTGTTGTCACTGTCCATGTTTCGGATCCATAAGTAATAATAGGCACTGCCATTGTCTTGCATAATTTCATTATAGAGTCTTTCCTGGCTTTATTTTTCAAAGTTCTTTTCAGTGTTCCTGTTATATATTATAATAATAACTTCATTTGACAGGCTAAATCCTTAGGTCATTGTAAAGAAAAGAAAGCTAGCAAAAATGAAATGGTTACACGAGCCAAATGAGGTAAATTTAGAGCAATTGGGTAGTGTTAGAAGGGAAACCACCAAGTTACTAAAGAGTAAAAAGAGGGAATATTTGAGAGAGAAGATTAATGATCTTGAAATGAATGCAAAAAATAGGAACATTAGAGAATTATATCAGGGAATTAGGATAGAGAAGAAGGGGTTTCAGGCTAGAACAAACATAATTCGGAATGAAAATGGGGATATGATTGCAGATTCTAGGAGTATATTAAATAGATGGAAAGGTTACTTTAATCAGCTATTAAATGTACATACAGAACAGGACATTGAGGAGGATAAGTTACAGACAGCAGAAATGCTAGTCGCAGAGCCAAGTGCATTAGAGGTTGAAATGACGATTGAAAAATTGAAGATGTATAAAGCATCAGGTTCAGATGAGATCCCAGCAGAACTGATAAAATCAGGGGGAGAAAAATTGATGGACAAGATACGCTGGTTGCTTAGTATGATTTGGGAAAAAGAAGCTCTTCCAGATGAATGGAAGGAATCAATTATCGTACCAATTTATAAGAAAGGAGATAAAACTGATTGCAACAACTACAGGGGCATCTCATTACTTTCAACTTCGTACAAAATTCTAACAAATATATTAGTAAGCAGACTTACTCCCTATATTGATGACATTCTAGGAGATCATCAATGTGCATTTAGAAGAAACAGGTCTACAACAGATCAGATTTTCAGTATAAGACAGATTTTAGAGAAGAAATGGGAATATAATGGTACTGTACATCAACTATATGTAGACTTCAAAAAAGCATATGATTCAATTAAGAGGGAGAAGTTATATAGTATCCTGCTGGAGTTCGGAATTCCTAAAAAAGTTGGTTAGACTTATACGAATGTGTCTAAATGGCTCAAAGAGTAGGGTGCGTGTAGGCAAACAGTTTTCAGACACTTTTGAAATCCAGAATGGGTTGAAGCAAGGAGATGCACTATCTCCTCTACTATTTAATTTTGTACTAGAGCATGCCATTAAATCTTTAGAGAATGAGGAAGGCTTACAACTCAATGGTATTAATAAGCTGTTAGTTTATGCTGATGATGTAGTACTACTGGCCGATAGCGAGGAGATACTAAAGGCCAACACGCCACACTATTGAGTAACACTAAGAAATTGGGACTGGAAGTAAATATCAGTAAAACTAAATATATGGTCACACGTAGAAATTCAGTATATAATGGAAATGGACAGCTAATGACAAATGAGGGAAATTTTGAGGAAGTGGCTGAATTCAAATACCTAGGAACAATAATCACAAATAGGAATGAGATGCACAAAGAAATTAAACATAGGCTCAATTCTGGAAATGCTTGCTATTATGCATTGCAGAGACTTTTGATGTCCCAACTCCTTTCAAAGAACGTTAAGCTGAAAATATATAAACTATTATTCTACCAGTTATATTATATGGGTGCGAAACATGGACTCTTACTTTAAGGGAGGAAAGGAGATTACGAGTATTTGAGAATAGGGTTCTTAGGAGGATTTTTGGACCAAAGAGAGATGAACAGACAGGTGAATGGAGAAGACTACATAACAATGAGCTACATGGTCTTTATAGGAAGCCAGATATAATAAGAACAGTTAAGTCTCGTAGACTGCGATGGGCAGGACATGTTGCACGTATGGGGAATGAAAGACGTGCATGGAAGCTTCTTGTAGGAAAGCCAGAGGGAAAACGCCCAGTTGGTAGGCCAAGAATGAGGTGGGAGAACAACATTAAGTATGATTTGAGGGAAGTAGATTATACAGGGAATGATTGGAAAGCATTAGCTCAGGATAGGGATGTATGGAGAGCTTATGTCCGCGCGGCCATGAACCTTCGGGTTCGATAGTGCCAGTGAGTAAGTAAGTAAGTAAGTAAGTAAATCCTTAGGTCTTGTCTACTACTCAACCAGGTTATTTAAATTTATAAAAGTAAATATGACAGCATCATTTATTGAAGTTGCTTATAATTTGGTAAATATATCCCATATTAAAATGAAATAGCAGTATCGATTAGTATGAGACAGCTTCGGACATTAATTAGGGATTCCATGCAATTCAACTATTAAGATGTATCCAACCTTATTAAACATATTTTGCTCTATAATATCTGTAAAACTGCTAGCAAATAAAAAATAATTCTTTAAAATGTAAATTTTTAAGTTACGGTTGGTTTCATTTTGTTAGTTGCGCTTCATAAAATCCGTTATCAATAACTGAAGTCATCCTATTCGAACCTATTTAACTTACTAACTCTCTGGCACCATGGAATCCGGAATATTTAAGCTCCCCATACACCTCTACCCTGAGCTAATATTTTTAATCATTCCCTGTATAATTTACCTCGCTCAAAACATAGTTAGTTATTCTCCCACCTTGTTGGTCTACCTACTCAAATAATAGCACTGAGCAACAAAAGATACTTTTTTTTTTGTCTCAGAAAGAAAAATATGCGATTCTGATAGTATTTTTCTCCTGAATTCAAATATGATACCGGGTTTTCTCCATCACGCAAGGTTTCCGAGATACATTAATATTTTCTGCATTCGTAACTGCACAATATTCGAACATTCGGACTCACCTAGAAAGTAAGAAATGACGATTTTCTCCTATATTTCACATGTGGAGCATTCCTCTTGATGGTCCAACAATAATCGGCCAGCATATTAGGATTCTATTTGCCTTGATATTTCTTTTCCATGGCTGAAATCATTTGAGTTAGCTTATTTGGTTTTATTTTACAATGGACAAATGGACAAAAAAAAAGTTTATTAAAAATAATTATTTAAATCCAACAATTGAAATTGAAATAAAAAACAACTGTGGGTGATGGAGAAATTCCGAATACATATTTGAAAACACGATAAAAAACTGCATTAAGTACAACTATTGGTACTCATAAGACAAAAATCATATTGACCAGTGTAGTTAATGTTATTCTCCCATCTTCTCGGTCTACCTACTGGGCGCTTTCCCTCTGGTTTTCCTGCAAGAAAATTCCAAGCCCATATATAACTATTCATTCGTGCCACATATCCTGTACATCGTAAGTCTACGAGGCATAACTGTTCTTATTTTCCTCCAAGAAGATTCCAATTATTACTCATTAGTGCTACATAGCATGTCCGTCGCAGTCTACGAGGATTAACCGTTCTTATTACATCTTGTTTATCATTAAAAATCGCGTAGATAACTGTTTTTCATAAGTATTGCCACGAGTGATTTCCAATTTATCTAGAGGATTTAGAAATCAAGAGTGGCATTTGTTAGGACTATTTAACGATTAAATTAAGGAGGGTGATGGGTGAAATTTCTATTTTCTACATTTTTTTAAGCTACATACTTGATTTTTTGTACACACATTCATGCCATAATAGGTGATATTATATTGAAGTTTCATCCTTCTAGGCTACAAGGGTTTTGACTTATTGAAGAACATCCATTTAAAAATTAGCATATTAAAATTTTTAATAAGTCTCATAATTTTTGAGTAATTTTTTTAATGTTTTTACACGACCACTGACTTCTTTAGAACAACACTACGCATTAACTTTTCTATATCATTATAATAAAGGAAGAAAAAATATATACATCCTCTGCATACGAAAATATATTTATTTTTTTTTAATTACTACACATATTTTATTTTTTATTTCAAAACCTATCAACGTTGTTTCAAAATCCATGTACAGAATTATTATCATAGTGTGTGGGACATGCAGTGAAAATTTCGTGCTTCTATCATTACATGTGTCAATGCTATTTTGATTTGAATGTATTGAAATGCAATGAAAATAAAAGTGTGGAAAAGCCAATTTGAAAGTTAGCATGCAGTTAAATTAGAATGTAGCATGCATGTCCTCCTACAGTCATTAGGGAGACTTACAAGCCCCATAGGATACTGAAACTTCGCCAATTTATACTTTAATGTACATAGTATTGGTTAACACAAAAAAACAAAAATTGTAAATTTGACCGAAAAGGCTGAAAATTTCACCCATCACCCTCCTTAAGATATTTAATCACAAGTCACTACTTAAATATAGTTTTTTTTAAATATTTATATATTTAATGTAAGGGGCGATGTTTGAAAACAGATGAGTCATGTTTCGTTATATTTCATTTGTTCATCTCTGCAACTTGGTCATACTATTCAATTGCCAAATAGGATTGTAATATTGTAAAAATGAACCCTAGTGGCGAAAAAATGAAACAAGGAGGAGCTTTCTTTATTTTGGTAATCAGAATTCGATAATTATCGAGGTGAAACACGACTGTGATTGGTTGTAAATCAAAATTCATTGAAACGTGATTGGTCATTGCTTCCCATTTGTGGCACGAGTTAAATGGTCAGTTTAATCCACTCTCGAACGATACTATTTAATTGTAGTACTTTATTAAGAGTATCAAATAAACAATTTTAACAATAATTTCATATTATTTTGTCTGAACTCCTGGTATCCTATCTCAAATTATATGTCAGCACCTCTTCTGTGTCCAGGTTAATTTCTTCAGTTTAATTCAATTTACAATATGTATTATGCCATGTTGAGTTATCTTTTCTCCAATGAATAAGAGAACATAACAAAGCAAGAGGTTACAAGGTTTTCACAAGGCATTGAATTATTCTAGAGAATTTTATGATATTATCAGGTTGTATATTAAGTGTTTCAGTGCTCTAGACAGAGGACGAGACATGACTTTGCCTTGATTATATCAGTCTTGAAGATAAGTGACGGGGCCGCTGAAGATGACAGCCATTGTACCCTGATAACTTTCATCATGTCCGTAGAAATTTATGTCGCTATTTTCGCTTGACATCTTCTTGAAACTACATTCACAGATTATGTATATATTTACCTTTCCAGAAATTCTCAACAGAAATCAGGAGATAAAATATTTCAATTCTGATATTATATAAAGGATATATCAGTCGCAAACCCGTGTGGCCATTCTTAATCTGCTTTGCTCAAGGTTAAAAGCACTGAATGAAACATAAATCCACAGGAAAAATAAGTGAAAAGGCTGGCTACAAATTCCTTTTTAATTAGATGTGAAATTCTAAATATCCCTAATGTTAAAAAAAACTTGTAAAATGTACGCTTTCTCATAATCTACTGAAGGATTTCCGTCAAATTTGTAAGGAACTTTTATATATAAAAATGAGTGTGAGTCTGTTTGTTCTTTATGGACTCGAAAACTACTTACCCGATTTGAATAGGATTGTTTGCATCAGTTAGATAATTTGGGACAATTAACTTATATAACAAATTACTCTACGTACAGGACTGGAAAAAAGGGCATCGGGTATACGTAATTGAATATCTCAAACAAATCTACAAAAAAAAGTTCGCGACAGCACATTTTAACGCATTTCTCTTAGCATTCGCGGTCATTGTATTTGTAATCATGTTGAAACTGTAGCAAAAATCATATTCCCACATTGAAAGCAAAAATGAAAAATATTGTCTTAAATTACTCGTATAATCCAAATTTTTATAACTAATATTAAATTTTTCATTTTCCTATTGCGAATATATTCTGAGGAGTACTTTAATATAAGTGATATATGGCATTCCGGATTCTCCTAAGAAATTGTGATTTTATTCTAATATAGTCATGCCTAATTCTCACAAGGAAAACCATTGAAGTATCACCAAATTTGATGTTTTTATCTAGTATCCCCGATAGTAATTCAGTAGTAAAGTAAAACACCCTCCTTATGTCGGGCCAGAGGCTTAGTTACGGAGGGGAGATTAAGCCCCTCATTAATGAAGATCTATTATACAGGGTGATTCAAAAGTCACTATACATTTTGTGTTTAGACAGGTATTATTGCACATTATGTAATAATCCTGAAACATATGCCACTGTAGGACATAATTTCAACGCATTTCAATGTGACCACCTTGCACGTCTAGGCACAATGACCATCGCACAACTACACTGCGAAACACTTTCTCAAGCATAGCTGGTGTATTCTTAGCAGCCGCGGCTCAAATCCGCTGCTTTAGCTGTTGAATGTTGTTTATCTTCGCCCTGGTACACGTCAGACTTTATAAACCTCCAGGCAAAAAAGTCTAAAGGTGTTAGGTATGGGGAAAGGGGAGGCCACATCATTGGCGCTGCACGGCCAATCCATCTACCGGGAAAAGCTTGATTTAGGTAGTCCCCAACCGTAATGTCAAAATGAGGTGGTGCCCCATCCAGTTGAAAAACAACAGTATCCATAATACCATCATATATTAATTGGGGTTCCAAAAACTGTTTCAACATATCGAGGTATACGTTTCAAGTAACAGTTTTCTCTGCAAACATGAAGGGCCCGTAAACTGTTGACCTGGTTAGTCCTAACCACACATTTACTTTGGGTGTGTCCCGTTCCTACTCCGGCATCACATTTGGTTGGTCGTCTGCCCATATCCTGCAATTGTGTCTATTGACATGTCCACATGTGTGGTATGTAGCCTCATTACTAAATAAAGCATTTTCCATTAAATTGTTATTTTCCACAGCTTCTAGTAGGTATATCATGACACGCAGCTTCTCTGGATGCATAATCCTCAGCTTCAATTGTATGACCTGGATGTGATATGCACGTTTGTGCAATTTGTAGCGCAGAGTTCTCCTCACAGTGGTTTGAGGAATACCCAGCTCTCTACTGACTCCTGGTTGATGCAGAGGGACTGCGAGTGATCGCATCCTGTACATTTTGCATGGTATCTGGTGATACGACACGGTCCCTGAATGCTCTTCATCTGCAATACTACTAGTATGCTGAAATTTATTGGCCAGGTTCTTTATAGCCAGGCTGGTGGGGCCTGGTTGCCTAAATTTATGGGCAAAATCTGCCCGCGTTTGTTCATAGTTCATACCACGAATACGAGCAGAATCAATAGCTATTCTTTCTTCTTTGGTTAGCGTACTGTTATATTACCTGCTACAAAAGTTAATACAGTCACTGTATCATCAAAATGTATAGTTACGTTTCAATCACCGTGTATGTGCGGATGCCGGTCAACAAGGCCTGCCGCTCCGTCACATGGGCAGATGAAATAAAGAGAAATGAAATGGATGGCCTGAGTGTAAAGATGTTGTGCAATTAAATTTTGGCAGAGGAAAATGAGAGAAACATCGAGGAAAATCTGACCTGACTAAATCTCACATGTAATTAACTAGTCGCGAGCTTGAGACACGAAGATGAAGGAAGAGCGTGTAACCGCTTGCTCCAATGTAGCTCATAGTATTTCATTGTAGTATTGAAATAATCACACGACTAAATGAGAACTTTTGTCTTTATTTAGTCTGTGAGAATAAGATATTCTTCAAAATTTTCAATCGTAAAAAAAATTTTGAAATTAGCAAAGAAAAATATATAAAAAGTACATATATATGCACCGTGACCAAAAATGCAGCATATTATGACAGGATAAATATAACTACAAATTTTATGATACTCTGAACATTTTTAAATATCTAGGATACTTTTTTAACAGTAAATTTTACCTTTTTATTCACATGCATGTACAAATTAAATACAGACATTAAGTATAGTACGCGTACTCTAATACCTCGGATCTGTGACGTGAGAAAAGAGGTGAATTGGTACTACTAATCGACTTAAAATATCGAATCATCTCTTATTAATGAAGGGGCATTTCAAATGCCAAGCGGTTAAGGTAGAAATCCTTGGCGCAGAGCTACGGGACTTGCGCTGGTTCGAGTCTCCATGGGGGAAGAAATTTTCTCATGGTATTTCGGCCAGTATGGGGCCGGTGCCCACCCAGCATCGTGAGGCAATTGGGTAGCTACAATAAGTAGCGGCTCCAGGTTGAGGAACCAGCTATAACGGCTGGGGGACTCGACATGCTAACCACATGTCACCCCTACACTGGCTGTTGATCATCTACCTCTGTGATTGACACATGTGGATGTGAAGGGCCAGCAGCCGGCTGGTAAAAGGGCAACCGCTGAAAAGTGGAAAGACCCTCAATCGGAATTTCTACTTAGAAGTTATTCTAAGTTAAACTAAACTTATAGCTGACTGAAAAATGAACGCGTGTAGCACACGAAAGGAAAGGAGATTACGAGTATTTGAGAATAAACTTCTTAGAAAATGTTTGGACCAAAGAGAGATGAACAGACAGGCGAATGGAGAAACCTACATAACAGTGAACTACATGGTCCTTATATGAAGCCAGCTAAGTCTTGTAGACTGCGATGGACAGGACTTTTGGCACGAATTTTGAATGAAAGACGTGCATGGAAGCTTCTTGTAGGAAAACCAGAGGGAAAAAGCTCAGTTGACAAACCAAGAATGAGTTGGGAGAATAACATTTACTATGATTTGAGGAAAGTAGATTATACAGGGAATGAGTGGAAAACATTAGCTCAGGATAGGGATGTATGGAGAGATTATATCCGGGCGGGCATGAACCTACGGGTTCGATATTGCCAGTGAGTTAGTTAGTTATTTGAGAATAAAATCCTTAGGAATATTCTTGGACCAAAAAAGACGAATAGATGGTGAATGGAGAAGACTTCATAACAGTGAGCAACATGATAATTATGACAAATTAGATGCAATAAGAAAAGCTAAGATCGTAAATTGTGAAGGGAAGGCTAAATGACACCAATTTTGGAGTGAAAGAGGGACAAGGAAAATTCTTGTAGGAAAACGCCAAATAGGTAAACGAAGAAAGAGGTGGGAGAGTAACATAATTTCAGGCCAGGAAATTATAAAGGGGTTGTTTGGAAAACATTATCTTATGGAGTATGGAGAGCGTACATCAGCTGGACTATGAACCTCGAGTAGGCAATGCCAGTGAGTTAGTTATAATTTTCATGAATAAAAATAACATCAGATGTAGCCCAAAAATGTTTATGCGCCTAAAAATAAAATTAAAGTAAAAATAAGTATTTTGCTACTTTTTTAACGCTTGCCTTGTACATTGTAAACTTATTTTATCAGTAACTCAAGTTTAATCTAGGATATTACATGGAAATGGAGGCCTTCGTGTAGGAAAATCTGATTTGCATAGCAAAACTGTGGCGAGGCTGACCTTCTAACTAATGCCTCGTGATAATATCCTACTTAACAAGTACTTAGCGTTGTTGAGATTTTCTCCCTAGAGACAACCACCCACCCAACTGCTTAATCAGATTCACCCTTCTATTCATTAATTATTCATTAATTTCAATTTCTTCAATGACCAATTCCAATTGCATAACAACAAACATTGTGTTTTGGTATTTTATAATGTATTTTTCCCAACCATTCTATATTTATTTACGTTTATACCACATATGTATTCACGCTAAAATAACTTATATACAAAACAAAAATACATGTGGTTTCAGTTACGCTAGTAATATCTATGAAAAACTCGATCTAAATTTGTACCCTCGTGCAATCTTTGTTGTTGATTTACGTCACATAAAAGAACCTCAAGACTAAAACAATGTCTCTGAACAAAACTTCACTCCCAATTGCGGCGCCAATTACCTACGATGTTAAAGAGCGTCCTTAAAAATATTTTACTTATCTACTTACTTTAAATTTGTACGAACCTTAGAATTATGAACTGACATTTTTTCCCTTAATTTAGTGTAAGGCATTTCTTTGTAGGTACTTCTACATGTCTCATGAGACTCGGATATTGGAGAGAGATGATTTTAATTGGATCACAAACATACTTTTGACCAACAAGTGCTTTTAATTGGATCATAAAGATATTTTTGACCTCACAAGGCTTTTGATTGGATTTACAAACATACTTTTGGCAACATACGGATTTTTTAATTGGATCACAGGCATACTTTTGACCACACAAGGGCACGGATGGCCTGCCTGGATGAAGAGCCCTCTCTGAAAGAGTTAGAAGAACTTCACCATGAAAAATGTATTTATTTATTTATTTATTTAAATGCAGTGGCGTTTGACACTTGTCATTAGCCAACAATGACTGGGGAAAACGAACAATAACTAGAAAGATAATAAAGGGTTCATCATCTTTCCCCTGGCTTTCCAGTATCTGTCCATTAAATTGCTGGTTGTTAGGGATGGGCAAGTTCGGATGTGATCAGCATCCATATCGTCCATAATTTTGCAGAAAATACATTGTTGAGTTGGTAGAAGACCGAGGCGATGAAGGTGTTTACTAAGGCAGACGTGTCCTGTTGTAGTACGGAATGATGCAACGGCTGCTCTTCTAGGCCAATCTGAGAGTGTAGTTTGGATGGATACTTCCCAAGATTTGTCGGTCATTTGGAGCTCTAGGAAGGTTCTGAAGGCTTCTCCCACTCTGCAGCGGATGTTCATAGCTGCTCTAGAGTAAGATATAATGTTTGGTGATGTCTGATCACCATGAAAAATTATACTAGGTATTTGATATTTTAAACACTTATGTTTTAAATTAAATGAAAAATCGCGTTTATTTATAGTTAATAATAATTACACTATACGAACACAACGTAAAACTCTAGTTTAATAATAAGGATACCGTAATACCTATACTTTTCCGGGATAGTGATCTTCTAACTACATAGATACAATAATTATATCTCATATATCAAATAATAAACTCAGAAGTTCCTCTTTCCCGCACTAGTATTTCTTCCTGCCAGCTTGTAATTGTTTGCCCTCACTCCTGCTTATTATTCTCATTCAAGACACTTGGACAGACGAAATAAATTAATAAGGGGAAGAACAGTGAAACGTTAAATACAGAAAGCATTGATTTCCTCTCAAACATCAGCCTGTACTCTGTGAGTGTATCGGGTTCAATTTTAAAATAATATCGTATCTTATATCCAAGAAATTTAATATGTATATAGAATGGGTAGAAACTGCAGGAACAGCATCATTTCAGTAATGGTTATTAAAAATCTGTGTAAAAAGTGATTGCAAGTCAAAAAATTGCAAAGGAGTAGGGGAGGCTTTACTCAGAATAAATCTCAAACCCCCATATTCCCCACCAAAATGTACGTGGTGCAAGGTAGGCAGACCCGCAATACAGGTCGATGTCTCTGACGTCAACGCGTGACGTCATAACCCTTATGCTACGTCACAGTTGCTGCACACAGGGTGTATAGGAATGGAGAACAACTGTCCAGCATAATAATGGTTTTCTAAGGAGATATGCCAAAACAAACGTCTTTCTTGCAAATATATGTAAATCCGAGATACAAGAAAATACTTTTAATATAGTATATCGTAACATAATATAATATATAATCAAATATAAATAATATTATGCATAATTTCAAAATTATTTTTAAAAGGTCATAATTTAAATGGCGTTCACCAGGTTTTGACGTATTCCAATGATATGGATCTAAAAACAGATAACGTTAGTAAGGTAGCAAGAAATGCAACAGACTTTTTAAATGCCTGTAAGGAAATTAGTTTAGATATATGCTTAAGCAGAGAAGAAAAAAGTACATGGAGAAGAGTCGTGCTAAAAATTTTGCAAAAATGACACGGTCACTGCAGACAATAATTCTTATAAAAAGAAAATAATAGTAGTAGTAGTAGTAGTAGTAGTAGTAGTAGTAGTAGTAATGGAATTTATTGACATTTCGAAAGATTGGAAATTCATTTTCATTTATATTGCGCAAGGGCCTACTTGGTCGTACGTTCATCTAGAATCATTTTTAACACATTAAAATTTAATGAAAAACTTAAGCAAAGAAATTCGTATTACTATTCTAACAAAAAAATTAAAATGGGACATTAAGGGTCAATTTCACCAACAGAGGTAACTGTATTACGCCAGTTTTCCCCTTGTATAATTCATAGCTTAAGCTAGCGTAATACAGTTACCTCTGTTGGTGAAACCGACCCTAAGAGCGAATATTTGGTCTCAGTACTGGTAACATTGAGAAGAGTGAAGAACTCTAATGGCCTAATTTATATCGTAGTCCTAATATTGTTTGAGTTGACTAATTTGTCTTCCCAGCTTGTAGTCCAGAGCTTATTCATAATGTCTGGACCACGGGCATTCGGTCCGGAAGACGATTTCAAGAATCAACATACGGCCATGAAAGTCTACAAACTTATATTGTCTGAGTTATTAATGAGAGTGAGATGCGCCGGTCACATATTCGAAAGGGGAGAGAAAATATTTTAAAATGTTTATTGGGAGAAATGCCAAAAAGAAGGGCCTAAGAGAAGGTATCTGACAAAACGTAGGAAAATGAATATATGAGATGTGAGTTGGATGAGTTGGCTAAGGATAGGGACCAATGGAGAGCGGAATTGCAGCTAAAATTTGTTTAAGCCATAATGTTAGTTAATCATAATCCAACAAAAAGTTTAATAAAAGATTTTGTCAAATAATGAAACAAATTTAATTTATGAACCCAAAACAAAATGTCCTGTAAATTTACAAAAATATACAGAAAACTATGGAATATAACATAGATTTTATTAATAAAAATGGTAATAAAAATAAAAGGCTGTGAGTAAGAAAATTCACGATCGTATTTTTAGAAGTTCTTAATGAAGACAATAAAAGTCAATATACCGGTTAATTCATTACTCCTTGATTTTATAAGCGACATTGTAAATGATGGTTAAGTTTGTACCACCAATTTTCAATTTTAAATATACCAGTTTTTATATAATATTATGTGAAATTCTTTCATCTAAATACATCTTTTAAATAACTCGATTTGTACAATTGTGAACTTTGGGCGACAAATTACAACCACGCTTTTTTATTATGTAAATTTTATTTACAGTAGTTTGTATTGTAACAAATAATTAAAATTGAAAAAAGATAAATCAGAAAAACCTAAAATAAAAATTAAAGAGAAGATTTGAAAATCTTAATCAGAAGTTAGCAAAATATTAATTTTCCATAGATATAAATTATAATTATTTTTAGGAAATGTAAATTTTTATAAAATAAGAGAAACGTGAAGAAATTGTGAAAGACGGGAAGAGATAGGGGGAAGACTTCCGTGAAATTAATAGACCTACAAAGTTTTTGAACACAAAAGACATTTAATTTGTGAGTGTTGGCAGACTTGGTCTCGACTGATCGATTCTAGAGACTAGGGAGAACAAATAATTATGCAGCAGCTGATTCAACGTTATGTAATAACAGCTCTGCTTCATTTGCACAATCTGTTCGTTTTATTTCCACAATACTATATAAAAAAATTCACTGCTACAATAAGTCCCAAAAATACTCTGTAAAAATAATATAAATGTGTGTTCATTGTAACTAAAATGAAAATATATAGAATTTGAGACACAAACTCACAGATTTCTCGGAAAAATTATATTGTATATAAACTTGTTCAGGTATAACTTAAAATTATAGTGAACACTGAACTGATTTTTACATCAGACATTAGGGAATAAGAAATGGAACATTGTTTTCCATTTGTAGTTTTCATCAGACACTTCATATGGAGCTGGAATATTACCAGTTATCCTTGCGTAATATTTCATATCACAGATTTTAATTTGTTCCAACTAATTAAGTAATTTTTAGACTTTTAGATTTAGATTTATTTAGCCTGGTGGAGTTAAGGCCACGTGGCCTTCTCTTCCACTCACCAGGACAAGCATATGTTACATATAAATACAAAGACTACAATAATAGTCATACTAAACAATTAATTATCTGTCAAATTGAATAATAATGAAAATAATGTCTAATAATACAATAAAATTAAGTACAATTAAAATTAAATTAATGATAGAATGAATACAGAAAGGAATAACAGCTCGAATCTACTATACTTAAAAAGAAAAGAAAGAAAAAATACAAAGAAGGTAATAAACTATGTTGAATTAATCTATCGCTTATTATACAAGGCATTAGGTATATATATTAACAAATCTTAAAATTATTTTTATTAAATAATGAAATAAATTATTATTATTATTATTATTATTATTATTATTATTTATTATTATTATTATTATTATTATTATTATTATTATTATTATTTAAAAAGTAATATTAGTGAGTTGTTTCTGTTAAATTTATTTTCAATTTATTTCTGAAAGATGGTAAAGTTTGGCAGTCTCTGACATAGGGTGGAAGGGAATTCCACGTTCTAGCAAGATAAACTGTGAAATATTTCGGATAATAGGTAGTGTGATGAGGAGGGATATAAATGACACTGTGCTCAAGGGATCGGGTATCTACTTTATGTGTATCAGAGAGTCTAGTGAAGCGGTGTGATAAATAATAAGGTAATGATGTGTGTAATATTTTATAGAGATATGAATGGGAGATTATACGATCTTGAAATGCCGAAGCCTTACACGCTAAATAATGTGGCACTACTATACCCCATAGGTTCTATGAAGGCGGTACGTTAAATAAGCTCTCCGAACCATCCCTAACATCAGCTAATTGTTTTCCACTCATCCCCTATATAATCGACTTACTTCAAATCATGATTACTGCTATCATCCCATGCTCATTCTTGGTATATCAATCATAACGGTTTCATTCTGGTTTTCCTACGAATAAGCTTCTATTCCCTACGTTGAATTCTCCATTCGTGCACACATGCCCTGCCCATTGAAATCTACAAGAGAACTTTTCTTGTTATACCTTGTTTCATATAGAGATGATGTAGCTCAGTGTCTTATAGTCTTCCCCATTCGCCTGTCTGTTCATCTCTCTTTGGTCCAAAAATGTTCCTGATAACCTTATTCTCAAATACTTGTAATATCGTCTCCTCCCTTAAAGTAGTGAGTCCTTTGCTTCGTCATCTATATAGTATTCTGGGAGAGTAATAGATTTGCATATTTCAGTTTTTTTTAAGAAATTGGAATGACAAGAGTCACTATAACGCATAATAGCATGCAATACCAGATTTGAGCCTATGTTTAAGTTCTTTGTGCATCTGATTCCTATTTGTTATCAATTGTTCCAAGATATTTGAATACAGCCACATCTTCAAAATGTCCCTAATCTGCCATTAAATGCCAATTTCCATTATACAACGCATATCTATGTGTGAACATATATTTAGTTTTATTGATATTTACTTCCAGTCCCAATTTCTTAGTGTTACTCAATGCAGTATGCATGTTGGTCCTTAGTATGTATAAAAATTAACAAAGATTTTTTTTTTAATTTCAGGACGTCTGTGTATTATGTTAAAAAAGACAATACCCACAAATATTATAAATTATTGCTAGAATAAATTAATGTATATTTCATCTCGCTTCTGGCGGCATGGTATATATGATGAATAAAATGGGAATATGGTCATTGGTCATACCACAGGCATTAGAGACAGTTGAGATGCGACATGCGGAAAAATCCTTGGAGTCAGAGACCGAGCATGTTAATTTGAATAATGGAAGTTATAAATTTGTCTATGTAAAAACAGCAAATAGGGATTGTTGTTTGTCAACAGATATGCAATATTCGTCCATTAAAATCAAAATGGGCGGATTATTAGTGTAGACAGATATGCTGTAGTAACATTATACAGAATTGCAAATTCTCTGTCAAGTTATAACAAATTAAGAGAGATGAACAGAGAGGTGAATGCAGAAGACTACATAACAGTGAACTACATGCTTTATAGGAAGCCAAATATAGTAACAACAGTTAAGTATCGTAGACTGCGATGGGCACAGCATGTGACACGAATGGGAAATGAAAGACGTGCGTGGAAGCTTCTTGTAGGAAAACCAAAGTGAAAATGCCCAGTTGGTAGACCAAGAATAAGGGAGGAGAATTACATTAACTATGATCTGAGGGAAGTAGATTATACAGTGAATGATTGTAAAACATTAGCTCGGGATAGGGATGTATGGAGAACTTATGTTCGCGCTGTCATGAACCTACGGGTTCGATAGTGCCAGTGAATTAGTTAGAGTTAGTTAGCTATAGCATGTTTCCAAAATCCAAATTAAAGCGCAAAAGAAACTAAATAATCGTTAAAAAACTTAATTTTTTCAATCCCCTAATATCAGCATCTGAAATGGACAGTTACTGGCAATAATTACAAACAAAAATGAGATGCTGAAAGAAATTAAAACATAGGCTCAATTGTTGAAGTGTATGCTATTACACATTATAAGGACTCTGTCGTTCCAACTTTTCTAAAAAAAACATTAAAATGAAAGCAATACATATATTATTCTTCCAATTATATCATATAGCTGCGAAACCTGAACTCTTACTTTAATGGAGGAGAAAAGATTACGATAATTTGAGATTAAAGTTCTAAATAAATTTTTGGACCAAAGGGAGATGAACAGACAGACTATATAAGAGTAGGGTACACGTTACAACAAGAAGAGTTAAGCCTCATAGATTGCGACGGGGAGGGCATGTCGAACGAATGGGGAATGAAAGAGAGGTACGCGCCCATAAGGTAGGCCAACTTAGAGGTGGGAAAATAACAATAACCATGATTTGAGGAAAGTATATTATGCAGGAGTGATTGGAAAATATTAGCTCAAGATAGGAATGGATGGAGAGCTTATGTCCGCGCGGCCATGAACCTATGGGTTAGATAGTGTCAGTGAGTTAGTTGGTTAGAGCTTCATTATTACGATATTTCTTCATTCCCAACATATACTTTGTCAAGCAAAAATAGCATTTCATTAATAGAGATTACTCAGATCGGGTCTCTTAGGAAGGGTCTAGGACGAATTTAAACCGTTCTAAATTTTAAGCAACCATCTATAGTAATGCTGCCCGAAGGCAGGTCCTTCACTGCAATCATAGCATTTTCAGCTTTACTAGGGAATTGTAGGTGTGGTAGCTTCCCGTTGCTTTCCATACCTACATTTTGAGCATAGTAAGGAAAGTTAACGATTTCAAAATTCGTGCTGAATGAAGAAGTATGCATTATTAATAATGAGATTTTAATATGTAATGTGATCGCAATCTTCATATGAAGGCTATTATATATTAAGTTGTCTCTGTTTAATTTCCTTATAGTATATGTAATATGTTGTGAGAGTTGTGTGTGTTTATGTGGATATATATAAATGCTGTGTGTGTGTTTATGCGGGTCGATCTATGTATATAGAAATGTTGAAGTGTACATTTTCTGTGTGTGTATTGTCGTCGTAGACATTTATGTATATATTTATTTATACGAAGTCGCCTATAACGAGAGGCACATAGATAGGTACAGGTATGACAAAGAATATTTTATACCTATTATTTTATATATTAGTCCATCCATAGTAATTCTGTCCGAGTGCAGGTCTTTCACTGCAATTATAGCATTTTCATGTTATGCTTTGCAGCTTTACTAGGGAATTATAGGTGCGGTAGCTTCCCATTGTTTTCCACACCGATGAAGGATGATGATGATGATGATAAGGATGATAGTGATGGCCGGATGATTTTCGGGGACCGTTGGGCCCTAAGCGTCCGGACATTTGTCTTACAGGTGTGGAAAAACCCCGAAAAAATCTTACCCAGGAGACTGTCCGGACCGTGAATGGAACCCAAGCCCGCTGCGTGACAAGGCAGCACGCTACCTCTTATATTAGTATATATGTGTAAATGCTGTAGCCATGCATGTATTTGTTTATTTATTAATATATTTTTCTTTAATCTGGAACAGGAATATGTACGTATACCCAAACAGCCCCGTGCACAATATCTTTAGGTATGTATGGTTTTTCTTTTTCTTTTTCAAGAAGTAGGACCTTTTTTAATAAATCCCCACCATTATTACTACTACTACTACTACTACTACTACCAATAATAATAATAATAATAATAATAATAATAATAATTATAATAATCCAGTTATATTTGTTAACACTCGTAAATATTCTTAGGTGGGCCCTAACAGAGAGGCGAAGGAGGAGCATTGAAATCTGCCAAAGGAAGAGGGAGAGGAAGATAGTGGGTGTCTCACTCCGGGATAAGATTTCCAACATGGCGCTACAGAAAATTACAATTTCAAAGAACATTACTCAAAAAGCTCTCCAAACAAAGTGGACATGGGCGGTCATATAACAAGACAACAACAAGGCAGATGGGCGCGGGAAACCACCATGTGGGACCCCTACATTGGAAGACGAACACGAGGTCGGCCAAGAAGAAGATGGGCAGACACGTTCAAACTGATGTTGGGAGGACATTAGTCAACCACAGCCCGCAACAGGAACAAGTGGAAACAACTAGCGAACAATCTAAAAATGGACTAAATTCTTAATAAACTGCAGTGAAGGGCACAAGTGAAAGACTCTATAAACCTAATGTTCACGTGAATTAGCTCACCACGTGAACCACTTAAAACTTTAAAATTGAGCCCCCCTCTTGTAGGAGGCCCTAGCCTTTCATGTGACATAGTGGCTACATTCATTCATTCATTCATTCATTCATATAGCATTGTTTACAAATTTAGTGAAATATTTCTCTTTCACGTTAGGCTTATGAGAATTTTACGTTTATGATATTCACTTGAATATTAAGATTTTTGAAAATTTATATAAGCCGATTACTTACAAAAAGAGGACATTTTAGAGATGAATTATAAAAATACATTTATTACCCATTATCTGCAATAATAAGGAGAAGCATGTACGAACTTACTCAAATTTAATTTTATTTGGTGTAAACGTATTCTATTTGCAATTTTGTATTCAATATACATATGATTTTCCATTTTCACAATTCTGTTAATATATATTCGTTTTTTTATTAAACTGACTATATTATATGCTCAAAAAGTTGTACATAATACGGAGGTTGCTGAGAAAACAGAATTGGTGAAGGCATCCGGACAACTTGTCTAACTGAAGTAAGAGGATTTGCTAAGAAAATGTGGCAAGGAGAATATACATACAACAAAAGCCTCTTCGACGAAAAGCACATTCCTCGTGTTTTCCCTTTCTATGAAACTAAGTTATTTTCTTGTAGCTTGCACATAAAAATGAATTCTGCATTTTTAAATCAATAGGAGTGGAATGTTATATGGCACGTGATCTCATTGACACGAGCTATAAAATACATTTCTAAAGACAGCCGACAGCTTCTTGATGTTGGAATAACTTAAAAATGAAATGAAGAAACCGGTAAGAATAGCGTTGAAAACATATTGTATATTTTGACAAATACCTTTAAAAATCATCATAAATTACCACTGAGGTTACCACGTAAAATGCTTAAATTAATGTAGATTTAGATTTATTTATTTAGCCTGGTGAGTTAAGGCCATGTGGCCTTCTCTTCCACTCACCAGGACAAATATATATTACATCAGAATATAACAATCTCAATTAACTCTAATATTAAATACTAAATAAAAATTTGATCAAAAAGATAATATCTATTATATTACGATCTATAATGGAACCAGTTAATGTTAGTTAAAATTAAGACTAAAACTAATAATAAAATATATACATGACATATTAAATAATGAGATATAGAAAACTTATTTTACGATTATACAATATTTAAAACAAAATAAAAGAAAATATTTGTTAATCTTAATATTATTTTCATAAATACTTAAATGTATTAATTGTTAAAAGAATACTATCAGTGAGATGTATAAGTTAGTTTCTTATTAAATAATTCTTCAGTTTGTTTTTGAAGGATGTTATAGTTTGACAGTCTCTGACATAGGGCAGAAGGGAATTCCATGTTTTGGTAAGTGAAACCGTAAAAGATAATGAATAATATACAGTGTGATGAGGAGGGATATAAAGGACAATGTGCTGATGGAATCGAGTGTCAAGATTATGTGTGTAATATGTACCTGAGGTAACAGTCGTTCTCAACACAGTAAAATATCAGTTGGAAGGCTTCTCGGAACATGTTCCATCATCAGCAGTTAACCAATGTATTAACGAGATTGCCTATGTCGGTATCTACTAATTAACGAACATGTTCCATCATCAACCGTTAAAATGGTAACATGTTCCGAAAGGCTTCAAATTGAAATGATATTGTGTTGTGAACGACTGAGATCTCGTGTATATACTACAGCATTCCATACGTAATGACTACACTACTATAATATCAAAATTAATAATTATTTTTATATAATTATTATTCATTTATTAAATCATTATTATTTAGGTTACTTTTGACATTAATAATTTAATTTACAGTCTCTTGTTTAGTCAACTATATGTTGCCAAATCCTTTGGAATACGGCGCACTCCATCTGCAGTAACATTTCTGGATATATCTCTCATTTGATCGATCTAGAGCTTTCTGGGTATGAACTCATGATTCAAATCGGATGCCATGTAGAGATTCTTTGATCTTTGAAAATAAGTTACAGTCACACGTGCCCCTGTCTGATAAATTTGATGGATGTTCGAGTAATTCCTAATTCCACTTTCTAAACAAATTCTATTGAACATCTTTTTGGGCCGGTATTACTTACTAAAAGTGATAAACACTAAATGTATTAACAAAATATTGCAATTTCGAGACTTTCAATATTACAGAATTTTTCAACAAAGATTTCTCAACAAAGATTTCTCAACAATATACTACAATATTACAACGTTCACCACTAGCTAATTTACACCAGTGTTGCCATTACTTATCGAATGCCCTATATTTTAATTATTTATGTATTTTGGGCCGTGGTTAGTTCCCATCGAGTTAGAAAAAGTCAAAGCATTGTATCCATAGACAAAAACTTCATAGGATTCGTTCTGAAATCCGTGACTCCAATCGTGTAATTATACAAATAATTAACTTGTTCAAAGTAATTATTACGTTTCATGTAGATGCAAATTAATTGTCAAATAACAAGAAAGTTTGCAAAGAAAGATTCACAAAACAGCGAAGGATTATTTAACCGAGAATGAAGAAAGAGAGGAAAACTATCAGTGAGAAGATATTGAAATAATACAGGCCTATTCGATACGTCCACCGCTGTGTTCTCGGGGTAGCGTCGCTGCCTGGCCGGGAAAAGTTTCCTGGGTGATGGTTTTTTCGATTAAAGATTAATAATTTTACAATTAAAATATGTTTTATTATAAACTACATAAACATTTAAGAAATATAAACGGAATTAAACGGCTGAAGTGTTAAATTAGCTGCTCTCACTTGAGCAACATATTTCCGGAGTTTTCCTCACCTGTAAGATAAATGGAAGGAAACTTTAAGGGTCAATCGGTCCCCAAACATAATCTGGTCATCATTATCATATTCGCCATGTTCGGTATCAATGTAACTTATGTGTGAATGTTATGTTTCGTTTTAATATTGTATTATTATGGAGGAGAATCTGCCACTGAGCTGATCACTCGTCCTTGTGTGGTCAAAAAGCATGTGCGAGATCTATAGTTAAAACACCTCTCCCGACAGGTCGTGCCTCTGTAAGGCCCCGGTGGTGAGTGACATGTAAAAGACCTGTAAGGTGAGAGGTTAAACTATGTAAAAGGAACAGAAAAAATGTTCCTATACAAGAATGGAAAATCGTGTTTTACGTATCAGTTGAAATACTCGTATATATGCTCTTTTCGATGGGCGTAACGAAAACATCCATCCTTTTATCACACTGTATTTTATTTTAAACTATGTTGAATTTCTTATCTTTAATTCAATTAACGACACTGTGTATATAATATATCAGGTATACTATTATGATTCTTATTATTCCGCCATTTATAATGTCATTTCAAATATGGAGAGAAGTTTGAGTGACGATTACAAAAATCCGCAAATTATTCTAAATAAGTCGAAAGAAGCAAGGGTATATTGATAAGTTTTAACTGAAATATTATATTGAACATATCTTATTAAATATAAGCTGACTTAAGTCAACATTTCTCGTGACGTCAATTATCTTAGCCGCGCACGACATTCAATTGTTTTCCTCAGGATGCAATGCTGTCAATATGTATAACTCTTTTCAGCATATCGAAAGATGTTTGTTTATAGTGATGTTTCGTGAACAGGGACACCCTATTTCAAGATGATGGGTCTAAAATTACCGCTCGGGATCGTACAGATAGAGAGTATTCTCAATATTCCTCTGATAGAAATAGTCACCTCACGCTACATCCTAGTTTTTATTTTGGCGAAAAATGCGTGTGCTAAAGGGTTTGAGAACTGTAATAATTCGTTTTCCACGCTCATTTTAATAAAGTAAACATATCAAATTATACAATTGTAGGGCCCTATGAAATAAAAATAATTATTCGCCCATTCCTTTAACATATAATATTATTAGAATCGCAAATCAAAGGTTGGCATGAAAGGGCTGAGAAAGTTTTCTCAGATCTTTGAAGCTGTCAAAAATCTAAGATGTAGAACACAGCTTCATATATTTTGTGAAGGAATTCACACTCACTGGATTTTCATCATGCCTTGAACAAATGTTTAGACCTTGCTGTGTTTGAACGCATACCTCGAATCTTCAGACCATGGCCCAAAAGAAACACTGAATATAAAACTAACTAACTACCTAACTAACTACCTACCTAACTGACTAACTAACTAACTAACTAACTGGCACTATCGAATCCGTAGGTTCATGACCGCGCGGACATAAGCTCTCCATACATCCCTATTCTGAGCTAAGGTTTTCCAATAATTCCCTGTATAATCTACTTCATTCAAATCATAGTTAATGTTATTCTCTCACCTCATTCTTGGTCTACCAACTGTAATTCACTGTTATGTCGTTTTCTCCATTCATCTGTCCGTCATTTCTCTTTGGTCCAAACAATTTTCCTAAGAACTTTGTTCTCAAATACTCGTAATTTCCTTTCCTCCCTTAAAGTAAGAGTCCATGTTTCACATCCATATAATATAACTGGTAGAATAATAGTTTTATATATTTTCAGTTTAACGTTTTTTGAAAGGAGTTGGGAAGTCAAGAGTCCCTGTAATGCATAATATCACACATTCCCAGAATTGAGCCTATGTTTAATTTCTTTGTGCATCTCATTCCTATTTGTGATTGTTGTTCCTAAGTATTTGAATTCAGCCATTTCCTAAAAATTTCCCTCATTTGTCATTAGTTGTCCGTTTCTGTAATATAACGTATTTTTATGTGTGACATATATTTAGTTTTATTGATATTTACTTCCAGTCGCAATTACTTAGTGTTACTCAATAGTGTGTGCGCGTTGGCCTTTAGTATCTCTTCGCTATCGCCCAATAGTATTACATCATCAGCATAAATTAACAGTTTATTTAATAACATTGAGTTGTAGAACTTCTTCATCCTCTAAAGATTGGCATGCTCTAGTTCAAAATGAAATAATATAACTGAATATAACAAATGAAAAAAGAGTATATTAAAATAAATTAAAGTACACAACATGTTAAAAATAACGGGCAATGAACTTAAAAAATAGCTTTAAAAATATAAGAATTATATAAAATCGGAGTAATAAGAAACTCAACAGTGGATCGCTTTTCGGGGCAACTATTCAATGGAAGCTAAGATAAATTGACTTCATTATTTTTATATTTCTACTCTGTAACCTGCATGTTTCATTCACAGGGTAGTACGTCCCATACAAATTACTACCGCCTTTAAAATAAGTATCAAGGAATGGCAATTTCATAAAACAAATACAAGTTAGAAGCATTTCAAGGTTTCTGCATTACGTACTCCGTAAGGTAGAACTAATTACAAAATAAGTCTTGAATATAGAATGAAGGAGGATTTCGCTTTGTACTACGATTGCATCAGCTGGACCTTGGACAATATGGAACATAATGAGGCCCAATGAGAATTGTACGATCTCCAGAACAATAAGATCGATAAAAGTTTCATTGGATCATTAGTGATAAGCGATATCGAGATTGAAAATCCTTATTTAAGAAATTTTAAATCAAGCTTCACATAAATCCATGTTTTGTTATTGTCCCTGCCATAGAAACAACATGAGCTTTGGGCAGCTATGAGTGTAATTCAGTAAGAAATTAGATGCTACTTCATTCAGCCAAAGAGTACGTAATTCCCATACAATCTCTAATTTACTATGTTCTCATCTATCGATTGATTAGCTAAAAGAAGTGCAAGAATAAAGCTCTAGAAAAGTTCTAATCTTGGTAAAAAAGAGGATAATAAAAAATCTCTTGCTTACTGAGGAAAAATGAGAAGGAATTGAAGAAATGCAGCATCATCAGACTTTAACCGATGATATCGTCTCATCCCATTCGAACTGTTCACGCCATCGTAGCCTTGGATATCCAATTTTTTTTTTCTCTTGAAGCACAATAAAAAACTGTTTTTTTAATAAACATTCCATCTATTACGACTTTATTTTCTTAACACTTGTATTATTTCCTTTATTCCTACGAATGTTTAGAATACATTCTTCATAAGTGTTTTAATAAAACTTTAAAAGTCTTCACTGTTTAAGCTAAGCTATTAAACTCCGATTCCGATTGAGGGTCTTTCCACTTTTCAGCGGTTGCCCTTTTACCAGCCGGCTGCTGGCCCTTCACATCCACATGTGTCAATCACAGAGGTAGATGATCAACAGCCAGTGTAGGGGTGACATGTGGTTAGCATGTTGAGTCCCCCAGCCGTTATAGCTGGTTCCTCAACCTGGAGCCGCTACTTATTGTAGCTACCCAATTGCCTCACGATGCTGGGTGGGCACCGGTCCCATACTGACCGAAATACCATGAGAAAATTTCTTCCCCCATGGAGACTCGAACCAGCGCAAGTCCCGTAGCTCTGCGCCAAGGCTTCCTATCTTAACCGCTCGGCTACGGCGCGGGACTAAACTCCAAAAACTTATATCGTACAAGATATAGTTGTAATTTGATAACGAAAATCAGTTGGGAGTCCCAGCTTCTTCATTTCGCGAGTCATTCTGTGGCAGATCCATCAACCAGGAAAGTCATAACAGCATCATGTAAGCTAGATTAATTTTTTTTCGCATTTAGAATCTGACGATTGAAACCTCAGTATTAGGCAAATACTTTGAACATAAAATTCAGCACCAGGATTTTTGTATTATGAGAAATGAATAATTGCCTTAACAAATAAAAAAAAGTAAATATAGTTATTTCTGTGTCAACAGCGCAAAATACATTGTATACATGTCTCTGACTTAAGCAAAAGATTGTATGAACACATTTTGGGAATGTGAAGTGGTAAAAGTTGGCAATACAAACTTATTATGTGCTCGCTGAGAGTGTCTTCATCTCCCCCTATGCCCTCCTTCAACATACAATTTCCTTAAAAGCAGAAAAAGAGAGAGAATGCAAATAATTCGCCGACACAAACAGAGATGGAAGCACCGTCATTCCACTTATCAAAGAGATGACGTTCCATGATGGAAAAAAAGAAAATTTATGTTTCCCACTGCTCGGAAAGTAAAGTTAATAAAATTAAATTCACTCGTAATATATACACTTCATTTCCTAGCGTATCTATCCAATAATAATGAAGAAAACGTCACCAAGTAAGATGTATGATACTTTATGGAGATGGGATGGAACTTGAATAAGTATTTATTTTTTTAAACGTGCACATGGATAAATAATTTAAAAGTCTATTACGTATGGGAAGATTTTATCTCAAAAAATAGTTACGCATGTTCTTTAAAAACGTTCTAACAAGGGAACTGTCAACCATTGCATGTCGAAACGTAATTTGAAATTTCTCCCAGAGAAGCGTTGTGATTTACCAAGGCCGTTAAAAAAACTATCGTTTCTAACTGCAAGGCACTAACATCCGGTGCTAAATCTCTTATTTAAACTACAACGAAGTAATACAACTCCTCGTTTAATGGATTGAATAACCTGCCATCCGCGCTGCACCCGCCTCACTCCAACACGTTTTAATTCAAGCAGGAATGTTCACCTTCTGCTCACAGCGTGTTGCCATTGCTGGATTCTAGCTTCAATTTCTGTGCCTTGCAGTTAATAATGGCAGGTAATTTCTGGACCCGGCCTTGGTTCATCACAACGCTTCTCTGGGAGAAATTTCAAGGTAGGTTTCGGTGTGTAACGGTTGGTAGTTCCCTTGTTTGTCCAAATCGAGTTCGTAATAGTTTAGGACTCCCACAAAGTTACGCTATCATTCCCTAAGTGATTAATCTCTCAATAATTATTTTTTATATAATGTTACTTAGATTAACATATGGAAAATGATCACATTTATTCAGAATTAAATCCATTAATTTCAAAATAAATCCGCGACACTACAGTTTAGAAGAGCCAAGGCAAAATTAAATTATTATTACTGATAAGCAGATAACAATACGGAAGTCACAACGTTGACGTGACACATTATCTCAATACTAGTTTGTTTTCTTAACAGGATTTCGTTAATTTTTATATTAATACTTTTCAAAGTAATTTTGAACCACCCCTGAGGTTACTATATGAAAGGTAAAATATTATAATTTGTACCTGAAATCCCAATCGACCTCAGCCAACCAGTTTATCAGCAGCTATAGACAGAATTTGTTTCGAAAGGTTTTAAAACTATATTTTTAACATAAATTGTAGTTAAGGACGTATGAGATCTTAGGTAAGGATTTATAATGTTTAACTTTCCAAAACCTGGTCTACACGTAACGTTTTATCGTCAGTCTTGTATGATCATGCCGAGTTTGTCAAACAAAACGTTGCGAGTGTACGGCAAATTGGACGTTTTGCATGAACTGAATGAGGTTTGACAAACTCGCAAAAGACTGATGAGCTGGAGCTTTGTGTACAAGCAAGACGGCAATGCATGTCAGTCTAATCGGTCAAACTTCGCTCTTCTGCCAGACTTTTCTCGGCGATACTGGAGGTTTTTACTAGTGTTTTTACTGTGTATAGTGACGGAAAAAATGGCATCAGATTTACGACATTATTTTTCATGGAATTCATAGAACTGTACCACAGTTTTCCTTGCTTCTGGCACGTGACATCGAAGGATTTACAGCAATAGAGATAAAAACCAAGCTTACACCGCTTTGGGTAGTAAATATAAAGAAGAGTATAGTTAAGCTAGTAAAGAGTCCGTCACAAAAAAAAATAACTCATTTCTAACAGTTAACCGTAAAGAGTGTGCGAAAATAAAAGCCTCAAAGCGTTTAGTTTGCGTGCAAGTCTTCTAATGCAGTCGGTAAGATCTGGTGCAATTAGACACAGCCATAAAATTATTCGTATCAGTTGATCACCCCGATCGCCACCTACAGAATAGAACTGATATGGGAGAAACTATCGACCAGCGATTTGGACAGGTTAGAAAAAGTAAAAGCAATATACATAAAAAAAAGCATTAGGTGCAAGCAAATACACACCAAATAGAATGGCCTATATGCTAGGCAGAGAAACATACTTCCTAGAGAACCTGAGACAATGGATATTATTGCCAGCAACGGAGCCATATATGAAAGTCACGAAAACAAAGAAACAGAAGGAAAAAGAGATCGACAAAACGTTCTAGGCCTCAGACGCCATGATGAACAGGGAGAGGACAGGAAGCAACCAACCACAAAGGCATGCAATCATAGGCCTGGCAACACATGGATATCACCATAAAATGTGCAATAATACGAAATTCCACCAACCGAGTGACTCGTGTGAATGCAAGATATGTGAACAAAAATGCGAGCGATACCATTACAAACAATGCAGAAGATGGACGTGATCGTTGAACGAACTGATAAAAGACAAAATCATAAAACTAAAACTTAATGCTATTTCGAGTGCCACTTATCTACTTATTATAAGGTCTGATTAGTCGGTAAGGTAGGGTAATGACTGGTCCAAATACTAAGTACAAGTTTGAGTAGTGTAGCTGCACGATTTTTGTGTCAGTCTTATTTGTTCATGTAAGACTGACGACAATGGGAATATAATGGTACTGTACAACAACTATACATAGGCTTCCAAAAGGCATACGATTCAATTAAGAGGGAGAAGTTATATAGTATTCTGCTGGAGTTCGGAATTCCTAAAAAGTTAGACTTATACGAATGTGTCTAAATGGCACAAAGAGTAGGGTGCGTGTACGCAAACAGTTTCCGGATACTTTTGAAATCCACAGTGGGTTGAAGCAAGGAGATGCACTATCTCCTCTACTATTTAATTTTGTACTAGAGCATGCCATCAAATCTTTAGAGGATGAAGAACACCTACAACTCAATGGTATTAATAAGCTGTTAGTTTATGTTGATGATGTAGTACTACTGGCCGATAGCGAGGAAATACTAAAGGCCAACACGCACACACTACTGAGTAACACTAAGAAATTGGGACTGGAAGTAAATATCAATAAAACTAAATATATGTCACACATAAAAATACGTTATATTACAGAAACGGACAACTAATGACAAATGAGGGAAATTTTGAGGAAGTGGCTGAATTCAAATACCTAGGAACAATAATCACAAACAGGAATGAGATGCACAAGGAAATTAAACATAGGCTCAATTCTGGAAATGTATGTTATTATGCATTACAGAGACTCTTGACTTCCCATCTCCTTTCAAAAAACGTTAAACTGAAAATATATAAAACTATTATTCTACCAGTTATATTATATGGATGCAAAACATGGACTCTTACTTCAAGGCAGGAAAGGAGATTACGAGTATTTGAGAATAAAGTTATTAGGAAAATTTTTGGACCAAAGAGAGATGAACAGACAGGTGAATGGAGAAGACTACATAACAATGAGCTACATGGTCTTTATAGGAAGCCAGATATAATGAGAAGAGTTAAGTCTCGTAGACTGCGATGGGCAGGACATGTGGCACGCATGGGGAATGAAAGACGTGCATGGAAGCTTCTTGTAGGAAAGCCAGAGGGAAAACGCCCAGTTGGTAGTCCAAGAATGAGGTGGGAGAATAACATTAACTATGATTTGAGGGAAGTAGATTATACAGGCGATGATTGGAAAACATTGGCTCAGGATAGGGATGTATGGAGAGCTTATGTCCGCGCGGCCATGAACCTACGGGTTCGATAGTGCCAGTGAGTAAGTAAGTAAGTAAGACTGATGACAAAACGTTACTTGTAGACCAGGCTTTACATAATGCTAAATGAATTCCATCCCAGGTACTATCCTTAAAGGAAACATTTTATGGTATTACAGCGATGTAACTTGAACCCAGAGGTTGTTGTCTAGACGCTCTAAACCTTTACACACCATTCATAACATTTAAGTCGCTTGATTGTTTGATTGCGATAAAGCCCTTTCGGAAGTTTTAAGTTTGGTAGAATTAGATTAATATTTTCTGTATTTTTTTATAATTCGTAATTACTTAATTAAAATTTTAATAACATCCGAAGTTACATCTACAATAAAATTTTAACTCACAATAATTATTATTCATTGGTAAAATAATAGTCACATCTACGTAAAAAATAATTGTTTCCAACAGCATACTATATGGGATATTTACATTACAAATGTCCGATTAATTTGTCCTGCATAAAATATAAGAACATACAAAGCTTTTTTTTTTTTCAAAGTCACCTAGTTCACTTTTATGATATTTCTGGCTTTCTCCCTGGTATTGGTGGAACTGTAATATATTTATGAGGTTGTGGTGCCTGGAAGGCGGAGTTAGGTTACCCTGGTAATGACGGGTGATAAATGATAATGAAGTGCCAGGAGAGTCTCGTTTGGAATCATAATATTGTCTATTTACTTTGAAGTATGTATCTTCTCTAGTCGATTTTTCTTCCTTGGGTTTCACTCTACGTATATTATACTTAACATGTTTCTATATAATTTCCATGTGATGACCTGGCTTCAATGATATGATTACCATAACAAATTTTCCTACTGCGTATTTATAATCTTTAAAATGATACTTACACCTGATATTAAATAATTTATAGATACTAATTTTATATTATATTATTGTTTTAACTATATTATTATGTACCTTACCTAATGAATTGTCATGTTATCGTATACGTATAATAATATTTTAACTTCAATTTTTAATTTGAATTTTACTACTTTATGAGTTTAGTACATAATTTATGTTGCAAACACAAAAGTTCATACTTTGATATCAGTGAAACCCTTATTAAGTGGAAGCAAAATATGAGTAATGAACTACAAGAAAAAGTTAATTAATCATATTATCTGAAATAGTTAAACAACATTAACAGTGTCAACGATCTTTGCACAAAGATGCACGTTCTGAAATGAAAATGGTAGTTGATAATTCGAATCAATTGTATTATTAATATATGATGCAGATGCTACGGTTGAATTGTAGATGGTTAGTTATTGATCAGTTTTGTAATTAGCTATATGTTTCAAGTCCGAAGCGCTATAACTTAATAGTTTGATCCTTATAGCAGCTAAATAATTCAATTTAAAATCATACTTTCTGTGAGAGCTAGTAAACTAAATGGTTCCGAATTATAGGATAGATCGATACAAAATTAAGGTTATGCTTCTTAAGAGAGCACTGGGGATTTAAAATTTTGGTATACGCAAGGAATGTGGTACATATTCGGAAGCAAAAATATGAAACATTATGACTATATTTTATTAGTAGCGCATAATAAACGAGGCCTACTACGTTTTAATAGATACCTTATACTAATTTGCAGAAGTAGATAATATCAATGATTAACTTTTCCACAAATATGTGACAAATCAATACTTGTACAACTTGTGCGCATTATTATCATTATTATTATTATTATTATTATTATTATTATTATTATTATTATTATTATTATTATTATTATTTGGACATGGAGAAGAAATTAGGGAAATTTCAACAGATATGTGGTTCAATAAGAAGATATTTGAGAAATAAGACCACAAGGGAAACTCAATTAAAATTTTACAAAACAGTAGCCGTTCCAACATTAACATACGGGTCTGAGACTTGGACTTTAACGATCTCTGATAAAAATAAAATTGAGACAATAGAAATGAGATTTCTCAGATCAGTTGCAGGTGTATCTCTAAGAGATCAAAAGAGAAGTCAAGATATCAGAGATGAACTACAAATCTATAATATAAACGAGAAAATACACACAAATAAACGTAATTGGTTTGAACATATACAAAGAATGCCAAATAATCGATTATCAAAACAGCTGCTTCATTATAGGTCTCTAGGCCGAAGAAATGTAGGAAGACCAAAACGTCGTTGGAAGGACGACCTGCGCCTTCGGCATGTAGTGCGCCGGGGAGCGGAACGGGCCAACAGGGCCATACCTTGAAGATGATGATGATGATTATTATTATTATTATTATTATTATTATTATTATTATTATCATTAAAATTTCAACAATTTGCAGATACAAATGTGCGTGCATATGCGCGTGTTTGTGCACCGAGCCTGACCACAAATTCTAATGCAAAGGTTTTTTTTAGAGAAATTAAAAAATGTTTTGTAATATTTTAATATATTTTAAAATATGAAATTGCAATAAATATCGCACACTTAGTACCAGTCGGATTTTTAAAATGTTCACTTTCTCATGGGACAGGTTCTAAGTTTTTCGGGTCATGCATCTATTACAGCATGCATGGTTTCAATTGGGAAATCCGCCACTGATGATATAAAGGTACGCCTCTTCTTACAACCAATATCCTCTACCACTGACCAAAGTTTGAAGTACAGAGGATTGAAGTCTGGGCTGTCAGAAGCCGATTCATCAATAGAGATAAAACCAGGTACACAACCTTCAAGACACTCTTGTGTTTATAACCTGCCCTAGTAGACTGGTGCAGCATCCCACTGGGAAGTCCAGTATTGATTCCAAAACAAGGTTGAAATGAAGGCTCTGCCTATAGGCTATATTATTGTATTTTCTAACTTTCTAACTTTTTCATTTGTTTAAACCTTATTCTCACAGAAATGAAGCTGGATGACACTCGCTCTTCACCAAACGATTGTTGAAGAAGTATAATGGATCGTTGATTTTCAGAGCTATTTTATGAGTTTCACAAGAGTTTGAGGCACACTTACTGTCATTTAAACTTTTGAAACTTCTCATTGGTGAACATTTTATCTCAGTGAAAACAATGCTTTGCTATTCATTGTAGGGGTACCACTGGAGAAGACACAGGGGTTTCTTAGTTCTCTCCCCTTCATCAATAGTGGAGTAAGGAAATGTCCAGTACTCCGTCGGTAAGCCTTTAAATCCAGTGAATAGCCAGGATATTGATATATTTGACAAGTTCAACTCCCGAGCTCTCACTCACTATTTCCGGAGAGCATTTCGGTGAATACGAACAGTCATTGCTTTATGGGTATCAGGAGTCCTTGCAGCTCAAAGGCTATATTGTCTCAAACGATCCATGACAGATCCAGAATCAGTGAATCGCCGGGTATTAATTCCGGGGATTTTCACCTTCTTTAGGGTCTGGAAAATTTCACCAGCAATTTCCCTACCTTATTTAAGACTATAAGAGCTACACAATTTTCAGATTTTCCTCATTCCACGTTGAAAACTGAAGATAACTGCTTCCTCTTTCACTCATGAACTCAGAATGGACAAGAGTACAATTGAGCATAAGCGTAGTTTTTAACTCCCAAAACATGTTGTAAAATGTGTGTCAAAAGGTTTTAACGGTATTTATAGCAAGTCTAGGTATATATGTGTATGTGTTAAGAAACTCTCGAATATTTGCAGTAAGGAATTTTAACCAAGCTTTGTAAACACATTAATTTGAAAATGTCATAGTGGCTGTAAGGGATACGAGATAAAATATCCCTTAATTATGGAGAACGATCGATATATGTTCCTGAATAACTCTAGAATCAAACTCGGCACACATATGAGCTATAATCTGGCAAAGGATTTGTGGGAATGAGAGTCCCCTACCACCACTACGAGGAAGGTGAGAAGTGTGACATCTAAATGTGATCGAAAACGACCCATATTATTGTCGAATTCATTGTTTCGGGGTAGCTAATCTGATTGGTGATACTTAAGCCTACTTCTGATCCTTAGCACTCCTAAGGGGTCAAGGAGCAAACAATGGGTTAAAACACAAGTCAAAACTGACCGATATCAAATCAAAGCTACAGTTTTAGGGATCTCTAAGCTAATCTTCGACAGTCCAGATGTTTTTAGCAAACATTTGATCAATCATCTATCGGGTGTGAGCGAGGTGAGAAAGTGTAAAAAGTAAAGTGTCCTAAATTATCGAGATTCGTAGGCCTGTATAAACCATGGTTATTGGGGTCGAACATATCACTGGAGACAATTCCAACGACATTTATGCCAAATTTAGATTCCGAGCAGCCTAGCGGGTGCGAAGATATGACATGTAAAAATTATAAAGAAAAGGACGGATATTAGAGTCGAATGGTTTTCATGGTTTCTGAAATGAATAGTGGCACTCCCAAGCTCAGCCCGTATTGACATTGGGGTCGAGAAGTGGTGAAATATAAGATGCCCAAAATGATTCGGGTAGTAAAAATGAACATACTACTCCAACAAAGTACTTTATTGACCTATAGATGAAATACTTCTTATTGCGTAAGCAACTACAGTAACATATTATATGCATAAAATTCGCTGTTTTATATAAAAGAGAAACAGTTACTTTCATAAGCGCTGTTTTAAAAACAAACTCTATAACGAGAGTAATGCTAAAGTCAGGAAAATTATTCTGATTCAACATCCTATGCTCGAGGGAGAGCAGACCATAATGTATACAAGTGCAGTGGTTCCGTGGTGTCGGTCATAAATAACCAACACACTTTAAGATACATGCGAATTCAGAGCAACAACTACACAACATCATTTCACATTCCTTGTGACCAAAATTGTTAATATTTTATAAACAAAAACACGAATGATTTAACATTCTTAAACTTGACTTGGGATTTGCATAGCAGATTAATAGTTTATGTATATACATTTATATTGTATATATCCAAATAGTCCATCGGTGTGGTTTCGAGGTAGCGTGCTGCCTTGTCACGCAGCGGGCCCGGGTTCGATTCCCGGTCGGGACAAGCTTCCTGGGGGAGGTTTTTTCAGGGTTTTTCCTCACCTGTAAGACAAATGTCAAGAAGCTTACGGCCCAACGGTCCCCGCAAATTATCCGGCCACCATCATCCTTATCATTATCATCACCATCCTTCACCGGTGTGGAAAGCAACGGGAAGCTACCATACCTATAATTTCCTAGTAAAGCTGCGAAGCATAGCATGAAAATGCTATGATTCCAGTGAAAGACCTGCCCTCCGGCAGAATTACTATGGATGGATGGATATCCAAATGCATGATGCATTTTCTTTGAGGAAATTATAGTTAATAACAATTAAATTTTGATAATAATACTAAAAGTAAACTAGAAATCAAAATAAACTATAGAATTCACTTTGTTGATTGAAAGGTAGTTGTAGGCCTATATTATAAATTCTGCGATCCTCAATACATCTAAATATTAAGTTGATGAACTTTTTTTTTGTCATGATGAAAGTGTCCACATAACATTAATTACACAGTATATATTCTTCAATTTGTGCATAAGGGATGATCATGCAATTAAGGGTAAACTGACAAATTTTAGTTATTTGTTCCATATAGATAAATTACTAAAAATGTTACGGTTTCAATTGTAAAGAGTTAAGTAGAATAACTATAAGCATTTCATGTGAAATAATTACAGTGCCTATTATTCTAATTATAGAAATTTTAACACACTTCCTAATTTTTAATTTTCGTTTTGGCATATATAGGCCTATATATATAATATATATATATATATATATATATATAGGCCTATATATATAGACCTTTAAATAGCTGAGCTGTCAAATGTCACGTCCCATTTGGAATTAGTTTAATGGAACGGTTTACACACGCGATAAAATCTGTCATGTAGTGAATATTTTCACATATATATGCTTTAACATAAAATATGCTACAACATATATTCTCACTGTCGTACTCTAGTGTACCAGCCGCTCACATGTTAGCAATAAAAAAATCCTCCAGGAGATAATGAGAAGAATCCCTATGTACAAGTATGCGATGCTAGGAGAGAAATGTACAAATGACAACCTGGGGCATTTGAAAAAAAAATATATAAATACAATGGAAGAAGTATATGAAGGTTTATAATTAAAATTATATTCTCTAACTTCATAATTTTAAGAACGACTTATCCATATGAAAGGCGACTACGAACATACGAAAAATATATAATTTACATAAATAAATAAATATATATATTTATAAATATTAGGCCTACTATTACTTCGATGATATATGCGAATGTGCTAGGCAAATCCTGACTGAATAAAAATATCTGAATATTTCTATGTAACTTACTCTCATGAAAACAGAAGAGTAAAAATTGTCATTATCAATGCAATGTTGAGATTTTTGCACAATTTATCATAAGTAATGCCACGAGCGATTTCCAAATTATCGATAAATTTACGACTCACGAAGTGAGGAGTGAATTTGCCTAGAGAATTTGAAAATCAAGAGTGGCATTTGTTAGGACTATTTAACGAATAAAATTAAGCTCTTTGGTCACAAATCATTATTTAAATATAGTTATTTTAAAATATTTATATATTTAATGTAAACGGCGATGTTTGAAAACAAACGAGAAACGATTCTTATGCTTCATTTGCTTCTTTTGTTCGTCAGTGCAACCAGATCATCATATTTATTGCCAAAGGAACGCAATACTCTAAGAATGCACTCTAGTGGAGAAAAAATGTAACACATCAAACTGTATATTAATTAATTTCTGATATCCTATGATGTAAATATGACAATTATATTTTTCTGGGAAAAAATACATTTAAGGAAGTGCAAAGAGTGGTTTCTTTTTTTGGTGGTATAATAAATTGCTACAAATGTTTTTAAATTAACTCCCGCATGCGGTATGTGTTGACATTCATGCACTATATATACAATCTGGTAGACGTATTTCTTGGTGAGTCAGTCACTGCAAAATAATGCTATGACCTATTCAGAATGTTAAAAAGGAGGTGCTTTCTTTATTATGATAAACTTTAGTTGGTAAATTCTAGGCGAAACGCGACTGTGATTGGTCATTGACTCCCATTTGGGGCATGAGTTAAATAGTCAAAAAAATATTTAATTTATAAAATCAGAGCTTTACTTAATGAATATGTACAGCCAGATCATCAGCAAATAAAACGGATTTATTTTTACCATTTAAAATATTGTTATATAGAATATAAAGAATATTCAACTATCAGTCTTCATTTACTATATTCATTGCAACGATTTATAGTTGAATTAATCAACAACTTGTGCTATATATATATATATATATATATATATATATATATATATATATATATACTGAAACATATACATTTATTTACATTGTTTTTTATGGACTATTTAACTCATGCCCCAAATGAGAGTCAATGACTAATCATATTTCAATGAATTTTGATTTACAACCAATCACAGTCGTTATTCACCTCGATTTTTATCAGTTAAATTTTATCAATTTAAAATCAAGCTCCTCCTTTTTAACGTTCTGAATAGGCCAGAGCATTATTTTGCACTAACTAATTCTGTAAGAAATACGGCTACCAGATTGTATATATTGTGCACGAATTTAAACAGATACTGCTTGCGGAGACATAATAGAAAAACATTCGTAGTAACTTATTATATCACAATAAAAAGAAACCACTGTTTGCACTTTCTTAAACGTATTATTTCCCAGGAATTTACATTCCAGAAAAATATAATTCATATCATACGAGATCAGAAATTAATTAATATGTTGGTTATAAACAGTTTGATGTGTTTCATTTTTTCTCCACTAGAGTGCCTTCTTACTATATTGCGATCCTTTGGCAATAAATAATATGATCTGGTTGCAGTGATGAACAAATAAAGCATAACAAACGCTTTTAATTTGTTTTCAAACATCACCATTTACATTAAATATATAAATATGTTTAAATAAATATAGTTAAATAATGATTTGTGAGTAAACAGCTTAATTTTATTCATTAAATAGCCCTAACAAATGTCACTCTTGATTTCCAAATTCTCTACATAAATTGGAAATCATTCGTGACATTACTTATGATAATATGGGTAGGAATTCAGGATCACAAGGGCATAAGCACCTATCTCTATAAAAAATTCAAGTATATTTGCCCACTTCTTGTCTTCATTTGATATACGAGAATGCTATGAAATATTGTACGATAATTCTAGTGTAGATAGATAGTACTATATTATTGGTTTTAATACAGGAATATCAATTCTGCCTGTGAATTCGAATTAATAAACAAATAATATGCAGCTGCCATCAGAGGAGGAGTTGAGACAGTCGATTTCATTTCTCGTAGATATGTAGCACGTTGAAGCACATTCAGATATGAAAATAATGATCCAAGAAGTAACTCCCATAAAACATATCAACCAAAATGGTAATGATTAATTTCATAGGAGAAATGAACTCTTTTTAATGGCACCAGGTTGTCTAATAGCATTTCTGGCATTCTTTCCTGACATTGCGGAATTGTAATACACTTCTTAGGTGGGAACGGATGGAAGGAGGAGTTACGTTTCCCCGATTATATGATAGGTGATGAAGTACAAGGAGAGTCATTAATCCTTAACTTAATCTAAATGCAGATCATAGGCGAACACAGGAATAATTATATCTATTTAAAGGAAAATTCTGTGGTCAGACTGGTAATCGAACCCGAAAGCATGAACTACAGTCAATCCATGAGGACGGTCCAAATAAACTACGTCATACTCGTTAAATAAGGAGAAGAATATTTAATATTGTGGGAACTGAAAACAAAAATACATTTACTTCACTCCAATTCCCTTGTGATCATTCTCTGTGGATGAGAGATAGCATCCCACTTGTCATTCTGGCGACCCGGGGGGTTCGAATCCCACCAACGTGAGGGATTTTAATGTCTAGCTTTGAACTGAACGTATGATATGTCTGTTGGTGTCTTTGGCTCACATTCTATTCATAGTTGTCTAATATACGGCTAAAATTATATATTCATATAACACACATTGATCGCTACTCACACATAACTTATTGTTTTCTTTTCTATCTTTATAAAGTGTCCAATAATGAGAGCTAACTAGGAACAATAATTATAAACAGGAATGCGATATATAAAAAAGGGCTGAATTCTGAAAATGCATGCTGTTTACACATTACAGGGACTACTGTTTTCCCAAATTCTCCTAAAAAATTAAACTGAAAATATGATAAAATATTATTCCAGTTATATTATATGGATGCGAAACATGGGCTCTTATTTTAAGAGAGGACAAAATATTACGAGAATTAGAGAATAAAGTTATTAGGAAAAGTTTTGGTCCAAAGAGAGATGAACAGACAGGCGAATGGAGATGAATACTTAACAGTGAGCTGCAATGATCTATTTATGAAGACAAGTGTAATAAGAGTATATAAGTCTCGTATGGGCAGGACATATACGGCAGGAATGGGGAAAGAGGGGTATGGAAACTCTATATAGGAAAACAAGAGGGAAAACGGCCAGTACGTAGGCAAAGAATGGAGTTGGAGAATAACATTAACCGTGGTTTGAGGAAGACAAATCATACAGGATATAACAGAAAAACAGCTCAGGATAAGGATGTATGGAGAGTTTATGTCCGCATGGTCATGCACCTACGGGTTCGATAGTGCCAGTGAGTTTGTTATACTAAATATTGAATTCACACTTATTTTCTTTGTTTCAGGTTTTATGTTAACATAAAATAAAAGTTAATAAATTAAAAAAATTAAATAAATATTGTTGTATTGTTGCTTAGATCAGTTGGAACACAATTCATAATTTGTTAACATGTCTGAAGAAGGTACAGTGTACCGAAACAGCTGTCACTGAATTATATAATAAATATGAAAATCAAATAAAACTACGTTTTATTTTTATTTAATTAATAAATAAAAGTAATTTGAAGCATTTTAATTATTGCTATTGGTAATACAAAAACTTAATCGATTCTATTATAAACGATATATTTATAATCCGTCCACCGCTGTGGTCTCGTGCTGCCTTTGTCACGCAGCGGGACCAGGTTCGAAGCCCGGTCGGGACTAGTTCCCTGGGTGATGGTTTTTTTTGGTGTTTTTCCTCACCTGTAAGGCAAATTAAGGCCTCTTTAGTCACATCATTACCATTATCACCTATCATATATCATCGGGGCAGCGTAACTCCGTCATCCAAGCTCCCCAACCTCAGAAGTGTGTTACAATAACGTCATACCAGGAGAGAACACCAGAATGTCCAAATGACATTGTGGTGGCATGAAATAAAATCCTAATAATAAAACAGATTTCATCTACCAGATTTTAATACTCAATCTAGGCACCTCAAGTGAAATCTTGAATTATAAAGGCCTATATTACACGTACGTATAATTAAAGAACAGACTTATAACGATACCCAATTACAAGTAACAGGCAATTGTAATTACGAGTAATGTAATTTAGAACAATTAAGTCAGTGGTGCAGGGAAGTCGCAGTGACGTTTGATTTTAAGCTCAGGACATGTTCATAAATTATAGTACGGAGGATTTAGCTGGATTCTGACTATAAACTCCAGTTTTCGTGACTGACATGTAATACATGCGTCTACCTTAATGTATTTTACAACAATTGTACATGTACTATGGAGCAATACGTATTTAGTTTCAGACATTAATTTGCAACATAAGTGAATAACGTAATTAAACCTAATAATAATAATAATAATAATAATAATAATAATAATAATAATAATAATAATAACAATAATAATAATAATACTATTAGTGCGGAAACCTGGACATTAAGCAGAGAGCTAGCACATAAACTGAGGGTGATAGAGACGCATTTCTGGAGGAGGGCTCTTAGAAATACAAAAAAGACAAAATTAGGAATACTAAAATTACAGAAATAATGGTTGTTAAAAAAGATATTCTACAATTTATTGAAGAAAGAGACTCAAATGGTTTGACCAGGTAAAGAGGATATCACATGACAGGATACCTAAGATGATATTAAATATTGAAGCGTAGGGCAACAGAAGAATGAGGAGACCAAAAGAACAATCGATTCGAGGAGTGCATAGGAGTGTGATGTCGAGTAGATTAACAGAGAGTGAAGCAGAGAATAGGGACGTATTGAGGAGTAAAATTTATAATGGATTGTAGGAAAATTACTGTATTGTAGAGAATGTCGTAATAAAAAATTCTTATTTATTCTTATTATTCAATAATTAATAATTATTATTACTAATTAATATAATTATTCTTATTCTTCCTCCTCCTCCTCATAATCCTAGATACTCCTCCTAATCCTCGTCCATTCCTCATTCCTCATCCTCATCCTTATTCTTCTTCCGTACCTCCTCCCCTCCTCTCCTCACATCCTCCTTACTCATTACTCATCCTCCTCCTCCTACTCCCTCCTTCCTCCTCCTCCCTTCTTCTTCTTCTTCTTCTTCCTTCCGACTACCTCCTCCTCCTCCTCCTCCTCCTCCTCCTTCCTTCTTCTTCTTCTGTTCCTCTTACTTCTTCTTCCTGTTCGCCGCCCCGCCCCCCGTCCTTTCCCCCTCCTCCCCTCTTCTGCGTCTAATCCCGTCCCCCTTTCCCTTCTCTTATTTTTCCGTCACCCTCCTTCCTCCATGTCCCCCGCTGTGGTCTCGAGGTAGCGTACGCCTTGTCACGCAGCGGGCCCGGGTTCGATCCCCAGTCGGGGCAGTTTTTCTGGGTGAGGTTTTTATCGGGATTTTTCCTCACCTGTAAGACAAATGTCAGGAAAAGTTTAAGGCCCAAGTGGTCCCCAAAATCATATGGCCATCATCATCATCATCCTTATCATTATCATCATCATCATCATCATCATCATCCTTCACCGGTGTGGAAAGCAACGGGAAGCTACCACACTTACAATTCCCTAGTAAAGCTGCAAGTATAGCATGAAATGCTATGATTGCAGTGAAGGACCTGCCTTCGGGCAGAATTACTATGGATGGAATTACTCCATAGTTGGAAATTTCTTTATAAAGTGATATAAGTGAGTAACATATGTGATATTGTGTAAGTTGAAGATCTCTACAAGAGAACCGCTATGAAAGATATTTCATTATAACTTCTGTGGAGATGTAAACTGTAGGCACAATTATCATAAGTAATGCCACGAGTGATTTCCAAATTATCGATAATTCACGACTCACGAAGTGAGGAGTGAATTTATCTAGAGAATTTGGAAATCAAGAGTGGCATTTGTTAGCACTATTTAACGAATAAAATTAAGCTGTTTACTCACAAATCATTATTTAACTATAGTTATTTTAAAATATTTATATATTTAATGTAAACGGCGATGTTTGAAAACAAATGAGAAACGATAGGTACGCTTCTACTGCTTCTTTTGTTTATCACTGCAACCAGATCATACTATTTATTGCCAAAGGAACGCAATATTGTAAGGAGGAGCTTTCTTTAATATGGTAATTATAACACTGATAAATATTTGGTGAAACACGACTCTGATTGGTTGTAAAACAGAAATCATTGAAACGTGATTGGTCATTGACTCCCATTTGGGGCATGAGTTGAATAGTCAGTTATATCTGAGATGCCATGAGGAACTATTATCAGTGAATATTACATGATTCTGTACAAGTTTGTGAACAATAAATGAATTAGGAATATATACGTCAATCACTTGAATCGTTTAATTAAGTTCGTCAATAAATTAATATTGCTAATAGATATTATTACTATTACTATTTTGTAAAATTTATATGGGAATGGTGGTGTGAGAGATTATTGTAACTTTCAAAGCTCGGAACCTAACATTTTGGAATGCTACTTTCAAGACTTGTAGAGTGTTCGCACACGATATTAATGATAATGGATATGCTTAATTGGAAATCAATATTTGGTTGATCTTTAATGTATGTTATTAAGACTATTTAACTCATACCACAAATGCTAGTCAATGACCAATCACGTTTCAATGAATTTTGTTTTACAACCAATTACAGTCGTGTTTCACCTCTCTCTTCATGATTTCTCTTTTTCAGTTCCTGCTTTTATGATAAAGAAAGCTCCTCCTTTTTAATGTTCTGAACAGGACAGAACATTATTTTTCTCCAACAAATACATTGAAAATAGCAAATAATGAAAATATTCCTTGATTTTACTGAGTTGTTTACTAAAAAAAATAAATGAATAATCCGTAATGTTGATTATGATATATAGTTTGATGTGTTTCATTATTTCTCCACTTGGTTACATTCCTTCAATATTGCGATCTTATTTGGCAATAAATAATATGATCTAGTTGCAGTGAATGAACATAACCTCACATTTCTGATTTGTTTTCAAACATCGCCGTTTACATTAAATACATAAATATTTTTAAATAACTATAGTTAAACAATGATTTGTAAGTAAACAGCTTAATTTTATTCGTTAAATAGTCCTAACAAATGTCGCTCTTGATAACCAAATTCTCTAGATAAATTCACTCCTCACTTCGTGAGTCGTGGATTTATCCATAATTTGAAAATCACTCGTGGCATTACTTATGATAAAGTAACATAGTAAGTAATTAGACTATTATAGAATTATGGGTCAAAAAGAGTGTAATTACCTACATGTAAATCAGTAATGAATGTAAATCGAAAACTTCGAGATATCGTTTGCCGAATTAATCATCGAACTATTCCAATCATAATTAAAATGATAAAAGTTGTATATTTTTTCTTGAAATAGGCTACGTAATATGATAACGGAAAAGCAAGCAATTACATTTAGATATAACATTATCATCTCGATTCTACCTGGAATATTAATTAATATGAAACAATTCTCTGAAAGGTACTTTAATGTTATTTAATTGCCATGCATATAATCCGTCTCTTACGTTATATTCTATGAACAATTCTGTTATGAAAAAGTTATTTCACTAAACATTATATCTCGCGTCTCAATTATTTTCAAAGTACAATACATTAATGTCTATCCTAGGAATTTTATGGATGAATGAATATTTCATATAACACTCACATGATTCAATATCATAAGTAATGCCACGAGTGATTTCCAAATTATCGATAAATTCACGACTCCCGAAGTGAGGAGTGAATTTATCTAGAGAATTTGAAAATCAAGACTGGCAATTTGTTAGGACTATTTAACAAACAAAAAAAAGCTGTTTACTCACAAATCATTATTTAAATGTAGTTATTTTAAAATAGTTATATATTTAAAGTAAACGGCGATGTTTGAAAAATGAGAAACGATTGTTACGCTTCATATGTTCATCACTGGAACCATACCATATTATTTATTGCCAAAAGATCGCAAATTGTAAGAATGCACCTTAGTGAAGAAATTTATAACTAACATTATAGGTATTATTTAATTTCTGATGTCCTATGAGGTAAGTATGTCAATTATATTTTTCTGCAACGTTATTTCCTGGAACATAATTCGTTTACGAAAGTGCTAACAGTGGTTTCTTTTTTTTGTGTTATAATCAATTGCTACAAATGTTTTTTATTATCTCCCGCACGAACAGTGTGATTACATTCATCACTATATATATATATATATATATATATATATACATGCACATACGCATATAATCTGGTAGCCACATGTAGTCACTGCAAAATAATGCTATGACCTATTCAGAATGTTAAAAAGGAGGAGCTAGATTTTAAAGTGATAAAATTAAACTCTTAAAATCGAGGTGAAAACGACTGTGATTGGTTGTAAATAAAAAATCCTTGAAATGTGATTGGTCATTGACTCCCATTTGGGGCATGAGTTAAATAGTCAAATTAAATAATGAACCTATGTTTTAGCTTTCAATATAGTTATGACATTTAACACTCTAGTAATACACTGCTCAAAACAATTAGAGGAACACTTGTAATAAATTGAGTAAGTAATTGTTTTTTAAAGCTGTGATGCTGAAAGTTGGACAATATTTAAATTGAATTATTAATTCTATCATTGGATACAAATTTTAAAGATCCATGGCTTAATACAGAGAAATTACCTCAAATAACAAATATAGAGATTTTTTTTTATTTTGGAAGGCACTGGCCACTTCTAATTGGTAAGCTTCCTGATGTTGCTATAGTGACGAATGTTGATTATTGTCTTCTTTATTGACGTTTCTGACAAAATGAAGTTTGAAGTGTATCATGCTCTACATCTTTTACGACAAGGTCAATCTCTGCGACAAGTGGCTAGAGAGCTTGGGGTTTCTCCTTCCGTAGTGTCCAGGTTACGCAACAGGCACAGAGAGACAGGTCAGTATTGTAGAAGACGTGACCAGGGCTGTAAATTTAAAACAAGCCCCCAGGATGACAGATACGTTTGTTCTTTCTGCTCTTCGACAGCGTACAAAAAACTGCAAAAGACCTGCAGAATGACCTTCATATGGCTTTCCGGAATCCGGGTTTCAGACCAAACCATAAGGAACAGATTAAGGAAAGAGAATATTCGTCCAAAAAGGCCCGTTAAAAAACCACGCTTTACAAGTGGGCATACGGCAGCAAGACGTACGTATGCTGAAAACCATGGTGATTGGAACCTGAACCAGTGGGAGTCTATGCTCTTCTCGGACGAATCCAGGTATCGTCTTACACGTTGTGATGGTCGATTGAGGGTGTGGGGACGGCCAGGAGAAAGATTTTCTCTGCAGAGGCTGTACAGGAAATTGATACATTCGTAGGAGGTTCCATAATGGTGTGGGCCGGAGTTATGTACAACAATCGTACGGACCTTGTACTTGTTCCCCAGTGACTGAATGATGTCCAGTATATCGAGCACGTTCTGGAAGAGCATGTAGTACCTGCTGCCATTGGAGTAGGCCCTGGATTTTTGTTTATGCAGGATAATGCCAGGGCACATTCTGCTGCGGCTGTCACCAGGGATTTCCTGAGGAGGAATGAAATTGAGGTAATGGAGTGGCCAGCGGTCAGCCCAGACCTCAACCCTATTGAACACTTGTGGGATCTTCTAGACAGGAAGGTCAGGAACCGACATCAAGCTCCACAAACTCTGCAGCAACTTGGAGATGCTCTGAAGGAGGAATGGGAGAATATCCCGCAAGAGGAAATCCAGAATCTTATTGGGAGCATGCCACGAAGTTGTCAAACTGTCATCGCATGTTGTGGAGGCCATACACGATACTAACTCTATATAACGAGTGTTTTGCTTTGAAAAATAAGCACAAGATTCAATTGCTTACATAGCGGAATTATTTGAAAAGTTAATAGCGTTATTCATTTGTTTTTACTGACATGAACAATAAATAAATAAATAACCACAAATAATGTACTTTATTAATTTCATGTTTGTACCTTTATCCAATGAAAAAATATTTGCATATTTTATAGTGTTCCTCTAATTGTTTTAAGCAGTATATATATATATATATATATATATATATATATATATATATATATATATTTGAGATTTCAGTTCGAAGTATAACAGAATTTTTGTACTGCACAAATTTTAATAATGTGTTTATCTACGTTCTAATACTTTATAATAAGAAACCTGTCATGTGTAAATTCATTGAAATACGATTTGTTTGGGTATTTTCAAATTATATATATATAGGCCTAATAAGAAATTATTATTGGATTAGAGCTCGAAGTAAGAAATTTGTAAATATGTTGGAAGGATTGGCAAACATAGATTACTTTCACAATATTTTCATTAACAACAGCTTTCAACGAGAAACAGGTCGCTATAAAATATGATGATTTGAACAACCGCGGGATTGAGAGAGTGGGACACATTTAATAAAAGCCAAATCCAATTTGTTCAAATGATGAAATATTGATTCAAATACACATCAACGATGTACTCTAAAAAGAACATTTCAATAAACTATTTGAATTCCTGATATATTTATCCTAAAAAAGAACTAATTTTAGATAAGTGAAGACTAAAATGTTTTTATCTTTTTACCTTCTAGTTGTAGTAGCAATAGTATATTATTTTACTTCGCTCTTTTAACGTATCATGCCATAGCATCGTAATTAAATTCCATGCTTGAAATGGCCGACAGATTTTGCTCAAAGTCCTTTGTTCCAAACTCAAGGTTCTTTTACAAGATATAACTCTATGATACCGTCACACAATTTACGAAGGAAGACATTCTAAGGATTTTTACCTGGTGGAAAATAATAAATTGATACTGGCCAGTTTAAACCCGCGATTTTTGTCTTTCTGGACTATACTGACCAATTACACTTATAATATAAACTGAAACCCTCATATTTAATTATCACAAACTAATTCTCACAAACCTTTTGATTGGAAGAAAATAAAATAAATTAGATAAATATTGTATGCTTATGGCAAAACACATCACATATAGTGTAATAATAATAATAATAATAATAATAATAATAATAATAATAATTTACTTTAACTGTCAGAAGAACAAGATAAGAACAAGAGGAAGACCAGCCAAGAGATGGATTGACAGTGAATGCGCATCCAATACGTCTTCCTCCGAGGAGTGATTTTGGAAATAAACAGAATGAAAATCCTACAAATTATGATTAAGAAGAAGAAGAGAACTATCAGAGTTAAGACCATAAAGCTTTCCTTTTCACTCAATCAGCAAAAATATTAAATACAGAAAATGTTTACACAAGGTCAAAATTACAAATAAATGTATTTATACAAATTATTCTAAAATTATGATGAATCAAGTCAATACACTTAGGGAAGCAAAACAAATCAGAAACCATTAATTAATCTACTGGAAAAACAATTCAAAATATATTTAAATTTATTTTAAAGGAGCTAATGTCCGACAGTCTCAGATTTTTTGTGGTAAGGTGTTCCAGAATCTAGTAGTAGATACAGTATAGGAATTAGAATAATCGCAAGTTCTGTGTTGTGGGATGTGAAGTAGAAGCTTCTAGCGCGATCGTGTACCCAATTGTGATTGGAGGATAGCAGAGGAAAGGGAAAAGATGGGTAGCTTGGTGTAGAGGTATGTATAATTTTAAGTTCCAGAATAAGAATACGTATTTTTCTACGATCATGGAGATGGAGCCAGCATAATTTGCGGAAGTATCAAGAAATATGGTCTAATTAAGAATAATGAAAATATATCTTATGAACATGAATAATTTGCAATTTATGTGCTAAGTTCATCTTTGATGTCTGACAATGAGATTTCACAATAATCAAATTGCTGTATGATGAGAATTTGTACCACAATTCTTTTCAGATCAGTTGGGGAAGAACATTTCTGAATCTTTTTAGATAATGCATTACCGGTAAAGAAAATGTCCATTTTGACATTTGATTTATTTGGATGTTCCAACTTAGATTAGAGTCAAGATAAAACCCAAACCAATTAAAAACTCCTGGATGAGGAGGTTTCCAGTCGAGAGTGGTATAGTGTCTTGGATCAGTATAACTATCCTAATGATAAATCCAACATTCAACAAAGTCATAAAGAATAGGAGATGTTAACTTGATCCTAAAACTATTTTCTTCCATAATGAAAATTAGTTTCATCAATTCCAATTGGTTAGTGATTAGACATAGAAGAAACATGTCAATATGGAAAAAACTAATACGTCATAAACTACAGGAAATAGTTGTTTGATTAGGTTGTTTTTAAAGTTATTGCAATATTTCTTGATCTGCAATTGCGATATCGACGTAATATGTAATGTTGCTTTGTGTTAAAGCGTAATATTACCAATGTCTTGATTGAAAAAATAAATACATTTGGAAGAATTCGTCTTTATTACAGCTTGCATAAACAAGGATAACTTACTCTACACAGAACAAGACATTTTGACAAACAAATAACTGTACAGATGGTTCCGGTAATATTGTTATAAAACATTATAAGAAAAAATACTTTTAAAAATCCACCTAAAATGTTTGGGGGAAGATCGCCCTCACGTTCCCCCAACTAAAGAGTTGGCTATTTTTCTAAAAAATAGTGGCCACTCTGAGAATCTTTGAAATCAGGGACAATAAAGCATTAAACATACCCTTGATAGGTTTTAATAATGTTTCACTTCCTCCGTTAGATATTAAACTTCGTTTATGTAACATTTCGCTAAAGACATGAACAAATGTGATACGAGGTATTCTCGATACCAAAACATGAATCACAAGAAATTAAATAAACGAGGGAACTTTTATTGGCCCTCAATTCCGTTAATCCCTCATTGGTCATAAGGTTAAACAACTACGGTATTAAATTAATTTGAACAGATGGAATGGGAATATTTTCCAAACGTGAGAAATGTAAAGACTTCTAATTATAAAGAACTAATAGATCGCTTACTATCAGCCTTTCAAAATACTGGGTGTAATACTTCAATCCAAATACAGATGTTGTACATCCATTTGAGCTTCTTCCCAGAAAATTGCGATTCAATCAGTCATAATCGTGGCGAGCGTTCCCACAAAATAACTTATGCAATGGTATAAGTGCCAGTGGGACATCTCTATGCTAACTGATTATTGCTGGATCTTCACATGTGGTGCCCCACAACCAGAATACAAGCGTCAATAGAAACGAAGGCATTAATAATAGAAAGGTAAGCCACCTTTCGTTATTAAACCCTTTTAATACATAAAATTGTGTAATCATTTGCTCATCGTTTACTCATAAACTAGAGCCAATCCTTCATTTTAAACTCACTACCAGTATTACTCGCAGCAGCTAAAATTGAAGAAAAAATGTACTTTTAATTTATGATGCATTAAAAAGGTAAATTTGTTGTGTCAAATTTGGAAAACATTACAATATTCCACATGTTATCACATTATGGTCCACCGCTGTGCTCTCGAGGTAGCGTACTGCCTTGTCACGCAGCGGGCCCGGGTTCGATCCCCAGTCGAGGCAGTTTTTCTGGATGAGATTTTTATCGGCGGTTTCCTCACCTGTAAGACAAATGTCAGGAAAACGTTAAGGCCCAAACGGTCCCCGAAATCATATGGCCATATCATCCTTATTTTCATTATCATCATCATCCTTCACCGGTGTGGAAAGCAACGGGAAGCTACCACACCTACAATTCCCTAGTAAAGCTGCAAAACATAGCATAAAAATACTATGATTGCAGTGAAAGACCATGCCCTCGGGCAGAATTGCTATGGATGGATGGAACATATTATTCTAAACTTAATTTAAATGCACGTTCCTTTAATGCATATTCACCGTATACCTACTTAAATTGGCAATGTCTCACTAACAAATCAGAACCAATTCAAAGTATCGGTATTCGATCTGTGAATCTAGGCTCCTATTAGGTTGTATGTAAAACATGTGTGTTATATCCGTTATAAATGGAAAATCCGTATTTAGATACGAATTTTAACATCTTAGTTGTCTATAGAAACTATTTATCGATAGATTCCTTTCCCATACCATCAAGAAGATGCTGGAAATACATTGTATTTTTATCTTAAAATGAATAACAGGTAAAATAAGGATAGAATCAGAAATGACAATACATGAGGAAGAATTAAACGTGGATAGACATATTTTGAGAATGAGCACGCGTTTTGCATGTTAATGTATACATTCTTCTCGTGGGAACTAAGAGGAACTATTGAAAACCAAGAAATAAATGCTATGGAAAAGTTTCTATAAACCTAAGCTCTTAAATTTATATCTTCTCAGTTAATGTGGTCTGTTGTATTACAAGAGCGATCTGCTCCTTCTGCTTATCTTAACCTTCGGATATTTTATTTAAAAGAATTTAAAGGTCATGGAATATGGAGAACCCATTAATGATGCACATAGACTATGAGACTGCGTATGCTAAACAATCCTACAAGAGCCAAGTGCGTTCTAAAGAAAGCGCAATTTCCATAGGTCATAGAGTGGACGACGTCACTCCAATGAATGAATATTACATTGAGTATCGGTTCTTGATGTAAAAACTAGATAGACTAACTCTCAATATAAAACTGATCTTTGAATAATACATATTGATAATCCGAGTCATTGCAATCGCGATATTTATTGCTATTCTATTCATTCTTCCATTCTTTAATTCCAGCTGGTAAGAATTGCCTAAGTCTGGAGATACTAATTTTAGGACCCAGGTCACTTCTCGCTTCTAGAATTGCCTACCATAAGATATAAGGGGCTGCCGGATATTTGAATATATTTATGTAGCCTGGTGGAGTTAAGGCCATGCGTCCTTCTCTTCCACTCACCAGGACAAACATATGTTACATATAAATACAAAAAATTACAATAATAGTCATACTAAACAATCAATTATCTGTCAAATTGGATAATAATGAAAAATAATGTCTAATAAAACAATAAAATTAAATACAATTAAAATTGAATTAATGGTAGAATGAATACAGAAAGGAATAACAGCTCGAATCTAATATACATAAAAAGAAAAGAAAAAATACAAAGAAAGTAATAAACTATAATGAATTAATCTATCGCTTATTATACAAGACATTAGGTAAATATATTAACAAATATTAAAACTATTTTTATTAAATAATGAAAAAAAAATTTAATTAAAGACATTGGCGTTTTTTAAAAGAAATCTAAATTTATATTTGCTCTAACCTAGATTTCATCATTACCCAGTGTAAGGTACGTATATCAATTGGTGTTTCTCGTATAATTAATCATATTTAGACTATTATTATTATTATTATTATTATTATCGTAAGTATTATTACTATTATAATCGTATAACATTTTGTTTTTACATGAAATTTTACATTGCAACATTTAATGTATTTTAACTCTTTTAGTTAGTATAGTGTATATCTACATTTGTCAAATATTTATTTGTATTTGTGTTGGTTGAGTGGAAGAGAAGGCCTTATGGCCTTAACTCTGCCAGAATAAATAAAACATTATTATTATTAATATCTAATATATTTAAACAATTTGTTTTGCGTCTATGACACACATTTGTACATCCCTTTGTGACGGTGATAAAGAATTTCATTTTTTGCGGCGAGGCGAGGGAACACAACGCTTCGCTGATGAAATGTAATTCATTTCCTCTACAATTTGTGGCGTCCAGTTGAATGCTTGTAACCATGACAACGCATTATCGACACTCATTTATTATTTACGGATATACGAATTTCATCTGCGCGGTGTGGCCAACCTAGTGACATAATATACCATAAACACTTTTAAATTATGAAATATCCCATTATTCGTGTCATTTTGAATAATAAACTTTATTTTCCAACATTCTAAACTTCCTTTATTCGTTAACCACAACAACTGCATAATTAGTGAATAACTTTTCCGAGAACAATATGGGTAACATAGCCTAAGCTCGTTTAAATATACCCAATTTAATTAATTTTTAATACTCTATAATCCATCCATCCTTCATCAATACTATGACTCTTACAGCCTAAGTCGGCCCATGGCTTCCCCTTTTGGGGTTTATTGACCAATCTGATTTAGTTATGCTTATTTGCCAACAAATGTTGTGAATTGTGAATGATATGTAGTCTCATTGTCGCCTCAAGGGACATCTAGTAGCCGACTAATATATTACTTTGATAGAAGAATGTAGGTTAAATCTTCCTCGGTGTCCTGTTTTTCTAGGCTTGAGTTCCTTTTCGAGGCTGAAAATCTTCAGACTCGGGACCCACGACTTAAAGTCCCTCCCGGAGAACTTCTAATTTCGATTCTTCCAGCCTAAAAATCCATCGACACCGACCGAGTTTGTATCCGCGATCCTCGGGACTAGAGGCAAGGAACAGAACCACTAGACCACTGTGTCTTATTCACATATTATTCGATATATATTATATTCACCTCCAGAAAATTTTACCCTAGTGGAACCCATATCCGCGTTTTCTTGACGGTTGTATTTTTACTATGAAAGATCGTCACTCTTCCGACCAAGGTACTTTTTTTGATCTGGCTTATTACCTTCGGTCAGTTCGGCATGGGTAACACTATCAGTAGCAATGCTACCGCCGGGTTAGCTCTCGGGATCATTTAAGCACGCAAGCCACTTCACCAGACAAGGTAAAGATACCATGGAGGTTGGATGCGAAACATGGACTCTTACTTTAAGGGAATAAAGGATATTACGAGTATTTGAGAATAAGTTCTTAGGAATTTTTTTGGACCAAAGAGAGATGAACAGGCAGGTGAATGGAGAAGATTACATAATAGTGAACTACATAGTCTTTATAGGAAGTCAGATATAATTAGAACAGTTCAGTCTCGTAGACTGTGAAGGGCAGGACATGTGGCACGAATGGGGAATGAATGACGTGCATGGAAGCTTCTTATAGGAAAACCAGAGGGAAAACGCCTAGTTGGTATACCAAGAGTGTGGTGGGAGAATACCTTAACCACGATTTGAAGGAAGTAGAATGTACAAGAAATGATTGGAAAACATTAGCTCAGGATAGGGATGTATGGAGAGCTTATATCCGCACGGCCCTGAACCTACGGGTTCGATAGTACCAGTGAGTTAGTTATATATTATATTCACAATATTATAGTACACATTGGCCAATCCGACCTGAAAATTGAAGGCAGCATACAAATGTATCTTGTGTACAATAAACCTGTATTTTGTCACATGCTGTATTTAGTACATTACAAGAAGACAGAATAATTCATGTTTTAGTTTCTATCGGTTATATTTCTAGGATTGTATTAGGCGAAGCTGACATGTTGGGACTTTTTAAGGAGATTGAGAGCAAAGGCCTCATTATACATCAAGACTTGAACGTCGTAGTGTTTTAGATTTGTATTTCAAATGAAAATTTCAAGGACAGCCACAGTGACCGAGATTTCTTAAATGTTCTCACCGCTGATATAAATTATGTTGTATTTTCTATGCAACAATTTGCTTAAATTATGAATATTGGATTATTCTAATGATTATTGGATTATTCGTTTTTAATTTTTCAATTTAAATTAATTAACGTATCTAAAATATATGATTTAGTAGACGTTTTGTTTGGTATTTTCTAAACTTATTACGATCCAGATATTGTAGCGTCTTTAAACAAGATATATACATTTAAGGTTTGTTTAGTCGTAACATTGAATGCATTCACGGCCAGCATCGTTCACATTAGACGTTGTATTTTCTGGACATTTTGTTCGAAGTCTCGGTGTTAACTTCCTTGAAATTTCGTCCGGGGTTACGGCAGAAATCTTCAGAAAGGGCGTTTTTCCTATGTGAACTTCAGGTAGACATTTTTTCTTACTTTTCCTGTTTTACTAGTTTATATTTCTTACCATCATTTATTCACTCATTGCCACAACACATTAAAACATTTACACGCTTCCAGATTCTGATGAAATGAGTGGATTTCCCTTCATCGAAAATTCCTCGTACGTAAGATCCGAGATTCAAATCTCCTTTGAAGTCAAGAGAAAAACACCAGTAGAAAGCCTTAAAAAAACACTAACACGTAATGTTGACTGAAGGTAAGATATCTGACTCACACCTATATCAAATTATTTGGGGATAGAGTAGCTAAACATAGGATTCCGTAATTATATGACCTAAATAAAACGAAACTAAAACAACCCGTGAGGGGTTGCTGATCCCCCATCGGGCGCCTCCCCAGGTAGTGGATAGGGGAATACCTCCTAAATATAGGTGGTACCGGGGAAATGAAATACCCGGGGTCAACCAAGATCAGCATAGCGTCTGTTCCAGATTGGACGGCTATAATGGGCAGGTAGAGCTCAGAGCCGAAGAGAAGGCAATCTACCTAAGGGAAAGCACCCTAAAAACAAAGCTGAAGCAAGTTGGGAGGCTGTAAGGTGGCAATCCCACCACCCAACTATATCTGCGCAGCCCTTGTAATGCGGCAAGATGAGTCTTTTATTACTAAAAAGCGAAGGAGAAAGCCGGACGGAAAAATGCTGTTTTTACGTAATGTGAAAGGATGCACAAGAGCGGATAGAATAAGGAATGAAACTATACGAGAAGAATTAAATATATATAAAATTGAAGATAAAATCAGCGAAAAAAATAAGAAATGGACAGAACACTTATTGAGAATGAACAACGAAAGAATACCAAAAAGAACCTTCCTGTATAATCCCAGAGGAACAAGAGATGTTGGCGGACCACGCAGAAGATGGACTCCACTTTTAACTTCGCCGGAACAGGCTGTATAGCCTAAACCTTGTAGTAGAAGAAGAAGAAAACAAACTCCATGGCGCGACATGTCTAAAAGGACCTTGGCCTACCATCCGGCTGCTGGCATATCCACATCTGTTAATCACAGATACAGACGATCATCCAACCAGTATAGGGGTGATACGTGGTCAGCATGGCGGAGCCGCTATTTATTATAACTACCCAAATGCCTCATGATACTGGGTGAACACCGGTACCATATTGGCCGAACTTTCGTGAGAAAACGTGTTCTCCCACGGAGACAAGAACCGGTGCAAGTTCCGTAACTCTGCGCCAAGGCATCTTGGCTTAATCATTCGGCTACGGCGCAGGACTGTGAAATAATTATCATAAGTAATGCCACAGGCTCAATTCTGGAAATGCATGCTATTATGCATTGCAGAGACTTTTGATGTCCCAACTCCTTTCAAAAAATGTTAAGCTGAAAATATATAAAACTATTATTCTACCAGTTATATTATATGGGTGCGAAACATGGACTCTTACTTTAAGGGAGGAAAGGAGATTACGAGTATTTGAGAATAAAGTTCTTAGGAAAATTTTTGGACCAAAGAGAGCTGAACAGACAGGTGAATGGAGAAGACTACATAACAATGAACTACATGGTCTTTGTAGGAAGCCAGATATAATAAGAACAGTTAAGTCCCGTAGACTGCGATGGGCAGGACATGTTGCGCGTATGGGGAATGAAAGACGTGCATGGAAACTTCTTGTAGGAAAGCCAGAAGGAAAACGCCCAGTTGGTAGACCAAGAATGAGGTGGGAGAACAACATTAACTATGATTTGAGGGAAGTAGAATATACAGGGAATGATTGGAAAGCATTAGCTCAGGATAGGGATGTATGGAGAGCTTATGTCCGTGCGGCCATGAACCTACGGGTTCGATAGTGCCAGTGAGTAAGTGAGTAAGTAATGCCACGAGTGATTTCCAAATTATCGATTTATGACTCACGAAGTGAGGAGTGGATTTATCTAGAGAATTTGGAAATCAAGAGTGGTATTTGTTAGGACTATTTAACGAATAAAATTAAGCTGTTTTCTCACAAATCATTATTTAGATAAAGTTATTTTCAAATATTTATATACTTAACATAAACGGCGATGTTTGAAACATGTGAGAAACGTTTGTTATGCTTAATTTGATTCATGACTGCAACCATATCATATTATTTAATGCCAAAGGATCGTAATATTGTAAGAATGCACCCTAGTGCAGAAAAAGGAAACACATCAAACTGTTTATAACCATCATTATAGGTTATTTAATTAATTTCTGATGTCCTATGATTTAAATAAGTCAATTACATTTTTCTGGAACGTTATTACCTAGGAAATAATACATTAAGAAAGTCAAAACAGTGGTTTCTTTTTATTGTGGTATAATCAATTGCTAGAAATGTTTTTCTATTGTATCCCGCAAGCAGTATGTGTGTGCTTACATTCGTGCACTATATATACAATCTGGGAGCCATTTGCTTTCTAGGATTCTTACATCTAAATATATAAATTGCTATATTCAACGTATTTCTTAGAGAGTCACTGCAAAATAATGCTCTGGCCTATTCAGAATGTTAGAAAGAAGGAACTTTTATTTAATATCCATCCATAGTAATTCTGCCCAAGGGCAGGTCCTTCACTGCAATCATAGCATATTCGTGCTAAGCTTGCAGCTTTACTAGGGAATTATAGGTGTGGTAGCTTCCCGTTGCTTTCAACACCGGTGAAGGACGATAATGATAAGGATGATGATGACCATATGATTTCGTGGACCGTTTGGGCCTTAAAGATTTCCTGACATTTGTCTTACAGGTGAGGAAAAACCCCCCGATAAAAACCTCACACAGAAAAACTCTCCCGACCGGGGATCGAACACGGGCCCGCTGCGTGACAAGGCAACATTCTATCTCGAGACCACAGCGGTGGGCTTCTTTAATATGATAAACTTGATTGATAAATATCTGGTGGAACAAGACTATGATTGGTTGTAAATAAAAATTCATTGAAACGTAATTGGTCATTGACTTCCATTTGGACAAGAGTTAAATAGTCATAAGTAATGTCATGAGTGATTTCCAAATCATTGGTAAATTCGTTAATTTATCTACAGGATTTGAAAATCAAGAGTGGCATTTGGTAGGACGAATAAAATTAACCTGTTTACTCAAAAATCATTATTTGAATATAGTTACCGGAATTTGAAAATATTTATACATTTAATGTAAACGGCAATGTTTGAAAACAAATCAGAAATGTGAGGTTATGTTTATTCACTGCAACGTGATCATATTATTTATTGTCAAATAGGATCGTAATATTTTAAGAATGCACCCTAGTGGAGAAATAATGAAACATCATATAATAACCAACATTATATATTATAACCAACATTACAGGTTATTATTTTTAGTAAACAACTCAATAAAATGAAGGATTCTGTTCATTATTTGCTATATTCAATGTATTTGTTGGAGAGTCAGTCATTGCAAAACAATGTTCTGATCTGTTCAGAATATTAAAAGGAGGAGCTTTCTTTATCACAAAAGGAGGAACTGATAAAGGTAAATTGATAAAGAGCGTAGTGAAACACGACTGTCATTGGTTGTAAAACAAAATGCATCGAAACGTGATTGTCATGGACCCACTTGGGGCATGAGTTAAATAGTCAGAGATATGTCTTGGGTTGACACGCGCCGAAAAATTGTATTCGCTATCCTATGACATTAGCCTTAGATGTAATAATAATTAATGTGACCTGTATATAAGTAGAGTACTCTACCTAATACCTTGTTTATATATTTCAGGAGTATCGTTAGGGGAAAGCGTAATAAAACTAGAATTAATTACATTAGAAGTAGTGGTATGTTTTTACCACAGTCTGTGATCCCGTCATCCTCTCCACTCTTTCCCAGATTAAAACTGTGACCTGGCCTCATCTTCTCAATAATTCAATATACCTTCTCTTGTACAATATAAAGTATATACAACTCGTAGACCACAGACCACCTTTACCTCTAAACTCCAAGGTTTACGTCCGCTTGAAAATAAAGTCGAGAGCGAGAATGAAACGTGGGAATGGTGTGTTTCAGAGATCGTGACACAGGTAGACAAGGAAATAAACGTATTTTCCTCTATAGTGAAGAAAAAAACTCGTATCACAAAATGGAATATTATAAGAGAACTCGCGACTTACGTCTCTGTAAGTTAGTAATCATTTTGGACGCCAAAGGCTCGAGTTACAAGTAGACCAAGCTTCTTACCGGGTAATTATAAATATCGTTTACGATTTTTTTTCATGTTCTTAAGAATAAGTGTAGTTAGTAGTTAATATACGTACACTTGATCGAAATGTAGGTATTACTAGGTATAAACCACAATGATGTAATAGGAACATATTAATTTTCCATAGCACATGTGGATGTGCGGTCAGCAGCCGGTTGGTAGGTAAAGGTCTACTAACTTTCCGTGCCAAACACTTTCAACATACATGTAAGTTAAGCAGTAATTTTAATCTTATTTAAAAAGATTTAATAATGCATACATAAAACAACAAAGGAACAACATATTTTTTTTCAAAATGCAGTTAATGTAGGATCACTTATGGTAATGGTTTTGACATGTGTAGCCTCATTGATAGCTTAAGTATTCAGAATATCTAGAATAATTTATATCGATCAATGTACTGGGGGGAAAAATTAATGGGCGGTGTTAATACATCTCGTATACTTTATACTGAGATGAGATTATGGGAGTGGGTAGGACGGAGTGGCACAACATAACTTGGTTCTTTTACGAACGTAACTCTCAGGTGTTCTTCTATAACTCGTGCTATATCTTGAAATATTAAATAATTTGAAAAGTACCATTGAGCCTATTCAACGAATATTTAAAAGTACAATCAACTTATAAAACCGTTTCCTTAATTGAGAGGTTAAAATACGACGAAAAAGAGAAGTTCCCTTAATTGGTTTTGTAATACTTCTGTAAGTAAAGATTCTTGGAAATGAGAATGTAACAGGTATACATTAAATATAAAAATATGCATTTACCTCATAAAAAAATTCTAAAATGTAAAATCATAAATAAAATATAAATGAATTAGAACGTATAGACAAATGAAATAGCTCTGAATGCAAGTAGGCCTACTGTTGACAGTAGTTCTTAGTTTTATATAGGTCTCGATACTAGTAAAATTCATGGTGATTTTCCGTTGAGGTATTAGTTCACAGTAATATAATGTACGGTTAAAAACTATAATATAGTTTTTAACCGTACATTATATTATATAGGTCTGTTTACATAATTTTAACCTATTTTAATAATAAAATATAAATAAGAGGTTTCTGGTCATATTATAAAAATTTATAATACAAAATAACTAGTTTGTGCAGTCAAATAAAGAAAATTTACATGAATGATGGTGTACGTTATTATTATTATTATTATTATTATTATTATTATATTATTATTATTATTATTATTATTATTATTATTATTATTATTATTATTATTATTATTATTATATTATTATTATTATTAATTATATTTAGCATGTCTTCAACTGTCTGTGTACTAAGATTTTAATAATAATCCGTAGATTATAATTTCAGTTCTAAATAGCTGTGCCATGCATGGAAGTAATATTATAAAACTTTCTTCTAATGCCTATTTAATCGTCCTATTACTTATTCTATTAACTATATTTTCTTTTTTTTTTAATCTTCTTTTTTCTGTAGAGCTTTATTAATACCCGTTACATTGTTTCATGATTTAGTGCTATTTTATAAGTTGCAAGTTTGATTTTATATCCTTCATGATTGTGTCAGAAAACGCTATTTATCAATTAATATTATTTTTGTTATTGTCATTAATACTAACGTTATGATTATTATTAATATTTATTATTATTGATTATTATTATTATTGATTATTATTATTATTGATTGTTATTATTATTATTGATTGTTATTATTGTTATTGATCGTTATTATTATTATTATTGATTGTTATTATCGTTATTGATCGTTATTATTATTATTATTATTATTATTATTATTATTATTATTATTATTATTTTTACTATTACTATTATTATTAGTACTGTTACATATGGAGCTGAAGTTTGGAAATCCAACAAAAACTTGGAATAAAAACTTATGTCGGTGGAAATGGATTTCATAAGAAGAGCAGCAAAATGTTCAAAATTAGACAAAATAAGAAAAACTGTCCTCCGGGGAAAAATGAATATAATATATACAATACTGCATTATATAAGTTATCCATTATATAGTAATTCTGCCCGATGGCACATCTTTCACTGCATTCATAGCAAGATATAAGCAATTTAATTTGTGTTGACATGTACGACTAATGCAAGACGAAAGGTAACCCAGAAAAAAACATTGGAATGGTGTCCACCAGGAAAAAAAGGAAAGGAAGACTCGAAACTCGTGGATGCAAGAAATAAGAACGGAAATGAGAACAAGAGGACTGGAGGGCATGGAGTGTATGGATAGAGACGAGTGGAGAACGAAAATAATACTTTAGGTACAGAAAGATGTGTAAACATTAAAACTCTGCATATAAATAAAATTGTATTATTATTATTATTATTATTATTATTATTATTATTATTATTATAACACATTTCGGTGCTTTATAGCCCACTATTGAGTTAGTCACAAAATAGACGGTACCTCAAATTCAATTTGTGGTTTAGAAATACAGACCTCGACATTAATATCTCCATCGCCATATATTAACTGAATTACCCTTAAAACTGTAGTATATACAAACGTTATTTCTCACAACAGAGGTGTATTAAGTTACATAGTTATTTAAACAAAGAAATTATGATTAGGGGTTAAAATGTTAGGATGGAATGACTTAAATATTCAGTAGTGATTTTATTTCACACCTCAGATCTCCTCGAAAACGAATTAAGATTCGCTTATATGTTTTTTGGATTTGCCTCAGTATGAGCTGGAAAATATGCAAAGCAAAAACCAAGTCATTTAATTAAAATAACAAATTATAATTTTTACTTTCTCGGAAAATATTCTCCACCAAAACCGTCCGAAATTACACCGATATCATTTCAAACTAGTAGGTATAATTTATCTAAAGTATGTTTAACTCCCTGTTATTATGATTCCCTCTGTGTGATTTAGTTTAAATGATGGCGTTAAAATATTTAAACAAAGACGGGGCCGTGTAGCTTTCCTAACAATTAAGCCCCTAAATGTTTTCACATGCCTATAGTGCATGAGATTTAAGTACGCGATTGACATGTATAAATCTCATTTGGCTGTCTCCTACTTTCAATGTCTAAACGTATGTTTCAATACAAGATATGATACAGGGAAGATGTCAACAATCACTTGCAAGGCCCTTGAAACGGATAACAGAAACGTTATTATTCATCAGAAAAATACTTATCAGTTGTCAATCACATACATTTCACGCACTGTAACAAAAACCGTTACCCGTATATATTACGTTTGCTGAAAAAATTGTTACTCTGAAAAACAACAATAGGTCCAGAATCAGCATATACGGTGTAGACTACCTTTACAATCTGAACTTTGAGTAAATTGATGAAAGAATATTGGGAGCTTTTAAAAAGAAAATCTTTCAAATAAGAGCTGATCTATTTCTAAGAACGCAGCGTGGAGATAACATTTAACAGAGCTGTGTGATGAGTTGGTTCAAGGAGATAAAATTAAATTTATTAGAACACGTAATCATGTAGGGAAGATCATGTAATCCGAAACGAAAGCCGAGAATGCATAAATATAACGTTCACTTCAAATGCTGCTGAGCAGCAAGGACTTGGCAGAATACTCAGACGAATAGTTGGAGAACGAACGGAAAAAGACTGGATATTGGAATTACAAAACAATAACCCAGTATTTGGAAAATTAGCAACATTTGGTAGAAGAGGCCAGGACCAAGATCAGCTGCAGTGTCATAAGTAATGCCACGAGTGATTTCCAAATTCTCTAGATAATTTGGAAATCACTCGTGGCATTTGTTAGGACTATTTAACGAATAAAATTAAGCTGTTTACTCACAAATCATTGTTTAACTATAGTTATTTTAAAATATTTATATATTTAATGTAAGCGGCGATGTTTGAAAACAAATCAGAAATGTGAGGTTATGTTCATTCACTGCTGCTTGATCATATTATTTATTGCCAAATAAGATCGCAATATTATAAGAGTGCACCCAAGTGGAGAAATAATGAAACACATCAAACTATATATCATAATCAACATTACGGGTTATTCATTTATTTTTTAGTAAACAACTCAGTGAAATCAAGGAATCTTTTCATTATTTGTTATATTCAATGTATTTGTTGGAGAAAAATAATGCTTTGACCTGTTCAGAACATTAAAAAGGAGGAGCTTTCTTTATCACAAAAGCAAGAGCTGATAAAGAGAAATCGATAAAGAGCGAGGTGAAACACGACTGTCATTGGTTGTAAAACAACATTCATTGAAACGTGATTGGTCATTGGCTAGCATTTGTGGCATGAGTTAAATAGTCAATTGATTTTTTAAATAACTGAGCGAAGTGAATGGAATATTAAGGGATTTTAAAAATATAGTAAATTAATATATAGCTCGTATATAGGCAGAGTTAGTTTATTTCTGGTTGATATAACTAAAGCGTTACATGAGTTGTCTGGAGTGCATCATTGTTCAGTGTACATGTGCTGTACTATATTTTATGACGATGTTCGTATTCTGAAGATAACATTGCTTGTAGTGGTGCAGTTTATGATCTCTACTATACGTTTCACGATGTTCTCTTTTAAGCACTTCCATAATATAGCCAATACTTCAGAGTTCATAACATTAAATGTCTTAATATATGATGTGGAGAGATACTTTCACGCACATTAAAATAAAGAAAGTTAAATGCTTGGAAACGTTTGACAAATTTGGGGTAAATTCATATTTTAAATTTACTTAAAATGAGCAGACATTGGCAGGGACAGATCCGATATTGACAACCATGTTACCTTGCCCTGGATAGGTTCGAACGAGATATTTGAATGTTACGATTATCTTAAGTCAAACGAAATAATTTGAGATTTTAAATTGTGAAATCTAGTTGTATTACTTTCAACCTTAATGAATAATTAAAGCGGTGGTTGGAAAGGAGAACTTAAGGAGAAATCGCGTTTTCAGATATTGTGCTATAAGGGTTTGTTTTAATTGGTAAAAATAAAAATAATGTATTTATTTTCCTTAATAATTACAGAAAAGTAATGCATTTACTTTTTATTCTTCTGCAATTAGAACAAAACTTCGGATCTCTGTATCCTAAACACAAGAATAGTATTTTACATTCAGGTAGAGAAACGAATGATTTTCTGCCCGGCAAATAATATAATTGGAACCCGAGGGATTCAACCCGAAGGCTACAAGTGTGCCGAAGGGAAAATGTATTTCAATCCCGTGTGTATAAACTATTTTGTTCCAAGGCCGCGACTAAATTGCAACATTATATTTTCTATATTGAAGTTTGCTGGAGCCAGTTTTATTGTAGGCACGTGCACTGATGGAACGGGGTTGTCATGGAAACTTTTTTCTGTTTACATTGATTGCAAGTGGACTGCAAATTGGATAGTTTTGAATAGCCAAAAGAAATAAACTCTGCCCAAATATACCAGATGATTATGAAGTCCCATACTCCAGTTTAAATATTGGTGTTTATTTAAGAATGTACAATTGTATTCAGAAAATGTCTTTGCTATTTCACGGAATGAGCGAATAAATACATGTACCGTATTCTAAGATATCTAAATAATAATAATAATAATAATAGTAGTAATAATAATAATAATAATAATAATAATAATAATAATAATTTGTGTTTAATTGCTTTCATTCATATTTATTTCATTTACTGAGATATGTACTACATTTTCTCACAGAGATAGAATGTCATATTTCTCTCCCAAGTCTCGTAACCCAGAATCCGAAGTTTAGTCTCGACCTTGGAAAAACAAAATTGTTCTTCAGAAATTAAAATAAAATTACAGAAGTTCTACATCTCAAAACACGGTTTCTACTTATATGATTTTTCCAGCTACAGCCTCAATTATAAACATCTCATATAGTGTTATGACCAGGCAGTCATTGTTTTTATCAAACAAGTAAGAGAAATTATCGGTTAGTTTGTCCTGGAGGTATAGGGTCTTCTTACGTCAATACGCTATTTTAGGCCTGGTCTACATGTAACGTTTAGTCGTCAGTCTTGCATCATCAAATAAGACTGACACAAAAGTCGTCCGACTACACTACTAAAACTTGTTCTCAGTCTTTGGGTCAGTCCGCCATCTTGTCTGTACACAAAGCTCCAGCCCATCAGTCTTTTGCCAGTTTGTCAAACCTCATTCAGTTCATGCAAAACGTTCAATTTGCCGTACACACGCAATGTTTTGTTTGACAAACTTGGCATTATCATGCAAGACTGACGACAAAACGTTACGTGTAGACCAGGCCTTAGGCATAATTTGGTTAATAATAACAATAATAAAAACAACAATAACGACAACAACAATAATAATAAGGCTACGGGAGAATCCCCTACAGAAAAGCATGCCTGTCCAAGAGGCATTGAGGTGGCAACCCCACCACTGGACTTACCCAACTATAGGCTGGTAACCTATAATGGGGAAAACTTTAAATACTCGAAAGACTACAAGAAATAATAATAACAATAACAATAACAATAATAATAATAATAATAATAATAATGTATGACAGTTTTAAATACGGCTTCCATGAAATTGAAAACTAATTTTATATCTTTATCTACTTTTTAACCTCATAAACGCATTCGAAACTAGTGTTCTACAAAATATTATAGCCATATATGCCAGAAATTACAATCAGATAATAATACTGGAACAGTATAACCTATAGAATATAATTATATCATAGAACGTACACACACAGCTTTATTTCCTTTAAAAAGAATTCATACTCCGAATTTGTATGCCTTCAAAAATACACAAACCACTGCCGATTTTGATCCCGCGAACCATGGAACCAGAGGCGACCACCGTTAAAACACTATAACCGACCCTATTGCAAAATATTCACCTTATAATTAGTATAAGGCATTTGTTATTCTAAGTATGTTTCTAGAAACCTATCACAATAGTGTAGCAACTCATATAAAATTGAAAATTGCATGTATGTAGGCTATACCAAAGGAAACCAACATATAAGTGTCTCTAATATGGTGAATAGACTCCTCTTGGGAAACTACTGATTCCGATAGACATTCAGATTAACATAGGCTACGTACCAGGTTTTCGTCCAGCTAGTATTTCTGTCTTGGCCGAATAATGTGTAAATCCGAATTAATGACTTCCTTCAGAAGGGAAGCAAATCTAAGGTTCATATAGTACACTTGAATCATGTAAGCCTAAAACAGAACCTGAAAATGAAGTCCGTCAGTCCTTTGGTGCCTAAATTTTAATTGGTATATGAAATACATAATTTTTTTAAAGAGACCGAAAAATAATATGCCATTAGTTTTGAATATTATCTAAGTTAGAATAAACTTAATTTTTACCATATTCAAAATTACTATGTAGTTGCAATGACTATTTAACTCATGCCCCAAATGGGAGTCAATGACCAATCACGTTTCAATGATTTCTGTATTACAACCAATCAGAGACGTGTTTCACGAAATAATTATCAACGTTAGGATTATCATATATTAAGCAAAGCTCCTCCTTTTTAATATTCTGAACAGGTCTGACCGTTATTTTGCAGTGACTGAGCCTATAACAAATACGGCTACCAGATTGTATATAATAGTGCTTACATGTCAACATTTGTAGCAATTGATTATACCACCAAAAAAAGAAACCACTGTTTGCACTTTCTTAAATGTATACGACATCAAAAATGAATTAATATACAGATTGATGTGTTTCATTTTTTCTCCACTAGAGAGCATTCTTACAATATTGCGTTCCTTTGGCAATAAATAGTATGATCTGGTTGCAGTGATAAACAAAAGAAGCAGTAGAAGCGTAGGCTACCTATCGTTTCTCATTAGTTTTCAAACATCACCGTTTACTTTAAATATAAAAATATTTTTAAATAACTGTAGTTAAATAATGATTTGTGAGTAAACAGCTTTATTTTATTCGTTAAATAGTCCTAACAAATGCCACTCTTGATTTCCAAATTCTCTAGATAAATTCACTCCTCACTTCGTGAGTCGTGAATTTATCGATAATTTGGAAATCACTCGTGGCATTACTTATGATAATATTTATGCTCACATGCTTGGAGCTACTGGTCTCTATTATATTCCTAAATGCAACTTTTATATTCCTAAATGCAACTATCTCAGAGTGAAGTGTTTTCTTTCTGAAATCCGTGAGAAAAATTACTTTCCTGCTCCCATCATATTACGATACTCTGGATCTGCCACTATTTATCTTCAAGAAATACTTTTAATCTTTCTTCATCCATCTTCATTAGGTGCCCCATCCGTTCTTGTCTTTCCTCTTAACACTATCAGTGGTTTACTTCATCTATATTTCTTTATTTCTTATAATACAAAAACGAGGCATTCTTTCACTACTTAGGGTCGGTTTCACCAACAGAGGTAACTGTATTACGCCAGTTTTAGCTATGCATTGTACACGGGGAAAAACTAGCGTAATGCAGTTACCTCTGGTGGTGAAACCGACTCTTAGTGCCAGTTTCACCAAGAGAGGTAACTGTATTACGCCAGTTTTTCCCCATATATAATGCATAGCTTAAACTGGCGTAATACAGTAACCCCTCTTGGTGAAACTGGCCCTTAGGGTCGATTTCACCAACATAGGTAACTCTATTACGACAGTTTTTCCTCGTATAATGCATAGCTTAAACTGGCGTAATACAGTTACCTATGTAGGTGAAACTGGCCCTTAACCTATTACTGATAAGTGTTGCGTAAATGGCACAATTAGACCAATGAATATTTGTTTCTTTTTCGTATTATAAATGCCCAATTGGAAATTTTTATAATGATGATGATGATGATAATAATAATAATAATAATAATAATAATATAATAATAATAATAATAATAATAATAATAATAATAATAATAATAATAATAATGGTAATAAGAATGGTAATAAGAATGCGCACATATTGTGCATTAGTCACTTATTTGTGCAAAAGTTAATCACTAATATCTTTTTATTCCTGCAGATTAGGATAGGCCTATGGTATCTATTACAGACATTGTCACACAGAACATACACACTTATCATCTGCCTCATGGAATGATTTATTTACACATATTTTATGGTGGTATCTGTGAACCGCTAGGAATGTCACGAAGTGGTGAAGATGTTGGTTGTGTGCCTGTTCAGGTCCGATTCATCATGGCTTCCGTTGTGAAAAATTATTCCCAGATGTCCTCTCTCTTCTTTATCAATTTGAAGTTTTTTAGGGCGTTATCCATTAGTTTGAATTAAATTTATAATATATTAAACACTGTACCGAACCCAGCTGAGCAAATAGTAGGGAATTATGAGTTTGCAGTGAATAACCTGCAATTTATCAGAAAACTATAAATGAATGAACGAATATCTTACGCATATGATATAAACACATAAAACTTTTGTGTATGATATAAATAGTATTTCTGAATAAAATTGTAGGTATATTAGAATTTGCCTAAAAATAAAAATGTAAAAATCATTCTTAAGAACGAGATACACTACTTGACTTTAGTAAAGCATTTGACACGGTAGACTTGGACTTATTGTTGCTTAAACTAAAAAACCTCTCACTTTCTGACAGTGTCACGCAATGGTTCAACTCCTACCTTCGTGAGCGCCAGCAATATGTTGTAGGAAATTCTACATTACGCTCTTCTTGGACCTACCGTAAGGCTGGAGTTCCACAGGGCTCGGTGCTCGGCCCATTGCTTTTTTCAATCTATATAAACGGACATTTCTGACTCCCTAAAACATTGCAAACATCATTTATTTGCGGACGACATGCAGATCTACCTTCACTCAGACAAATATTCTTTAAATGACGCGGTGTAACCAAAATTAACGAGGACCTTGACTCGCTAACGGCGTGGACAGAAAAATATGGACTTGAATTAAATCCTAGAAAGACACAAGCAATCATTATGGGCCATCAGAGACTATTATCCTCAATTAACACAAATGGAGTATTTCATGTGTCACTTAATGGGGTTCAGATCCCTTATAGTGAGACAGTAAAAAATCTAGGAGTGTTTATGGATAAACATTTAATTTGGAATAAACAAATAAATAACATTTGCAAAACTATCTTCTCAATAATACACTCATTAAATCGTATAAGAAATTGTTTACCGTTTTCTCTAAGAAAAATGCTAGTAGAAACACTCGCAATGCCCCATTTTGATTATTGTGATACTCTTTTTACTGACCTAAATACTGTTCTTACCCGAAGACTTCAACGTGTTCACAATTCTTGCATACGTTTTATTTGTGGTATACGTAGATTTGATCACGTTACACCATCCCTGGAACAATTGTCATGGCTTCGTCTTCAAGATCGTAGAACCATCCATTCCCTATGCCTACTCTATAACATATTACACACATCTTTACCTTATTATTTATCACACCGCTTCACTAAACTCTCTGATACACATAACTTAGATACCCGATCCCTTGAGCACAGTGTCCTTTATATCCCTCCTCATCATACTACCTATTATTCGAAATCTTTTACAGTTTCTCTTGCTAGAACATGGAATTCACTTCCACCCTATGTCAGAGACTGCCAAACTTTACCATCTTTCAGAAATAAATTGAAAATAAAATCACTAACAGAAACAACTCACTAATACTACTTTTTAAGAATTAATAATGCGTTTTTGCATTATTTAATAAAAATAGACTTAGGATTTGTTAATATATTTACCTAATGCCTTGTATAAAAAGCGTAGATTAATTCATTGTAGTGTTTTTTTTCTCTTCTTTTTATGCATAGTAGATTCGAGCTGTTATTCCTTTTTTATTCATTGTATCATTAATTTAATTTTAATTGTATTTAGTTTCATTCTATTATTAGACATTAATTTCATTATTATTCAATATGACAGATAATGAATTGTTCAATAACTATTATTGTAACTTTTTTGTATTCATATGTAACATGTTTGTCCTGTCTAATATGACTACTATTGTAATTTTTTTGTATTCATGTGTAACATATGTTTGTCCTGTTTTATATGACTATTATTGTATTTTTTTTTTGTATTCATATGTAACATATGCTTGTTCTGGTGAGTGGAAGAGAAGGCCACATGACCTTAACTCCACCAGGCTAAATAAATAAATAAATAAATAAATAAATTCAGAACATTTATCAATGCGTTTTTTTAAAAATTAGTTCTCTCTTTTAAAACAAATATACAAAATCAATATTATTTTTTCTAAAAAAATTAATCCTGAAAATGTTGATAGTAAGGAAACTATTCCGAACAATCAAATTCGATTACAATTATTTGAACATAACTTTACGATTTCTACAAAAATATTTAACATTTTTTATATTTTGATGTGATTATAACATAAGATTTAATCACAAAAACCATGACGATAACAAATGGAGATACTAATCGGTAAATGATTGTAAAGCTGTAATTCTTCCATTCTAGGAATTCAGTAGAATACTTTACTAAACATCTTAGAGCTGTGTACAAAGTGATTTACCATGTTATGCAATACCCAATGATGAATCAATAACCATTATGTTATGTTGTTAATAAAATTACATTGATAAACACATGACATTCTTCAAGTGTCAGAGTGGTATGTCTACGTCACCACATAACCAATATATGCAACATTCAAGAATGTACGATCGATAAACTAATACATTCTCGAGTTTCATCTTTATTGTTAGTTAATATTAACGAAATTAATTACGCTTATCAAATTAATGAGGTAAACAGCACCAGGTATCATTTCTGTAACTACAATGAAAAGAAAACTGAACGGCATATAGTGAGTAAATAATCTTTGTTTATTTTTGTTTAATTATTATCTACCTAAAACTATAATATTATAATGATACTGTGAAACGAAAAATTAATGTGTAAACTAGGAATCAAACCGTGGACCTCTAGTTCTCCAGACTAGTGTGCAGTCCACTACACCATTCCACACCTGGCACAAACAATAACAATTCCTCCCACATATACAAAAGTTTAACAATGTAGGCATATCTTCCTATGTCCAATATTCTATGTATTGAACGTTGAATTAAAAATTTTAGTTTAATTTTTATGTCCATCGGTGTGGTTTTTGCCACGTATAAAGTGAGCCTGAGTCCATCTCTGGTCTGGGCTAGTTCCTGGGTGAGATTTCGTCGGGATTTTTCCACTCCTCCTTAAAAAACTGTCGGGAAACTTTCGGTCCAAACAGTCCCCGAAGATCATCTGGCCGTCTTAATCATTCTATCATACTCGTCGTATTTAATATGAAGGATATGAGTGAAATGTGCGTCATAAAATGTTCGTGCTATCTGACCCCACATTCGGGGAGGAACCTTGTAGTTATGTGATCAAAAAATTATATTTGTCAACCAAAGTTTAAACATCCTCTCCAGACAGGCCGTGTCATTGTAAGCTTCGAATAATAATAATAATAATAATAATAATAATAATAATAATAATAATAATAATAATAATAATAATAATAGCTTTATTTTACCTGGCAGAGTTAAGGCCTTAAGGCCTTGTCTGCCACTCAACCAGGTTTTACAAAATACAAAAAATAGTATGGCACGTAAAAGTATCTAAAAGAGAGAGTTAAAACTAAGAAAAAAAGGAAAGATTTTAATTATTAGGACTATACTACGTATAAACTAGCAGATGAATTAACTAACTAAATCTCACTAACTCTATGGCTTATAGATTCCATCGTTTAGTTCAGCATTCACAAAGGTCTTCCATGGTCCCTATACTTAGTTAAAGTCAATCCATTTCCTATCTCCGATATCCAGTTCGTTAAGATTCATCCGAATATTATTCTTCCACTTACCCTTACGCCTTCCAAGCGATTTATCCCCAAGTGGTTTCCATTAAAATTTTTAAAATATTTTTTTCTAGGCCTATCTCCCATTAAAAATATCCTATACTTAATAACACTGTCAATATTGGGACACCTTATAAATTATAGAGTCCTCCATTATGAAGTATCTTCCATTCTCAATGTATTATATATACCTATGTATGCTAAAAAATACAAAATATATAGTTTATGTGGCCAACACTTGTTATTTCTCGGGCACAGTTCATTACTTAATATCTCAGCCCATGAAATCTGCTTACTTTTTACTTTAGAAGTATTTAATACACCTATTGTATGCAGAAGATTGGGCAGGACAAAACATAGATGGGAGGATGATGTCATTAATCATTTAAAATGGATAAAGGTAAACAACTGGACGAACATAATACAGAATCGGAAAGAATGAAAGAAAGTTTTTGAGAATTTCTAATTAGGAAGAAATGGTATTTATTTTTAGGTTATCAGGTACAACATTTTCAGATATCCCAATAAAATTAATATATATATATATATATATATATTGCATAATCCAATTCTTTGGTATTTGTACAATTATAGTTACATAATTATTTGTAACATAATCCGAGCCATTATGATTTAGATAGGTGAATATTAACGTTGTGTGTTGATGAATAGTCTATTTATGCACGAATATGATCAACAACTTGGTTTTAGTACCAAATTGGTTGGCTACATGCTATGTTGCTGGAGCTGGGATGATGAACTCGCAAACGCCTGACATATTTGAACGCATCATACACTTACTGGTACCCAGATACCACCTCTGTACTGAAGTCAATATTGAACAATTTCAATCAACGACATACTTGAGCGAAATACAGCGATTCTGAGTGGAACAAGTATTTAGCATAGTATGCACATTCTCTCTGCTGAGGACTCGATGTATCTCGCTGTCTTGTTACACAGTTGGCCCGGGTTCGATTCCCGATCGGGACAAGCTTCCTGGGTGAGGTTTTTTCCCGTGATTTTTCTTCACCTGTAAGACAAATGTCAGGAAGCTTAGGGCCCAACGGTCCCCGAAAATCATCCGACCATCATTATCATCTTTTCATTATTATGAACGCCCCTAACCGGTGTGAAAAACAACAGGAAGCTACCACACCTACAATTCCCTAGTACAGCTGCAAAGCGTAGCATGAAAATGCTATGATTGCAGTGAAAGACTTGCCCTCGGTCAGAACAGTATGGAATGGAATGGAATGGAATGAGACTATATTAAAACGAGACCTGAAATTTCATCAGAATGTCATAGTGTTTTATTGCAAAAAAATTATGAACTCCTACGATTTGAGATCAATGTGTATTATTTCATTTTTTTTTCCAGTTTAATATGGGATGAGCCTTCGGCCTACCCCGGTTTCTTCTACTTTTCCATTTGTTCATGGCTCAGATATACACAATATTCAACATATTAAGAGGTTGCTGGATTTCCATTCAATAACCTGAGAGAAGATGCCCTTAAGAGCTTTGAGCTGATCCAACACGAACGAGGAATGTGAAAAAAATTCAGGGCTGCAGTCCAATAACCCTACTGCTATTCTTTTAGAGTGTATATATATGTATATATATATATATATATATATATATATATATATATATATATATAATAAGTAATCAAAGTTGAAAACCTGTTAGTGAATTTGCTGTCTGCGGAAGATGGGGATGATGAGCGCGTGCGCACATGTGTGTGTATGTGGTTTTCTAAATATGTTATGTAGCTAGTTTTTGTCTATTATTACCCAAAATTATAGATTATTATATCATACATATGCAGTTAAGTATTGTAGACTGCGAAGGTCCGGACATGTGGCACGAATGGGGAGGAATGGAAGACGTGCGTGGAAGCTTCTTGTAGGGAAAACCAGAGGGAAAGCGTCCAGTTGGTAGATCAAGAATGAGCTGAGAGAATAACATTAACTATGATTTGAGGGAAGTAGATTATACAGGGAAAGATTGGAAACCATTAGCTCAGGATAGGGATGCATGGAGAGTTTATATCCGCGCGGCCATGAAACTACGAATTCGACAGTGCCAGCGAGTTATATATATATATATATATATATATATATATAAATGGTCTTTTTATGTATGAGTTAGGTGTGTATTCTTATGTATGTACTGTAGGCGTAGAGTTATATATATATATATATATGCATTGCTTTTATGCCTTTTCTTTTGTATGAGAGTAGGTGTGTAGCTATGTATGCATTTATTTTACATATTCATAGGTTTTTCTTTATTCATGGAACAAAATATGCATTCACGGCCAAACAGGCCCGTGCGCAATGTAAATGAAAATTATTTCCTTCCTGTCGAAATGTCAATTAATCCCATTTCTACTACTTTTCTAGAGTGTACTGAACTCAGGCCTGCTCAGAAGATAATAATTTTAGAATCGTGTCTATAGCCAGCTTCTTTAATGCATACTGCCTCCAAGTATTAAGGTTTTTATTTGAATAAACTGTGTACAGTAGTGAAATATACCAAAGTTCAGTAATTCGTTGAATTTTAACAGAACGCAGTTATACGCTTTGAACGAGATCAAGAAAACTAACTTATAACAGTAACAAGAAACACTACTTTTCCATAAATAAGATATATAGTCGATAGAACCAACAATCGCCCTTAATTTAATAAACTGTCCTGTATAACAACGATAGAAGCTGGAAACCTAGAAATGGTCTCAATACATCAAGGAATTTGTTGTGATGTATTACAAGATATGTGTTATGATACCCAGGAGTGCGATTTATATACAGCTGCCAACTTTATTTGTTGAAAAGGAAAAAGACCTTACCTTGTCTTTAGAAAACAAAAATGTAAGGTGTATTACGGGCGATAAATGACGTAAGTCCTGTGTAAAGTTTTCCAGCAAAACCATTGTGCCCCTGAACAAACACCACCCGCCCAGCTTGTCGTATCACTACACAAACACTCCTTCATCTTATTTTCTCCTTGCATCCTTTTAGCCAACAGAAATTCCTTGCGAACTCAGTCAACGCAAAGTAAAGCTTCTAATTTTCACGAATATTCAAAGAATGCTTAAATCTTACATTATTCTTTATAAATTAAATATGTTTCAAAGACTACGTCTATGATATAACGTCTAACATAACTTAGTAGCAAGACTAGATTCTCGATTATACAATGCAACTGTTTATATTTAGTGTCTGGAACGAGGTTTATTCAGCGTTGTAAGGAAAAATAATTAGATACTTGATATGAGGAATATCGAAATCCTCTTAAAAACCGATGTTCAGATCGAAGTATTGCGTCCCGCTAACCATATGATTGTCTTTTGGTTGTAGTGATAGCAACCAATTTTCAATCTTATCTCTTCGTGCCATATAATTAACATTCTTTCCCCAAATATTTTATATTTAATTCCAATTAAACTTAAAAATACAAATAAATTTCGAGGAGGATAAAATAATCATAACTCCAAAAAAACTCCAAGCACGACAGGCCTAGAAGGCCCATGACCTACCAGCCGGCTGCTGGCCTCACGTCCACGTGTGTTAATCACAGAGGTAGACGATCATAAGCCAGTGTAGGGGCAGCCGTTATAGCTGGTCTTCTCAACCGGGAGTCGAAACGTATTGTAGCTACCCAAATGCCTCACGATGCTGGGTGGGCACGGTCCCATACTGGCCGAAATTCTATGAGAAAATATTTCCTCCATGGGGACTCGAACCAGCGCAAGTCCTGTAGCTTTGCGCCAAGGCTTGCCTTAACCACGGTACGGCGTATAAAATTATCAGTCATAAAAAATTCATAACATACAATATAACTAACTCACTGGCACTATCGAACCCGTAGGTTCATGGCCGCGCGTACATAAGCTCTCCAAACATCCCTATCTTGAGCTAATATTTTCCAATCATCCTCTGAACAATCTATTTACCTCAAATCATGGTTAATGTTATTATCCCAGCTCATTGTTGTTCTATCGACTGGACGTTTACCATCTGGCTTTCCTAGAAGACGCTTCCATGCCCCACTTTCATTACTCATGTTTACCACAAGTCCTGCCCATCTAACATACAATATAAATAAAATACAATTATGGATGTATCAAATACAGCTGTAGTTTTGTAACATGGGGGATATTGACACTAGGTCATAAGATAGCAGTCTGGTAACAATTCCTCTTTATAGCACTTCCTCCTATTCCACTTCCTTCACAGTAGCCTCTGCCCACTCCTGGAATCTTCTTCCTCAAGATATCAGGGGTTACCGCACACTTGGCACCTTTAAGTCACACTTATACAGTTACCTGTTGTCTAATAATTAATTTTTCTCTATTTATTTAATTGTATACTATGTCATTAATCTTTCCCTCGTTTTTTTATATCTTGTACATATTATATATTTAATTCGTTAAATTTAGAGTAAATCAAAATACATTATAAATATTAATTGTATTGTATTCATGACATATTGTAATTTAAATGTAAGACTATTTTTTTTTGTATTTTTTTTTAAACCTGGTTGAGTGGTAGACAAGGCCTTAAGGCCTTAACTCTGCCAGGTAAAATAAAGCTATTATTATTATTATTATTATTATTATTATTATTATTATTATTATTATTATTATTATTAAATACTATGCATGAAATTAATACAATTAAGAAATGGTTTTTGACTTATTTGATATTCATGTCAACTACAAAACTAGAGAGTTACTGATTTTAAGTCTACGACAATATTTACAAGAGATTATAATTGGTAATTTATTATTATTATTATTATTATTATTATTATTATTATTATTATTATTATTATTATTATTATTGTGTATGGATGTATGGATCAAAGTTTCAGACGATCACTAAAAAATAAGAACAAATATTGGGAGCAGCTGGGATGAAATTTTTAAGAAATATAACAGGATATAGGCCTACTCTGCTGGATAAGAAAAGAAATAAAATATAATAAAGGAACTAAATATTTTAAAACTTACAGACCAAATAATGAAATATAGGAATGCCTGGAAAGAATATATTGATAGAATGCCAGAAGAAAGATTTCCAAAATTATTGCTAAATGGTAAACCGCACGGAAGGAGAAATGTTGGACGCCCACACAGAAGATGGTCTGAATAATTTTAATAATTCTAGCTTTCATGAAACCGGAACGAGCCAACAGGCTTAATCCCTGGATGATGATGATTATTATTATTATTATTATTATTATTATTATTATTATTATTATTATTATTATTATTGGTAGCCTTAGTTGTAGTAGTAGTACTACTACTAGTAATAGTGATAGTATGTACAATTAAACTATCCATGAAGTATCAACAATAAAATTTGCAGGAAATATCGACACAGCTATTTAATACATGGTATTAACAATTAAGTAGTTGTATTAAACACTCTTGGACACAAATTATAGAGAAATTATGAATATTCCAATTTTCTTAAACTGTTTTTATGTTAAGTTTATACTACTACAAACAATCAAAACTCTGATTAAATTGCATTCAAAATCTTGAAAAAATGGTTTTGGCTAATACTTAGAGACATTAGTTTCTTAATATTCTTAACAATTTCATAAAAAATGCTAAAAAATAAATTAATTCTGAACACATCATTTAATGATAATCGCTTAAGAGAAGAGGTATTTGACGTTTGATGAAATTTTACATTTTCTAATATGTATGCATATACCCCAAACGTTACACATGGAGACACGTATGATCTCTAGCAGGAGTTTCTTAACCATGTTAATTTAGTTACGCTTATTTACCTACAGATGTCAACAAATTACATGTGGATAGCACGTCGCTTCAGTGAGACATCTAGTAGGCAATTGAGGTATTACTTGTATAGGCCTAGATAAAGGTCGGTTCAATTTTGCAGAGGCATTTTATTCTGGCTTCCGGTTCTTTTACGAGCCTGAAAATCTACTTACTGGGGACCCACGGCTTAACGTTACTCCAGGAGGACTTATCCTTTCGTTTATCCATCCTAAAAAAAAGTCGACACTGGCCAGGTTTTGAATCCGTGACCCTTGGGACGAGAGGCAAGAAACGCAACCACTAGATGACCGTCGACGACATATTTTTTATTAAGTGGACTAAAATAATATTCTTATAAAGCTACTCAAATCTGAGTAAAATTTCATGCTCGTCTCATTCATAAATTCAATACAATTAAAATATTTGGAATAGAATAACTTATTTTAAAATTAAAACATTATATGTATAAAGGAGTTGTAAACATACACAAAATAGAAAACAATAATGTAGTTACATTGGGATAGACATTTAATTGCTAAATGAGATTATTGGTTGATATTAAGCTCTTAGTTCAACAGTAGTTTGGTAGTGTAATTATCATAAGTAATGTCACGAGTGATTTCCAAATAATCGATAAATTCACTAGTCACAGACGATTTGGAAATCAAGAGTGGCATTTATTACGACTATTAACGAATATAAATGAATCTGTTTACTCAAAAAATCATTATTTAAAAACAGTTACTGATATTTTAAAATATTTATATAAATATTTAATGCAAGCGGCGATGTTTGAAAAACAAATCAGAAATGTGTGATTATGTTTCATTTGTTTATTCACTGCAACTTGATCATATTATTCATTGCCAAATAAGATCGCAATATTGTAGGAATGCGCCCTACTGGAGAAAAAATGAAACATCAAACTGTTTATTATAACCAACATTATAGGTTATTAATTTAGTTTTTAGTAAACAACTCAGTAAAAACATTATTTAAAAACACAATTATCGAATGTGTAGTTCGAATGAATCTCTTCATTATTTGCTATGTAATGTATTTGTTGGATAGTCGGTCAATGGAAAAGAATGCTCTAACATGTTCATAATATCAAAAAGAAGGATCTTTCTTTATCACAAAAGCAGGAGCTGGTAAAGAGAATTCGATAAAGAGCGAGATTAAACACCACTGTCATTGGTTGTAAAACAAAATTAATTGAAACGTGATTGGTCAATGACTCCCATTTGGGGCATGAGTTAAATAGTCCATAGGAAACGGCTCAGCAAGAGTATAATCAAGAGAATTTTTTCTTTTGAAAAAGAGAATATAATACCATACTAATGAAAATTGCATTGAATCAAAGTTATTGATTAAAATTAACACATATGTAAATATTATTGATTTATATTAGTGAGGAAAATAGTTTAGAAAAAATTGACGTGATAGACTATTTTCTATAGCAAGAAGTACACATGTTACACAAGTCTCAAGAGAGCTAGTCATTTTGAAAAAGCATAAAATTCGCTCTTCATTTTTTTTTCGTGTCAACACTAACTGACACACGACGTTCACTTTTCTTCTGATATGAAAAGACGTCCACAGATAGCGCGGGGCCGCAGGGGGAGGAGTAAAAGGCAAGTTGCCCGTGCTCTTTATTTATTTTTAAGGGGGATGCAAGAAGAAGGCGAAGCTTCACAACCCCAATAAATACAGTCAGCTACATGTTTATTCTGCAAATAACAGCAGTTGCCCTTTCAAAGAAGTGAAATTTGAAAGAGGCAATATCATCCTTTAAGAAGGTAGCAAATATCTGATAATATAATAAGAATGTATTGTTAAGAATGTTCATTTACTGTTCGTATGTATATTAAGCAAGAGCAATCATTTTATATATTTTCGATAGAGAATGGGAATTTTCTGAGAACATCCCATTAGTTGCTACACACAATGCAGTTCAACAATGTAAAATTGTAGGCTTTCACGGCCTGTATCTTGATTCCTGTTTGGTTCGTCTTCACGGCTAAATGGCCAAGGTCCAGTTTTCTATAACCCGACGTTTCGTCTACTACTGCGGTAGACATATACAGGAGATTCTGCGTACTCTCTGTGAACTCCTCAATTCAGTCTGCAGTCGAAAGTTGAGTTCACAGAGAACAGGCAGAATCTCCTGAAGATATCTACCGCAGTAGAAGTAGAAGACGAAACGTCGAGTTTATATAAAACTGGACCACGGCCATTTAACCCTAAAGACGAACCAAACAGGAATCTGATCAACAATGTTCATTAGAACCTGCCCACTCTGTTATTAAAAGCAATGACAAAGTAAAGGAACTGCTTATTTATGCCTATGAGACATTCTAACACATTGTAAACACAAATGAAAATATAAGATATAATTTAATTTCATTTCATTTCATAGTGTTCTGCTCAAGAGCAGGTCTTTCACTGCAAACTCAGCATTCTCCACTCTTTCCTTAACTCAGCTTTCCTTTTTGTATCTGCATACAAACCATTTATTTTAACATTGTCTATCATCTGATGTATTTTTCTGCCTTTCACTTTCTTTCCGTTGACCATTCCTTCTAGGGCATCATTCAGCAGGCAGTTTCTTCTTAGCGCAGAGGCCAATCCATTTTCTTTTCCTCTTTTTTATGAGTTCCAGCATTGTTCTTCGTTCACCTACTCTGTCTAGCACATCTTTATTTCTTACTTTGTCCGTCCATTTTATACGTTCCATTCTTCTCCATATCCACATCTCAAAAGCTTCCAGTCGCTTATCCTAATTACGTCGTAATGTCAAAAGTCCCTGCACCATACAATGCTACACTCCACACAAAGTGCTCCACTAGCCTCTTCCGTAACTTTTTTGCCAAAGATCCGCAGAAAATGCTTCTCTTCTTGTTAAAAGCTTACTTTGCCATTGCTATCCATTGCTTTACTTCTTGACCGCAGTTCATGTTACTGCTGATAGTACAACCCAAGTGTTTGAAGCTCTCCACTTGCTCAATGGCCTTATCTTTAATCCTCATGTTTATCGTCCTTGGTTTCGTTCCTATAATTATGGCCATCGTCTTATTTATATTTATCTTCATCCCATAGGATATCATATTAAAAATATATATATACAATTTTCTAAGGCACACCGACAATCGCAAGCTCAAAATCCGAAATAGTACCTCAAAACAAAGAACAGGTAGTTTTTTTTTTTTTTTTTTTTGGACACGACATAATCCAATGCTAACATCTTAAGAATGAGTGTTCGAAATTATACATAAATGTTTAAAATTACTCAATTACATTTACAATTTCACATCACGGGCACTTCATTCGACTTTAGGAATATCAGAACATAGAAACGTCCCGTCAGAGCCTAATGCTGGCAAGCGAACATGACAATGAAAACCGGAAAGTGTTCTGATGAAATTGTCACTTTTTTCACCTTATAAATAAACTTCCCCGAAAATCGTATTTTAATTAGAATTTTTTAAGATTTATTTTTATTTTTAAAGATGCTTTTGTTTTCATTTTATACTTAAAGATAATATTTACACGTTAGCTACAAAGATAGAAATTTACATAATTTTGCTGAATAATAAATATTGATTTAAGATAAAATTATGGTACTTTTAAAGTTATCATATAACCACTTCAAATCTACAATTAATATCAAGACATAATTTACAATATGTTTACAGGATTAAGAATATATATAGGCCGATTAATGGTAGAGTATCAATATTGACAAAGGTGCCGCATGCCGAGATTAATATATTTTTTTTGCGCGATAGTGCGTTTTGTCATACTTACCAGCAATGGCGAATATTATTGAAAGTTCAACTTACTAATTTCTGAGTTGCCAACCTAAATAACTATACTGTAATATTACATTTACACCCACGCCACGTGCAGGAAGTAAAACCACTGCTCACTATGTATACAACGTACAATGTATTCAAAAGGTAGTGTTCATATACAATATACTAATCAAATCACTGCATTTCAAATGAAATGGACTTTATTTGAAATAATATAAAACAATAAATACGTATTTGAAGAGAAAAATTATACGCTCAGACCGGGACTTGAACCCGGGACCCTTGGTTCTCTAGACCAAGTGCTCTACCAACTGAGCTACCTGAGCAAGTACCGATCTAAACGCAAATCTTTCTCTATATACATTGTAATTCCCATCCACCAAATGCTGTGAAGCCATGCTTCTATCTTGCAAATGGCGGCTCCTTTATTAAGAAGACATATTTGGGAATTATACATTACAGCCAGTACGGCTTTTTCCAAGTTTTTATTACTGATTTCGTACATCTCAATGATGGATAAATCATATTTGAAGAGAAAAATTATACGCTCAGACCGGGACTTGAACCCGGGACCCTTGGTTCTCTAGACCAAGTGCTCTACCAACTGAGCTACCTGAGCAAGTACCGATCTAAACGCAAATCTTTCTCTATATACATTGTAATTCCCATCCACCAAATGCTGTGAAGCCATGCTTCTATCTTGCAAATGGCGGCTCCTTTATTATACCTTTAAATGCATTGTTGGTACAAGATCAGATATAGCCTACACATGTCTGCAGATTTACCTAACTTGATGTTAAAAAAATCGTAAAATACAAACAGGTTCATTTATATCTGTCGATCAATTTTGAAACTAGCTTTACTTGTAGGCATATACAGTGAACAAAAAACAAACAGCGTTTCTTTTTGCTACTAGTAGTCATTAATCACTTCTCTAGGCTAAACTGGCGTTGAACTCCGCGTATACAGTGGTAAACTAAATTGCTACCTCTCCAGAAGTTAGTTGAGCAATTTCACTGTTATAATTAAACAGTGTATTTAAGTCTTTACTCTAATATGACAAGGTTAATTATTTTAAGGTAACTACGTAGTATGAATTTTTATATGTTTCGTTTATTAATCAAGACTGACATATTTAATCAAAATAAACATTAAGAATTAAGGGCTAGTTTCACCAAGAGAAGTACCTGTAATATGCCAGTTTTCCCCATGAATAATGCATAGCTTAAACTGGCGTAATACAGTTACCTTTCTTGGTGAAACTGGCCCTTAATAGCCTATTCGTAATAAATGAGTAGTACAAGTACTTACAGGAAAATCAATTATAATATCAATCTATCTATAACACTGGTCAACCTAATTTTTGTCTCATGAGTATTAATAGTTGTACTTAATGCAGTTTTTTTAACGTGTTTTCAAACACGTATTCGGAATTTCTCCATCACCCACAGTTTTTTATTTCAATTTCAATTAATGGATTTAAATAATTATTTTTTAATAAACTTTTTTCGTCCATTTGTCCATTTTAAAATAAAACGGGGAACACTTTCATCAGGAGATTTCAGCTATGGAAAAGAGATATCAAGGCATATGGAATCATAATATGCTGGTCGATTATTGTTGGACCATCAAGACGGATGCTCCACAGGCGAAATATAGCAGAAAATCGTCATTTCTTACTTCTAGGTGAGTCCGAATGTTCGAATATTGTATAGTTACGAATGTAGAAAATATTGAAGTCTTTGAAATTATAAATGCCTGTCTCTCGGTAACCTTGCGTGATGGAGAAAACCCGATATCATATTTTAATTCAGAAGGAAGAATATTATCAGGATCACATGTTTTTTTTTTTTTTGCACAGTGTTATCTATAATGGGGTTGCTCATTGCTGGGCCTCTCATTTGTAAGGAGTTACTAGACCAAGTTAATTTCGTAGTTACCTTATTTGTTCAGAGATGTAATGGATGACATGCGGTCAACACCACCGACCCAATGAGACATCTAACAGGCAACTAAGGTATTACTAGAACGTTGAGCTCGGTACATTTTGCTTAGAAGCTTCTTTATTCAGGCTTAAGGATCTTTTCCGAGTCCGAAAATCTTCAGACTTGGGACCACGACTTCAAGTCCCTCCCGGAGAACTTGCTCCTTGGAGTTTTCCGATCGAAAAAAAATCCATCGACCCTGGCCGGGCTCTCTCATTGGAGAAGAGTCTCTGAATCATTACCACGATTAACAAAAAGTATGTTTTAACGATGCTCTTTAACAATTCACATCATTAGCGTGGCTATGGAAGAGAGACTTTTTCTTCTCAGCAGGCTATTTTTTTTCAGGTTTGACTTCTACTATCCCTCCGTAAAACGTCATCCTCTGGAGTTTTATTCTCTTAGAAATACATAGGATCCCTGCCGGACTTGAATCCGCAAAACTTAGAAATGGAAACGAGATTAAAAAACCACAACTTCACAAAAATCTACAATTTTTATTCTACACGTAACAACTATAAAATCTGAAAATACATGATTTAATTGTGAAATCGAATTTTGAGACCTCGTCGTGAATTTATGTAACCCTTTGCCGAGAAATTTAAGTTTTTTTATATTTGTAACAATGACACTTCATGGGAAATATTCAGAAAGATAATAATAATAATAATAATAATAATAATAATAATAATAATAATAATAATAATAATAATAATAATAATAATAATAATAATAATGATTTATTTTAGCTGGCAGAGTTAAGGCCATAAGGCCTTCTCTTCCACTCAACCAGCGAATAGTAAAATTATACAAAAATTACGTACATATTACAATTTTAAGATATTAAAATACAGACTAAACAAAATACAATGATGATGGATCTAATACTAGCTAATGCTAACAAAAACATAGAATATAATAAAATTAAAATGATATAAAATAAAGTAAGTAGCTTCCTACATGATTATTAATAGAATGCTCTATATAGTTGTTATGTAGTTAATGTTTTCATTGTGTCGAACTTAAGATATCAGTTAATTTGGATTTAAATAATGATAGCGATTGACAGTCCCTGACATGACTGGGAAGTGAGTTCCATGCTCTAGCCATAGATATTGTGTAAGATTCAGAGTACAGACAGGTCCTGTGTTGTGGTATCAAAAGCAAAGAAGAGTCTTGTGATCTTGTTCCTAAATTGTGATGAGCCGATAAATGTTGAAAACGTGTTGTTAAATAAGTTGGTAAATATGTGTGCAGAATTTGGAATAGTAAGGTATGTGAATGTAAAGTTCTTCTGTCATTTAGGCGTAGCCATGATAAGGCCTGAAATGAAGGAGACGCGTGGTCATAACGACGGAGATTGGATATAAATCGAATGCACGCATTATGAGCACGCTGTAGTCTGTCAGATAGATCAGTTGTAAGATTAGTCTGTAATATGTCGCAGTAGTCGAAGTGTGGCATTATAAGAGTCTGTACAAGTATTTGTTTTAATTTTGTAGGAAGGAAGTTTTTAAAACTATTTAGGGAGTGAAGAATTGAGAACACTTTCTTGCAGGTATTATTCACCTGGATTTTCCAGTCTAGGTGTTGGTCCATATAGATACCCAGATTTTTTACTACTGAGCTGTAGGGGATATTTTTGTCATTTAGGAGAATGGTAGGGATATTTTCATAATTTATAATGCTTTGGATTCGCCGATGTCCTATAATTATGCACTGTGTCTTGTCAGTATTTAGATTAAGTCCATGTTTCTTCGACCATTGGGAAATTGAGTCTAGGTCACTATTTAATTTGTCTAGTGTGTCATGTACATCGTCAGGATGGGAGTGAATGTAAATTTGCAAATCGTCAGCGTATAGGTGATATCGACAATAGGTAAGTCTAGTGGATATATCGTTAACATAGATAGAGAACAGAAGTGGTCCTAACACTGAACCTTGTTGGACGCCACCCTTCAGTGATAGCCAGGATGAGGAAAGTTCTGCATTGGATACACATTGCTGGCGACCATGAAGATAGGATCCAAGCCAGTTAACAGCATTGTCCGAAAGATTCAGTGCGCGTAATTTTGCTATTAATATGTCAGTGTCAACAGTGTCGAAAGCTTTGCTGAAGTCCAAGAGTGTAAATATTGTCATGTGGCCACTGTCCATTGCTTCACGCGTATCTTCGGTAACTTTAAGAAGTGCGGTTGCCGTACTATGGCCTGTCCTAAAACCTGATTGGTATGGGTCGAGTATGTTATGAGTGTTAAGGTAATCAGTTAATTGTTCATGAACAATGCGCTCCAAGGCCTTAGATAGGACTGGGAGGATGCTGATTGGTCTAAAGTCGTTTGGTGTTACAGGTAATTTAATTTTAGGGATTGGTCTGACTATAGCTTTTTTCCAGAGTTCGGGGTAAGTTGAGGTCATAATTGAGGCATTGAATATATGGGTTACAGTTAGGAGTATGACATGGAGTATTTTCTTTAAAAAGTCGATACTTATATTGTCTATACCTTGTGTTTTAGTTCTAATGCGGTCCAGGGATAGTTTAACGTCGATTGGCATTATATAGGAAAAGAAGAATTTTTCTCGGGAAGGAGTAGGTGTGGATAGGAGCTCATCTATAGTTTGTTGTTTGGTCGTAGTGTTTATGTTAAGTGTGGCATATGATGTGAAATGTTGGTTTAGATCGTCCAGTGATATGTTAATGCTCTCTCCTTTGGTTGTCGGCTGCCGTAGACCCATTGATCTAATACGTTTCCACATATCACTTGCATTTGTGTTTGGATCAATGAGACTATGAGCATACCGCAACTTAGCGTTCCTAATGTTTTGATTCGTTTTGTTTCTTAATGTCTTATATTGTCTTAAGTTAGCGTCACTTTTGTCCCGTCTATATTTTCGAAAAGCAGCATCCCTCTCAGCCATCAGTAGTCGAATTTCGTGGGACATCCAGGGAGCTGGGGATTTAGTAATTCGTCTAGTCTTCAAGGGGGCATGTTTGTCGTAAAGTTCTAATATCATAAAACATTTTAATGAAAAATAAAAACATAGAACTACAAGGTTTTAAATAGGCTTCCATGTCTCTTATAAGGCCGAAAATACTTGGCAGAAATGATTTTTTTTTTCAACATATGTGTGTGGAACCACTAGAAAGACATTAAGAAATAAAACATAACATTAACAAATATACAAACTCATTCAAAATCAAATTACTGCAATTGGAGCAGAAAACGCGATGAACAGAAGTTTATTAGATTAATATAGAGGACACAAATCATAATCTTAGATATCTTGCTGGATTTGCTTCCGAAAGTAGTAGAGTAGTGGTTATATTCCTTGCCTCTTGTCCCGAGGGTCGCGGGTTCGTACCCGCCGAGATCAATGGATTTTTTTAGGATGCAAAAATCCAATCAGCAAGTCTCCGGGAGGGACTTTAAGCCGTTGGTCCCGAATCCGAACATTTCCAAGCTCGTAAAAGAGCCGCGAGCCTGAATAAAAAAAGGCCTCTGTGCAAAATGTATAGAGCTTCTTCATCCTAGTAATTCCTTAGTTGTCTACTAGATGCCTCATTGGGTCGGTATGTTGACATCATACCATTCATGACATCTCTATGAAAATAAGCGTAACTAAATTAACTTGGTCTAGTAATTCCTAACAAAGGAGAGGGTAAGGTCCTATATTGTGCTGCTACACCACTGTAGATACTTTTCATAAAATCAAAAACGTAATACAATTGTGTCGTATATCTGTGTTAGTCCCTGTGGTTTAGCGGTTACCGAAGTCCTTGGATTCAAACCAGCTGTGTCGAATTATTTTTAAGGGCGTAGAAACCCTGATCATAGCTTTCTTCGGAAGGGAAGTACATCCCAAGGTCCAGCGTCGTATATTTATGGCACATAAAAAGAACCGCAAGTCTGAAATATATATTTTTTCGTTGTATATTTCAAGTTCTGTTACAAAGCATTTTATTATATTGGTCCGAAACCTGGACAGCATGTAGAAAACAAGCCAAAAAGCTGTTAGGAGTAGAAATGGATTTTTGGAGGCGATCGACAAGAATTTCAAGAAGGGATTAAGTCAGAAACATCAGAATAAGGGAAATAATGGAAGTTGAATAAAAATTAGAAAAATAGAAGAAAAACGTTTGAAATGTTATGGGCACCTCATAATAATAGACGAAGATAGGATACTAACGAAGGCCCTTGATTGGAAAGATAATGGAAGATGTAGAAGAGGCAGACCTAGAGAACGTTGGATACATGGAGTGAGGAGAATTATGGGAGCTAGAGATTTGAGGAAAGAAGATGCTTTAGATAAGAACCTCTGGCGACAAATCACTTTGGGTTGAAGGAGAAACACTGTGTTGTGAAATATTCCTAATAAAAAAGTCTGAAATAAGAATCCTCTGAGAAAAATTGTCTGATCTTTTACGGCCGGCTTTGAATTGCGATGCTATTGATCATAGATGTGAAATAGCTCACAAATGTAAGACTATCTACCCACGGTATGTTTAGGTTATTTTTTTTTATTATTCCATAGAAATACTATATTTTATTCTCGGTTTCAAATTAAAATCAATGTTGAACGGTTTCTAATTTTAATACCGGTACCGTATTTATAGGATTTTTCCCTCGTTCTGATGTGTATTTCTGCTCTTCAAATAACGGAACTCTTCTTTTTCAGGGCACACTGTACATAGAAGTATAAAAATTGGGGTGGGGGATTCTTGAGAGGTTAAAAGTTGAGGAGGATATTTGTGCAAATATATTTAACAGCAGAGCTGTTTAAACAAGTCCATAAAGTTTTCATTATTAAAACTAATAAGAGAAGGAGAAACCAAACAGCCACGGGTCCCTGCATTATGAAGATGATACGCCGCCAGACAGAGCTCGTGTGTACATTGAAAAGTGCTCTATGTGGTTGCCCTTATCACAGCGCTGTGAGTGCTAATTCGCAAGTTAATCCTACAAAAAACATGTACAAAGATAGAAACATGAATATTTATATGAATTAGATTTATTCCTGGATGGATTATAAATAATTCTCTATAAAACGCATTTCCAAATAGAGAACAGTTTATTCTATATAGCCAGCTTATATTCTACAAGAATTAAAAATTAGAAATTTCATTGTAAGATTTTTGTTTTGTTATTGATCTTGCGACCCATGCACTTTTTAACATACCATTTGCACCAAACTACATTTATTTTCTTTTATCTACGAACAAACTATCCAATAGTTATAAATATCAGAAATGAATGGTATTAATAAGTTGTTAGTTTATGCTGATGATGTATACTATTGGGCGATAGCGAGGATATAGGCCTACTAAGGGCCAACACGCACATTCTATTGAGTAACACTAAGAAATTGGGACTGGAAGTAAACATCAATGAAACTAAATATATGGTCACACATAGAATATATATATGTAATGGAAATTAACAGCTAATGACAAATGAGGGAAAGTTTGAAGAAGTAGCTGAATTAGAATACCTTGGAACGATAATCAGAAATAGGAATGAGATACACAAAGAAAGAAATTAAACATATGCTAAATTCTGGAAATGCATGCTATTATACATTATGTCGTCCCATCTCCTTTCAAAAAACGTCAAACTAAAAATATATAGAACTGTTATTCTACCAGTTATAGTATACAGATGCGAAATATGGACTCTTACTTTAAGGGAACAAAGAAGGTTACGAGTATTTGAGAATGAAGTTCTTACGAAAATTGTTGGACCAAAGAGAGACAGGTAAATGGAGAAGACTTGCGTAACAGTGAGCTGCATAGTCTTTATAGGAAGCCAGATATAATAAGAACAGTTAAGTCTCGTAGACTGCGATGGGCAGGCCATTTGTCTCCAATGGGGAATAAAAGAGGTGCATGGAAGTTTCTTGTAGGAAAACCAGAGGGAAATCGCCCAGTTGGTAGACCAAAAATGAGGTGGAACAATAGCATTAACCGTGATTTGAGGGAAGTATATTTACAAGAAAAGATTGGAAAACATTATCTCAGGATAGGGATATATGGAGAGCTTATATCTGCGCGGTCATGAACCTGCGGGTTCGATAGTACCAGTGAGTTTGTTATTTAGTTATAAATGTAAAATTTTAAAAGTTCTAAAACTCCAGATTATGTTAATATTAGTACTGGTACCATATTTATAGGATTTTTCCCCTCGCTCTGATGTATTTTTCCTGCTCTCGAAATAACGGAACTTTTCTTTTTGAGGACAAATTATACACTGCTCAAAAAAATTAGGGGATATTGTAGAATAACCTATTAAGACTATGTTTTTTGGAATAGTATTAGATGCAATCACTTTCTATTATTCCAAGATAATGTAAATAAGAGTTTGAAGTTGTTACGTAACCTCGGTACCACACCAGAGGGCAGTGTCTGTACTGTTGATGTGAAAGGGTGGTGTGGGGGTGAATGTTTTGTTGCTGTTTTTAAATCCAGTCCAGTTTTCAGTTAGTGAATGACTTGCCTTAGGGACAGTGATGCCTCGACAACGTGATTTACCTAAACGAATGGCTTGGAGGGCCATAGGAAGGATGGAAGCTGGACAGACACAACAAGAGGTGGCACAAGCCATTGGGGTGTCTCAAAGCGTGATTTCCAGTCTTTGGAATCATTTTCAAAGAACATACTGTTCACAGAAGAGCCGGACAAGGTCGACCAAGGGCAACAACAGCAAGGGATGACCGTTAACTCTTGTTAACAGCCCGTCGGAATAGACAGCAGAATGCAACTCAATTGCGAAATACACTTCAAACAGCAACAGGACGCAGGGTGTCAACTGAAACTGTCCCTAATCGACTGCATGGAAGTGGTCTCTATGCCCGTAGGCCCATGGTGTGTACCAGGTTAACTCCACAACACCGTAGAGATCGCAGAAACTGGGCGGAGGAACATCGTGGGTGGAGGCAGTTCTTTTTTTCTGATGAGTCGCGATTCAACATGGAATGTGATAGTCGGCGTGTATTCATCTGGAGAGAAAGAGGGACACGAAACAATCCAGCTTTTGTACCTGAAAGATCCCCATATGGTGGCGGTGGATTGATGATGTAGGCAGGAGTCAGTAGTGGTGGACGTACGGACCTCTACGTTATCCAAGGTGGTACTTTGACTGCGGTAAAGTATAGAGATGAGATTCTCCGACCTTTTGTCGTGCCTTATGCTGATGCCATAGGCGATTCTTTTCTTTTTATGGACGATAATGCACGACCCCACAGAGCTGGCTTGGTGGACGACATGCTGGAAGTGGAGGGTATCGAGCGTATGCAATGGTCAGCTTCCTCCCCGGACTTAAATTCGATTGAGCATGTGTGGGATGCATTAGGCAGGTGCATTGCAGGCAGACCAGCACCTCCCACAACTGTTCCATAGCTGCACATTGCTCTTGTGGAAGAGCGGCCACGTATCCCCCAAGAACTCATTGCTAACCTCATTGCATCATTGCCACACAGCTGTGAGGCAGTGCTGGCCGTTCGAGGAGACCATACACCATACTAAAGAAACATTTTCACCCATGTTAATGTTGCTTTGTTTGTTTGCCATATTCCTAATCAGGATCTCTTTGACATCTGGTGTGGTACAGAGGTTACGTAATGACTTCAAACTCTTGTTGACATTTTTTTTGGAGTAATAGAAAGTGATTGCATCTAATACTGTTCCTAAAAACATAGTCTTAATAGGTTATTCTACAATATCCCCTAATTTTTTGAGTAGTGTATATAGAAGTATTACTACTGCGGGGTGTGGGATTCTTGACAGGTTAAGAATTGATCAGTTGTAAAATTTTCATAATACAATAAACTTCAAAACGTGTAAATGCACGGATGTGACGACATGAAATAGAACATGTACATATTGTAAACAAAAATCCACACACGAATATACACAAGATTACCGTCATGTGAAGAACTCATGAAGTGTGGGAACTGTGGTTGATATTATGTAATAATATAATGAACTAATCGATTTTATATTATATATAAGAATGTATGTACTGTGTCTGTGTTAATGTCGAATTCGCAATTCCTTGGGTCGCTAAGCCCATTAGTCACAGTTTCAGTGACATTTAAATCCCACATTCACCCCTAGCACCCCTAGAAGGAGTGATAAAGGATGAAAAATAAGATGATAAGAAGGCTCGAGATTAATTTCCAATCCATAGTTATGCTGATCGCTAAGCTAATTGGTGACATCCAATCCAAGTGTGACCCTAGCATCCCTATGGGGTGAAGGGGTGAAAAATAAAAGTTGAAAAGTGATTGAGATTAAATTCATAGTTTTTAGAGTCGCTAAAACGATTCATGGCAGCCCGCATGTCATTTAAGCTAAAGTTTGACCCTAACACCTGAAATGTGGTGAGAAGGATGGAAAACAAAAAGTCAGAAATTACCAATATTAGTGTCGATACTATGGTTTTCGGGATCGCAGTCTGATTGGTGACAGTCTCGATAACTTTGATGCACCCGTAAGGAGGAGGGAGTGAGAAATTATAGGGTTAAAAATAAAAAAATCATTTAGTGGCCGAGTTACGGTGGGTAGCACGTAATGAAAATGAAATGACAACAGTTAACGAAATTATTCTCAAATCCATAATTCGGGTTTTCTAAGCTGATTGGTGAAAATGCAGGTGTCATGTATGCCTAAGTTAAACTTTTAGCACGTCTATGAGGTAAGACTGGTAAAAAATAATGCGTCAAAAAATTACTTAAAGTTCTGTCTAATCTATAGTTTTCGGGACCACCAAACTCTTTGGTGACAGCGCAGATGACATGTAAGCTAAGTTGGAACCATAGCATCCCCCTGGGTTATAAAGATTTGAAAATATAAAATGTCTAACATTATCGAGATTAGCGCCTAATCTATAGTTTTCGGAATCGCAAAATTGATTGGTGACACTCCAGTTGGTATTTAAGCCGAAGGTTAGCCCTGGCGTTCCCAAGGGATGAAAGGGAGTGAAAATTAGATGTCAGAAGTGTCCGATAATCTCATACTCTCATATTGTTTAGTAATTTATTATCAGAATGTACAGTCTTATAACGCTGGAATCTAATCTGACGTTAGGGCTGAATAACAGGGGCGGGGCATCATTTCATCTCTAGTGAACACTTATTAACAGATACGTTCTACAGTAAAGTGAGTGATATTCAAACTTGAAGGCGTCTAAACTTAAAGCAAAGTAGTATTTTCATAATTAAAGAGGAATTTAATAATATGTCATTCAGAAAAATAACATAATTCATTTTTTATTGAGTCCTGTGACCTTTAGACACAACATAAAAGGTCACTTCAACTCGATGGTTTCAGGTATGTTTACGAAAAGCAATAAATAATAAATAATCGATATAATCAAGCTGCATTATTATTACATTATTTTATTATTTAAAGTGATCGAACTCGCAGCTTGAAAACTTCGTTACCTGGAACGTATTGAAGTTTAACCCTTAAATTGGCAAAACACAAATTTCTTCCGTTAGTTATTTGAATGTGGCGGACCGCACTGAAAACGGAATCTTGTATAACTGTTATTATTATGTATATTGTATAATTAGACACACAATTAAGTGGTTTCTTTTTGTTCGTTTTCTTCTGATTTATTTAAAATGTTAAATTAATTAAACCAACAAATGTATCCAAAAGGATACATTACGAATTTAAGGGTTAATACGTTAAAGTGCAGTTCCAAGTTTATGGAACCATTATAATTTTTTTAATTTATATACTATATCAATAGAATATAGATTACTACATAGGTCAAATGAAGACTAATGATTAAGTTGTTGTAGATAAATTGAATTGCTTTTAATAAAATTAATAATTTGATAAAGCTCCTCCTAAAATAACCATGATTAACAAACCCACTATACCTACTATCACATATTGCATTTTTTCCATACGAATGTAATATTTCTATATATATATAAATATTTATCTACTTTTGTAGAAAGTACCATATTTTTATTTAAGCTACTTATTCGCCTTATGAAAAAAATCCACTACTGACTGGACAGAGATTTAAATTCAGGGCTACAACATGCAAAAGCAGAGATTTCACTGCATCACCTTCAATGTGTTTTGAGGGATTTTCACAGCAAATTCAGAGCAATTCTTGTTGCATACAAGAACAATAGTTGTTTTAGTTTTTACATAAACATTTTATTTATATGCCTACATCAAAATGTCAGATTACATGGAAATGATTTTCACGTAACAGACAGGAGTGAGGACTGAATACTTTAGTCTAAATTCTATTTCAATGAAAATATTCTGACACGTGGGGAAGGAAAACTGAAAGGCTCTTCGGATATGCAGCCCGGCTTACAGAGGGAATTCCTCTCTCAGGAATGTATTGGCCCGATATTGGTTCTGCTTGTACTAGGCGTTCGAAAATATTAATGCACTAGACATACGTGATACACTATATTGCCACAACATTGATTCAACATGTATGTGCCGTGCCAATAACATCAACTTCACCTTTGTGATCTAGGCTGCAGTCAACGGTGAATATTTGTAATTCTACAGTGGAATGTACTAGAGGTATGTTGCTTCAAAGGAATGTACTGTCTGCATTGTAGGAGGTTTGGATGAACTGTGCTTTATATGGCTATGAGGTTGTGTGATTCACTTTACTATACCTTTCACCTTATGCGAATTCCAACATATTAAATATTTTAGAATTGCCACATTACTTTCATTAATTTTAAGTATGATGATTCAGTTGCAGAGAGTTTGGGTTCACATCTGCATATTTAAAAATTGATAACTATTAAATTTCATAGATCTTAGCTTCAGCGATATATATATATATATATATATATATATATATATGGAATGATAAGAAAAATAAATGCCTGGACGGGATTCGAACCCGGATCTCTGAGTCTGTACCTCAGTGTGATATCCATTACACTACCAGGCGAATCCAATTCAAACACTTATTTTTCTTATATATGTATTATACTCTACATTATTACTAGATGTCGCGAGAACTCGGTCTTCACCGCCATCTAGCAGCTGACTATATCAAGTAAGCAAATTAAAGAGAATATTTTTACCTTATAGCAGTGACGCTTTATAGATGTTATAATTAAATGTTTAACATTGAGCAATGCAAGCTTAATATGGACTGGTATCCCGTCTAGGCATTCCATATCATTCCATATTAAGCTTGCATTGCTCAATGTTAAACATTTAATTATGACATATATATATATGGCACGATAATAAAAATAAATGCCTGGACGGGATTCGAACCCGGAACTCTGAGTCTGTACCTCAATATATATGTTATAACTATATTTTTGACATTTGGCAATGAAGGCAAATGTGATATGAAAAGAAAAATTCTTGGGTAGCTCTGGTCGTTAGAGTGCTAAACGTACAGAGTTTAGAGATTCGGGTTCAAATCCCGACTCAAGCATTCATTTTTCTTTTCATATCGTATATATATATATGAATATGAAGGTTTTCTTGAGTTTTCCGCGTCTTGGATTCACGTTCGGCCTCTGGCCACTGATTCTGACGTTTCGGCATGATCCCACATGTCATTAGCAAGGAATGATAAGTTCGAGTCACAGGTTTAGGTCTTATACAATAAAACACAGAGTTTTCGCTGTGGTCCGTTTCCGAAGACGTACACCCATCCAAGGTTTAGTTCTTATGTAGTGAAAATACATTCAGTTTTCAGTGTGAACAGTTTCAGCGTTGACTACACTCCATGTTGCCCAACCGTGGTTTTCTTTATATCTTCTTCGCTGTTCTGGGGATGACATGGTAGGCAGCGAGAACAGTTTTCCATGTAGATTGTAATCTTGAGGCATCATCTCGGGTGTTCATGGAATGTGACCTTTTCTTAATCTCTATTGTTTCTCTGTAGATTCTTGATTTTTCATTATCTATTTTAGCCAACGTTCTAGATCCTGTGAGGTCGACCTTGTGACCCCCCTCTGTTTCATATGTTGCACCAGAGTTGATGTAGGTTCTTGACGATTTATTGCAGCCTTATGTTCTTATATTCGGCAGGAAATTCGTCTGTTGGTACGTCCTACATATGTTTGTTCGCACGAGGCGCAAGGGATCTCGTAGATGCCTTCTGATTCCAGGGGTATTTTATCTTTAGCACACCTGAGTAAGTTGGAGATGGTGTTTTCCGAGTGAAATATAGTTTTAATCTGATGTTTTTGTAGTCCTCGGCTTATTTCATCCGTAGTTCCTTGCACATACGGTAAGAAGGCAGTGCCTAAGGTCTGCTCTTTCTTCTCCGATGTGCGTTGGTGCGTTTCTTGCTCGTTTATACACTCTTTTCACTGCATGTTCGGGATAGCAATTTGCTAGAAGTGCCCGTTTCAGTTGTTTTTCCTCTTCGTGAAGATGATCTTGGTCTGTAAGTCGCAGTGAACTCATGACGAGAGTGTTGATTACTGAAGTTATTTGTTATATATATATATATATATATATATATATATATATATATATATAAACGAATGTATGTCTGTCTGTATGTTTGTCCTTTGTCCTTTATACATTACTACACCATTTATCCGATTGTGATGGGGCTTTTTGCAAGTTGTTCAGTAGTTTCCTGGGAAGGTTTTAGGCTATAAGAGAGTTGTAAACTCAACCCTTTAACCTTAAAAAATCACCATTTGTAATGAAAAACATATTTTTCGTAATTGTTTTGGCGCTTAAATGGCTTACGCTTCCTAAACCATAACATATACACCATATTAATGTACACGGAATTGAATATATAAAAAAAAAATCTACAAAAAAGTCCGCGGCAGTATATATCTGTGTTTTACGGATGGCTCATAATAACAATTTTTATATTTTAGCTCACTGATGCCAAGAGGATCGGAAAGACTAGATTTCCGCGCAAGCGTAGCAGCGCACGGCGGGTATTCTTTTACGGATAACTCACAATAACCATTTTTGTCTTTCAGTTCATTTATAATAATAATAATAATAATAATAATAATAATAATAATAATAATAATAATAATAATAATAGCTTTATTTTACCTGGCAGAGTTAAGGCCTTAAGGCCTTGTCTACCACTCAACCAGGTTTAAAAAAAATACAAAAAAAAGTCTTAAATCTAAATTACAATATATATATATATATATATATATATATATATATATATATATATAAACGATTACAAGTTATGAGTACAATACAATTAATATTTATAATGTATTTTGATTTACTCTAAATTTAACGAATTAAATATATAATATGTACAAGATATATAAAAAAACGAGGAAAAGATTAATGACATAGTATAAAATTAAATAAATAGAGAAAAATTAATTATTAGACAACAGGTAACTGTATAAGCGTGACTTAAAGGTGCCAAGTGTGCGGCAACCCCTGATATCTTGAGGAAGGAGATTCCAGGAGCGGGCGGAGGCTACTGTGAAGGAAGTAGAATAGGAGGAAGTGCTATGAAGAGGAATTGTTAGCAGACTGCTATCTTGTGACCTAGTGTCAATATTGTGGTAGGAGGTTAACTTCTCAAATCTGGACATCAGGTAAGTAGGAATGTAGGAATTCAGAAGCTTGAAAAGTAGCGAAAGAGAGTGCAATTTACGTCTGTCAGTAAGACGGAGCCAAGAGAGGTTATTAAAGTGTTCGGAAATATGGTCATAACGGCGGATATTGAAAATGAATCGAATGCAAGCATTATGAACACGCTGCAGTCTCTGCGACAAGGCATAGTTTAGATCATTATATATAATGTCACAATAATCGAAGTGTGGTAACACAAGATTCTGCACTAGGATTTGTTTTAACGAAACTGGGAGAAAATTCTTTAAACGTCTAAGATAATGTAAGATGGAGAAAGTCTTTTTACATATGTGTTTCACTTGTGTTTGCCAGGTTAAATTTGCGTCTAGATGTAGTCCAAGATCTATTACTGAAGAAGAATAAGGGATAATTATATTATTTATAGTAATGTTTGGAAGTGTAGATATGTCAAAGGTTGTAAGCAGTCTTTGTTTTCCCATTAGAATTACTTGTGACTTGTTAGGATTTAGATTTAGACCGATACTTGAAGACCAGTTAAAGATGGATATGAGATCGTCATTCATTTTCATCAAGCTGTTATAGAGAGAATGAGGAGGTGAATGTAGGTAAATTTGGAGATCATCAGCATAGAGGTGATAACGGCAGTGCTTTAGTACAGTTGGCAAATCATTTATGTAGATTGAGAAAAGAAGAGGTCCGAGAACACTGCCCTGGGGGACTCCAGCCGGCACGTTACGCCAAGACGAAGATCTAGAGTTTAATGAAACATATTGTTGACGACCGTGCAGGTATGAGTCGAACCAGGATACAGCGCTGTCAGACAAATGTAGGTGCTTGAGCTTTATCATAAGTAAGTCGTGGTCTACTGTGTCAAAAGCTTTGCTGAAGTCGGGATAAGTAGGTTCCCGGTCAACGCAAGGTAATCAGCACGGGGTATCTAAAAATAATTACGATATGAATTTATAAATGTTTTTCTTTTTACTTCCATCCATAGTAATTCTGTCCGAATGCAGGTCCTTCACTGCAATCATAGCATTTTCATGCTATGCTTGCAGATTTACTAGGGAACTGTAGGTGTGGTAGCTTCCCGTTGCTTTCCACACCGGTGAAGGATGATGATGATGATAATGATAAGGATGATAAGGATGATGATGATGATGATGATGGCCATATGATTTTGGGGACCGTTTGGGCCTTAAAGTTTTCCTGATATTTGTCTTACAGGTGAGGAAAACACCCAGAAAAACTGCCCCGACCGGGGATCGAGCCCGGGCTTGCTGCGTGACAAGGCAGCATGCTACCTCGAGACCACAGCGGTGGACTCTTTTTATTTATTCAACTATAAATAAAACGCATTTAATTTATTTGGGCGTAGCAGCGCACGCCGGTTAGTTTGTTTATAAAACTAAAACAACATGGCGCGACAGGTCTAGAAGACCCATGGCCCACCAGCCGGCTGTTAGCCTCGCACATGCATGTGTTAATACAGAGGTAAACGATCATCCAGCCGATGTAGGGGTGACATTTTGTCAGCATGTCTGGTCCCCTAGTTGTTACAGTCGGTTTTATCAACCTGGAGCCGCTACTTATTGTAGCTACCCAAATTCCTCACGATGCTGGTAGGGCACCCGTCCCATACTGCCCAAAATTCCATGTGAAAATGTCTTCCCCTATAAAGACTCGAACCAGGGCAAGTCCCGTAACTCTGCGCCAAACCTCTTTTGCCTTAATCACTCGGCTACGCTGCCGGACATATAATTTGTTTATAGTGCCAAGATTGTTTATTATTTACAATAGTTCTACTAAAAGTGAAATAACGTTAAGGGAGTAATGAGAAGGAATTTTGTCCCTTTCGATTTAAAAAGAATAATTAATTTTTCAGTTAAGAAATCGTCATTATCTAGTTTCTAGTATATTTCATGCAGTTTTAGCCATAAATTAGCTATTTCGATAACCAATTTCAAAGGTCCCATGTTTTGGGTAGTTTTTAAATCAGCTGTGAGACATGAAGACTCAACTGGATTTTTACGTTAAGGAAACTAAAGCGGCGAGGAGTCTGATTGTCAGATTCGATTTCAGTCAATGTAGGGGTAGATTTGTATTTCTTTCGTCATTCTTTCCATAACAAAATTAAAGAAAAATTATAAATTAAAATTATTTTCCAAAAAACTGTATATCATCCTTGCCGTTTAATATTTCCCACTAAAGAATTACTATTAATATTATTAAAACAATAAATTAATTAATTAATTAGCTATTCCCCGCATTTAAACCTACACAGTTCCTAAAATAGCACCGGTAACTTTCTTGGAGCCGGTTCCCGTAGTTCACTAATTGTCATTCTTGTCTCTAGTTCAAATCCGACAACAGCCGTTGAATTTTTTTCAGAGCTTAAAAAATCCTAGGGGAGCAAATGGTTGGTACAGTCTCGAGAAGGATACAGATTCCGTCTATGTATACCTTAATAAATCTCGAGTAAAGCCACTGCGACTCTTTTAGCAGCTCTGCCAACAAGTCCTAATCCTACGTTCTCCTCGTGCTCCCTGACTGCAATCGTAATAGACTGTAACTAACAGGATGGGACGAAAGGCGAGTTCTCAGCGCATTAAAACTGTGACTGTCGGCTAAGGGTGCAAACCCTAAAAAAATCCAGGTCCTCCATGTCTGGGGATTAGGCCTCAGGCTAGCAACCTCGCCCTGGAAAAAGTATACCGCTACGTGCTTCAGTAAAATATGTCAGCCGGATGGATTTACATATAACAAATGAAAGTTGGCCAAAAAATATATACCCCTGGAAGAAAAATAAACGTGGCAGACCAAGATGGAAATGGAAAACATATGTCAGAACTATAATTGATGATAGGAATTTGGAATAAGTATATTGGAATGATGGAAATAAATGGAAACTGAAGACGGCAAACCTATAAGTGAGGGAAAGCTGAAGAAGAAGAAGAAGAAGAAATCCTTAGTATAGATTCCATCGATAAAGACGTAGAACTGTGGGCCCCGCTTTGCTGAATTAGGAGCAACATTTTTGCCCCTTTCATGTACAGTTTTGAATTATGACGCTGATGAACTGAGTTGTTAAGAGCACCGTAATATAAAAAAATTACTGCTGGCAGCTGTTTCATTAAACTATCAGTCTGCTTGTAAGTAGTGTAGCTTGTAATTTAGGTTGCTAAACTTGAAACCTATTTTTAAAAAATAGCAATTTAAAATAATAGCGTATGACTCATATTTAGGAATATTGTTTAACAGTGTAACTACAATGCAGTTTCATGTAATATAACAACTATTATTAACACCCCTAATACGCAATCTATAAGTCAATATATGTTGATAACACTAGTTGGCAGTGTATAACTAACTAACTCACTAGCATTATTGAACACGTAGGTTCATAGCCGCACGGACATAAGCTCTACATACATCCCTATCCTGAGCTAATGTTTTCCAATCGTTCCCTGTGTAATCTACTTCCCTCAAATAAAGTTAATGTTATTCTCCCATCTCATTCTTGGTCTACCAACTGGGCGTTTTCCTTCTGGTTTTCCTACAAGAAGCTTCCATGCACATCTTTCATTCCCCATTCGTGCCATATGTCCTGCAAATCACAGTCTACGAGACTTAAATGTTCTTATTATATCTGGCTTCCTATGAAGATCATATAGTCACTGTTATTTAGTCTTCTCCATTCACCTGTGTGTTCATCTCTCTTTGGTCCAAACATTTTCCTATTAACTTTATTCTCGAATATACAATTTAAAAGTAACACAACGAACTTATCTTGAAAATAATTTTTTAAAATGTTCCTCAAATGTTTTCTTGCTTGATGGATTTTTGTTTTTTTTTTATGACTTTCACATTTTGATAAGAATAATATTACAGAACAACTATGCACTAGAGCTACTATATTTTAAAGTCATGTGCTGATGCAATTCATAGAGAAGGTCATGAAATCCAGCAGAGAAAATAATCATATATCATATATTGTTTACATGAAGTCGCACTGCTAATTGCTAAAAGCAGCGCAGCATATTTAGCAGTGTTTGTTTCTGTTTAAGAAACATGTTTTACCAGACTGCTACTAGTAAATTTTACAGTCCTCATAAGTAAAGTAAAGTGATCCCACAACAGGCCCGGAGGCCCTTGGATTAGTAGTAGGAGGTTAAGGCTCCACTTTTTCTAGACAATCGACACTTTATATCAGCCGGATTGTCAGTCCTGGTGACGGCCGCCTTTACCCCCAAAAAAGCGTCTGGTACTCATTTCCGTTAGAGGCTGAGTCGACCCCTGGGCCACAGTGCCGCCAGAGGGTTTGGGTTAGTTTAAAAATCCTGACCCCAACGGTACTTGAACCCTCGACCGTCCGGCTTGTAGATCAGTGCCTTAACCACTACGCTACGGCATGCCCCGTCCTCATAAGTAACTACTAAAAATACTACTTCTATGAAACAGGCCCCTGCTCCTTCAATCCTTATACTTTCCCGAGGATAAAAATAGTCCTCCTTGTGTCGCAGGTAAAAATTACGTAATCTTATTCCATGTCACCCATTAACCCTTATAGTGTTTAATAAGAAACTTTTACATTCTTTATAGTCCTGTGATTTTGTTATATGTGCTAATTTTACTACGATAATCTTCAATTTTAATGAAACTTCTAAAGTATAGTTGTAAATATTTATTTGGATTATTTCTCAATTTTCTTTAAAAGTTACACTTGACTAGATTCTATAAATTATTACATTTCAATTACAGAATTCTAATTTGAGACCAGTAAATTGAAAATAGAGAAGACTGAAAAAGGTAATAATTAAGGGAAAAAAAGGGAGAAGCAGGAAGATTTTAAAGGTAATAACATTATAGTCTAACAATAAAATTATTTGTATAATAATATTATTATTGCTATTATTAATACAAATAATAATAATAATAATAATGAATAATAATAATAATAATAATAATAATAATAATAATAATAATAATAGTAATAATAATAATACATATACTACTAATACATATAATAATAATACAAATAAATAATAATACATATACTAATACATATAATAATAATACAAATAATAATAATAATAATAATACGTTGGAGTTTAAAATATTGGAGAAATATGCTTATGAACAATTTCTACTTGAAATTACATGCAATAGCAATTATTGTTGTTTATTTTAGACTGGGTCGCTTTACGTTTTCGTAAATGTATAAAACAAAAACGTTTGCCAGTTAATGGGAAAACAGTTGACAGAGAAATATCTCGAACTAAATAACAATGCATGATTCCAATTTAATGTACGATATATCAGTTCGTTTCTCTAATATAAGATACATAGAATATATGTATATAAAAAAACTCAGAGAAATAATAAATGTCATTGTGTATGAAGTTTTATTTATTCAGGAGTTTAATAAAATACATAATTGTTTAGACTATTAAAATGTCCTACCAATTTATTTTGAACGTTTACCTTACATTGATTTTATCAGAGTCAATGCAATAATAATGCAATTAAATAGTAATAAAAATAATTATTTCATTATATGTTAAGTACAAGCAAAGTTAATTGAGTAACTAACTCACTGGCACAATGTAGCCCATAGGCTTATGCCCACTCGGACATAAGCTCTCCATTCATCCCTATCACACCTAATATTTTCCAATCATCCCCTGTATAATCTACTTTCCTCAAATCATGTTTAATGTAATTCTCCCAACTCATTCTTGGTCTGCATACAGGGCGCTTTCCCTCTGGTTTTCTTCCAGGAAGTTCCATGCCCATCTTTCATTCCCCATTCGTTCCACATTCCCTGTTAACGGCAGTCTACGAGACTTACTGTTCTTATTATATCATGTAGCTCACTTTATGTAAGTCTTCTCTATTCGCCTATCTGTTCATCTCTCTTTGGTCTAAACATTTCCCTAAGAACTTTATTCTCAAACACTCGTAATCTTTTCCCCTCCCGTAGTAAGAGTCCACATTTCTCATCCATAAAATTGGGAGAATAACAGTGTTATACATTTTCAGTTCAATGTTTTTGGGAGAAGTTGGAATGACAAGAGTGTCTATAATGCTAAATAACATGCATTTCCAGAATTGACCTGGTATTTAATTTATTTCTGCATCACATTCCTGTTTGTAATTATTGTTCGTATGTTAAATTAGGTTTTACAAAAACGAATCTAGTTGTAGCTATTTAGCGCAATATTTAAATTTAAATTAAATATATAGTAATATATATACTTGGATATCTAATAAGTCCATCCTGTCGTACTAGTGGTTACCATGCTAGCCTGGTTCCGAGATTTGAGGGTTCAAACCCGTCCAGGATGGTTTGAATTTTATGGCATAACAATCCTGACCATTGGTTGCTTCGAAAGGGAACTAAAGCCATGAGTCCCGTGTCGTAGATTTAAGAGATAGAAAAATAAAATTCTCAGTCTTGAAAAAAGAGTCATCTGGGCAAAAATTTGAGATCTTAATGATCGCAACTAAGCGTTGAATAAAAATATTAACAATAATATATATATAACGTCAATAATTTAGGAATATAGGAATATATATTTGGTTTTTAGTCCACCGCTCTGGTCTCGAGGTAGCGTGCTGCCTTGTCACGCGGCGGGCCCGGGTTCGATCCCCACTCGAGACAAGTTTCCTGGGTGAGGTTGTTTTCCGGGTTTTTCCTTACCTGTAAGACAAATGTCAAGATACTTTAAAGCCCAAACGGTCCCCGAATATCATCTGGCCATCATTATCATCAATATCATATTCACCTCATTATATTAAGTTTAGGTTTAAGGCCTCTCCTGGCGCATCATTACCCATTACAATATCATTGGGGAAGCGTAACCCCGCCTTCCAGGCGCCCCAACCGCAGAAGTGGTTTACAATACGCCAATGCCAGGAGAGAATACTTGAAATTTCGAATGACAAACAGGTGGCATTGAACAAAAACAATTGGTTTTCATTAATCAAGTCATGAGGGAGTCCGAGGCTTCAGGGTTCCACACGGGCTTTGCTCGAAAATATAGCTACTGCTTAATTTGCTCCTCATTTAATAAACTAACAAGCGCTGACGTCCTCGTATACTGAGCTGCTTCATAAAGCCACACCTCCAACCCATCAGTTCAATAGCTCGTACAGTTAATACTCTAGTAGTAGTCACTGGGAAAATGAATATAGTAGGAGCATACTTCACGCCCAAGACCGAACCGGAAGACATCGTCGACGAACTAGGAAAAGCACTGGAGAACACAGAAAACGACAGGCCCACCTTGTTAGCAGGAGATTTAAACTGTCGCATAGACAAATGGGACGCAAGAACTCAAGCGGTCACAGATTTTCTCCTCGACCACGAGCTAAGACTGCTAAATAGAGAGAAGGACTATACATACATAGCACCAAATGGAAGAAGTACAATCGATCTGGTATTCACAAATATACAAGACCAAGCACGGGTGAAAGTGGGAAAAGTAGCAACTAGAAAGCACCTTCCAGTCTTAACTGAGTTCCAAATAAGAACTGAAACACAGGAACAAGAAGATAAAAGCCTTCCACAAAAAGTTTCAAGGTACATAGACGAGGTAAGCTGGCAAACAAATAAAGTGAAGCTGCCGTCAGTAATGCATATGGCGAGGCAGGGAAATCTGGACGGAGCAACAGAAACCTTAAATGACAATTATACATGCCACCACTCAACTGACTAGACATAAACGTACTGCAAAACAATGGTTCGATGAAGAGTGTTACAACATGAGACAAAGAACACTACTCCTACTCCATACTGCCAGGGAATATGGAGGCTACGCTCTAAAGGAATATGCTGAAGAACGTATGAAATATAAAATACTACTGAAGGAAAAGAAGTTAAAGTATGACACCTCCAAAGAACAGGAACTAATAGCCGAGGTAGAAATGAAACCTCACAAAATCTTAAGGTCTTCAAAGAAACAGAAATCAAGCCCTCTCGTAAACATGAAACAATGGGAAGATCACTTCAGTAACCTCCTGGGAGCAAAGGACAAAACGTCAAACTGCTTCACACCGCATGCGGCAAACATACATGACATGAACCCAATTACAACAGAAGAAGTCAGCCAACTCATAAGAAACGAGAAAAATAACAAAGCAGCCGGTCCGGACGGGATATTTCCTGAACATCTTAAGGAAACACTTCAAGACTTGTTAGAACCGCTAACCTGTCTGTTCAATGAATGCCTAAAAGATAATTCAATCCCACAACAATGGAGAAATTCGATTATAACTGTCATCTACAAAGGGAAAGGAAGGAAAGAAAACCCGAACTCCTACAGGGGAATTGCCCTGGAAAATGTTATGTTCAAACTCTTCTCGAAGATCCTGCTAAGACGTGTGGAACACAAACTACGTGCCAGTATACCTCAGAATCAATATGGCTTCACCCCGGGTAGATCTACACTGCATGCTGTCCAAGAACTCATACAAGAAATAATAACGACCTTAGCTCAACCTGCTACACCATTGTATGTGATATACATAGATTATTCCAAGGCATTCGACAGTATTGACAGGAAAATCCTCAGCCAGAAGCTAGAGAGCATACTAGGCAGCTCAAGCAACGAATTAGGAACAATTAAATCAATCCTTACCACAAACTACCTGACAATCAGTGATGGTATATCGATGTCGAGAAGTGTTACTCAAACAAGAGGGGTTCTACAAGGAGACCCGATGAGTCCCGTACTCTTTAATGTAATGACGTCAGACATCGGAGAGACTATAGACACAAGAAATGTTAAGCTACTCATGTACGCAGACGACATGATCATCCTCTCTAGGAATCAAGGAGCTCTCCAAACAGCCATGGAGAACATTAGGATATGGGCACTTGAAAACTCGATGGAAATAAACAGCGCCAAGACAAAGGCAATGAAATTCAGGAAAGGAGGAAGGCTGGCTAATAAGGACCATCTTATATGCGGAAGTGAAACCCTAGAATTCGTATCAAGCTACAAATACTTGGGGGTCACCTTACAAACAACTGGAACCGCTTTCTCACTTCATATACAGGATCGAGCAACAGCTGCAACGAAAGCCACGTACGATATCCCAAAACTCCAAAGACTATCCCTCTCAACTGCAATGAAACTCTTCAACCTTAAAGTAATGCCGGTCGCAACATACGGAATCCAGCTTATATGGAATTACTTGACAGTGAAAAATCTTAAGAAACTGGAGAACGTTAAATCAAGGTTTCTCAAAAGAGCACTGTCAATTTCAAAATATACAAGAAATAGTTATGCCTATACAATAGCCCAGGAATCCTTCTTCATCGAAGATATCAGACACTGTTTCAGACTACCGGAAACGCAAGCATACAGAATCGTCATCGAGGAGAGACAGAACAAAGCCGCCCAGATACCGACAGAAATTATGGAAACAGACGCAATGAAAACAGAAACCTGGAAGCAACCGAATTTCGAACTTTGGCACCTGTACACACGTTTCGCAGCCCATGGATTTCATGGGAATATATGCCTGAACAACATGTACCATGAACCCAAGGAGGACTGCATCTGTAAATTATGCAACTATCCATGTCCAAAATACCATCTAGCGAAGTGCAAAAACAGGACTCTGCCTCTAAACAATTTAATTAAAGACTGGTAAAAAGCTAAATTTAATTTGATGTACACATTGTGTTTAATAAATATATTAATAATTAATCAAGTCATGTAGAGGTTTTAGTTTTTTTCAAGCTATTGTTTCACAACTAACTATTTTTCTTCCACGAACAAGTTTTTAAATAATTGTAGCCTGATAATGACACACTAAAGTAAAATCTTTTAGATTTTTGTAAATTATTTTATTTCCAATGTTTTAAATATTAAAAAAACATACTTAAAAGTAAGCTTAATGTATATACGAGGATCTGGACTATTATTGATTTAATTCTATGAGATTTGAAGTTACATATTCTACTTTAAACTGATTTTATTATTAAAATCTAATTACTAATGAATGACGTCTCTTATGAATAAAAATAATATTTTCAAATCTTATATGTCGAACTAAAATACATTATCTAAAGCATATATCCACCCACACAAACACACAGTGTTGTGAAAAAATGAGATCGGACCGTATACATCACAACAAAAAGTCTATAAATAAGAGTCCTTAAATTAATACATTTTAATTATATCTGAATTACATACTCTCTTATTTGGAAGAATCTGAAGTATCTATAGGTTAAAAAATGGTAAAAAAGTAAGAAATTCAGTTTAAAATATTTTGTATAATTTTACTATTCGCTGGTTGAATGGAAGAGAAGCCCTTATGGCCTTAACTCCGCTAGCTAAAATAAGGAATTATTATTATTATTATTATTATTATTATTATTATTATTATTATTATTATTATTATTATTATTATTATTATTATTACTATTATTATTATTATTATTATTATTGCTGTTTCGTCATCTTTTGATAAGCACTGAAGAAGCAGAATTACTGTGTAGTTTCATCAACGATAAGAGTTGTATATATTACATCATTTAAGTGTCTCCAAAAACAAAATACATCTAATTAAAGTGAGAGAAACGAGTAGGATAAGTTATATTATAATTTCATTATGACGGTTAACTTATTCATATTCACAAATTATTAATTAAAATCTATTTTTATTTAAAACGTGTTTTCAATTTCGATGCTCACTAACGATGTGTCTCTCACAAACGCAAACAATAGCAATCACAAACACAGATCATTAAAAATATAAATCTATTTTCCAATAAGATAATTTACCTGCAAACGTATAGGCTAGCGTATTCCCGAACTGGACTGTTGGAAGTTACACTGTGATCTAATCTGGTTCCCACGGGAAACAAATGTCAGATATTTATGTGTTCTGTACCAATGTCTCAGCAGTGACAAATTACATGTGAATCAGAATGAGAAATGACCCAATCACAAGCTGGAAAATATGGAAACCAGACACTGTTTTATATACAATTTAATATTATCAGCGTCAAAAGGAGAGCCATGAATAAAACAGCTGCACTCCGTGATCCATCATGTTTTTGCATCACTTGCTAGTAATTGAAAAACAAATTTCGATACACTACAGTTGTTTCTGCTTGAATTTTTGGATACATTTATTTTAACTGCTACAAAAAAAATCTGAATGCATGACTATATGAGACGAAAAACTAAACTCAAAGTTTAGTAATAAATAAACCCGTCAAAGTTTATGAGGGGAAGAAATTAAAATATTTTCTGTTCGAGGGCAGCACCAATTAAAGAATACATTAACAGGGTCCACTCAAATAGAGGGGTCCACATTACCCGAACTTCCCTACATATATATATATATATATTTATTTATTTATAGGCCTATGTATCGAGCATAACAAAATCCTCCAGAAGACATATCTAGTGACAAACGAAGTTTAATATGAAGCAATAGGTAGTGAAAACAGAAGTTAATTTTCAAATATATATTTTCTGCACTTTTTTATTTTTAAAATACAAATTTTGATTTATTGTGTAAATATTGTTACTGGCCGCCTGAAGGTTTAATGGTTAGCAAAAGTATCGTTCCTGAGTAAGGAATAGGAACCTTAAATATAGGATGAAGTGAGATAGTTTCATGTTGAAGGGAATTTTGTGATAGTTAATTTGAAATATCGTTATGGTGTTTTTGCGCGATATTGCGTTTTGTCGTACTTACCAGCAATGGCGATTAATGAATGAAAGTTTAACTTTTACATTTCGGGGTTGCCAACCTGAAAACTATAATGTAATATTACATATTACAACCCATGTGCGGGAAATAAAACCACTGCCCTTTATGTATGTACAAAAATGTATCCAAAAGGTAGAGTTATATACATTATACGAAAAAAACATCACTGCATTTTAAATGAACTGAACTTTATTTGAAACAATATTGAAAGTTGACTTAAAATTCTACTGAAATTTTTTAGACGTTTTAGCTTATTCTTATTTTTTAGGAAGCTAACTAGTATAACAAATTCTGCAGTATTGATACCTTCTTTTAAATTTATCATCGTCGTCGGCATTGAATATTCTGACTACAAACTCGCTGGAGATTTTAATGTTTCACTCCTAAGCACGAAATAAGCAACCATACGTTTTTCACTTACACTACAATTCTTCTCCTCCAGCCACTTTCTGAAGGAAATGTATGTTTTTTTTCATATCTTAATTTAGATTTCTCTGACACTAAAGAAGCACAGCCAACTTCCCACGCTTCTTCAATTTCGTCGTTTTGATTACAATCATTCTTACTTGCAGCCATTTTATGCGACATAGATATCAAGGCCTGCTGTAATATCAACAATTATTTTCAGCATTTAGCACATATACATTGGCCAAACTGCTAACGTGAGTCAATTGTTTATAATGAACGCAAATATTTCCAACAAATATGTTCCGATTGATTGAGGGTCTTTCCACTTTACAGCGGTTGCCCTTTTACCAGCCGGCTGCTGGCCCTTCACATCCACATGTGTCAATCACAGAGGTAGATGATCAACAGCCAGTGTAGGGGTGACATGTGGTTAGCATGTCGAGTCCCCCAGCCGTTATAGCTGGTTCCTCAACCTGGAGCCGCTACTTATTGTAGCTACCCAATTGCCTCACGATGCTGGGTGGGCACCGGTCCCATACTGGCCGAAATCCATGAGAAAATTTCTTCCCCCATGGAGACTCGAACCAGCGCAAGTCCCGTAGCTCTGCGCCAAGGCTTCCTACCTTAACCGCTCGGCTACGGCGCGGGACAAATATGTTATTATTTTATTATTTTACTATTATTTATTATTTTGAAAACACCATTGCGCAAAAAATAATGTACAACGCACGTTTGTGAAGAGTTTTACAGAATCTCGGAAATTAAAAACTTTGCTATCGCTCGGTTTTTAACATTTTCCTCGATTCTGTAAAAAACCACTTCCCAACCTTATATTGTTATATACTATTGTTTCATGTGATGGTGCCGAGGATTACTTGAAATTTAATGTATGTTTTAGCGGCCTTCAAATATAGGATGAAGGAAGTTATAAGTAATGCCACGAGTGATTTCCAAATTATCGATAAATTCACGACTCACGAAGTGAGGAGTGAATTTATCTAGAGAATTTGGAAATCAAGAGTGGCATTTGTTAGGACTATTTAACGAATAAAATTAAGCTGTTTACTCACAAATCATTATTTAACTATAGCTATTTTAAAATATTCATATATTTAATGTAAACGGCGATGTTTGAAAACAAATGAGAAACGATAGGTACGCTTCTACTGCTTCTTTTGTCTATCACTGCAACCAGATCATACTATTTATTGCCAAAGGAACGCAATATTGTAAGAATGCTCTCTAGTGGAGAAAAAATGAAACACATCAAACTGTATATTAATTCATTTCTGATGTCGTATGATGTAAATACGTATGACAATTATATTTTTCTGGATTGTTACCTGGGAAAAAATACATTTAAGAAAGTGCAAACAGTGGTTTCTTTTTTTTTTGGTAGTATAATCAATTGCTACAAATGTTTTATATTAACCCCTGCATGCGGCATGTGTTCACATTCATGCACTATATATACAATCTGGTAGCCGTATTTCTCGTGGGGTCAGTCACTGCAAAATAATGGTCAGACCTGTTCAGAATATTAAAAAGGAGGAGCCTTCTTTAATATGGTAATTATAACACTGATAAATATTTCGTGAAACACGACTCTGATTGGTTGTAAAACAGAAATCATTGAAGCGTGATTGGCCATTGAGTCCCATTTGGGGCACGAGTTAAATAGTCTTCTTAATACATATAATTTCGTGACGGTTAATTTGATAACTTTTCATGGTGTTCTGATGCGAGGTAAAATGTTACAAGGTGTTCAGGTTAAAGCCTTTAGGGAACACAATGGTTTATCTTCAGTGTTCTACCTTGCGTGACAATATAGTGACTGATGAGTTTTAAAAATTTACTGTCGTAAAATAGATTAAGGAGCTATAATTAAAATACTTTCCCTTATTCTATTCATAAAAATCGGAATACACCTTGGTATCCACACAAGAAAACCACATTTTTAAAAATATATTTATATTGTAAATGCTGCTGACTTCTGCCCTAGATGGTAATGTAGACTGATATTTGATAACACGCTATTAAATCTGTGAAGTATATTTTTAGTGGTGTAATACTGGACTATAATTTAGTCTTAATTAACTTAATTTGTTATATTTTATTTGTATCTACCTACAACTTGAATATAGTTCGTTAGTGGTTCGTTCACATTACCATTTGTGCTAATTGCTGTAATTCCACACTAGTCAGTTCAATACCCTTTTCATATTGAAGCATAGTTTCATCCAGAGATGCTTTGAAGATCTAAAGTTCCGGTAAATGAGCAGTATTTACATAACCCCAGAGTTCAGTTTCTTCTTCTTATGAACTTCATTATATTCTTCTTCTTTTTCATCACAGTTTAGGCATTTTGCTAGCCTATTCAGGCTCCAAATTGCTGCTCTTCCCATATTTTCTTTGGTCTTCCCAAACTTCTTCTTCCTCTTGGCGAATAGTTGTATGCTGCTTTTGGTATGACCTTCATAGTAAAGAAATTGAACTGCGGATTTAATTTCATGTAAATAGTTTTTTCTGTGAAAATCCAATTATTAAAAAAATCTCAATACAGATCGTAAAATTTATATATTAATACGTGAAGAAACATCTTTGTACCCCTTTTTAAGCAGATTGCGCACACGGAGGAGTGTGATATTTGGCATAATTAAATTTCATATAGAGAAGGGACGCAGAAAAATAAAATGTATGTATAATATGTGTTACACATACATTATATTAAACAAAATATAATAAATTGTCTCTAAGGAATTTATGTTTATTACTCATTTATTTGTATACTCATTTGTTTACGTTGATACTCAAAGTGCATTGTTGTAAAAAGAAAATTGTGCTGAAGCAAAGTGAATTGACTTTCTCTCGTGTATTTATTATTAGTGTTCTAAAAAAGGGAGTCAATTTTATTATTTAAATTTAAATTAAACCCTGTCTAATTTTGGTTTCAGTAATTTCTTTACATATTTCTTTTATATTTAGATATTCGCACCTACTTTCATTATGCTTCGACATACAACATTGACGGGTCGGAGTGAGAGACAAAGAAGGGATATAATATTTCCGATACGTATAATAATTGCCCAAATGCAAATTTAAATAGTATAAATGGTATACAAATGTTAAATGACGCGTTATTGTTTTTAATATGGCTTAGCCAAGCTATGCCACATATTTTCTATCCTTCGTATTTTTAAAATAAATCGAAAATTAATGCATAATGACGTATTTGTGAAAAACCAAAAAATTAATGAATTATGGTCGAATTTCGACCTCTGGGCGACCACACGTTATTTATAAATCTGCTTATACAAGAGGAAGTGTCATATTCACAAACAATTCTGCAGTATTTGGTGTGTGTTAATGTTGCGGAATTCCATTATGTAAACGATGTGAATCCCTGTACTTTAATTAATAGCCAGTGATACCAACTACTTCAATCTCCCTTACTTACAAACAGTTGTACTAGATAAATATTCATTACAATTTGTATAGAAATAAAATATTAATTTAAGTTTAAATAGGAAACATATAACAAAATAGATAAAATATTAATAATAAAATTGGTATTAATATAAACCAAAGTTCAGAAGATGATCTACTAAGAACTATTTTTAATTTTGAAAAAATAAGTACCAATTACAATTTAAAAATTTCAAAGAATAAAACTAAAATTTTAGCATTTAAAGGACATGATACCTTAAGAGCAAAAATAGTAATTGATAATACAATTTTAGAGCAAATGAACAATTTTAAATATCTATGTTTCAATTGATCATATGTTAAAATTGAAGATATTAATGACAAAATAAATAAATTTAATCTAATGTGTGGCACTATTAAAAGAACCCTTAAAAACACAAGAAAAGAAACAAAAATGAAATTTTACAAAGTAATGGCTGTCCGCGTATTGATGTATGGATCATAATGTTGGACGATCACTAAAAGACAAGAACAAAGATTGGAAGCAGCTGAGATGAGATTTTAAGAAATATAGCGGGATATACTCTGCTGGATAAGAAAAGAAATGAAGATATAAGAAAGGAACTAAATATTTTCAAACTTAAAGACCGAATAATTAAATATAGGAACGACTGGAAAGAACATATTGATAGAATGCCAGAAGAAATATTTCCAAAATTATTGCTAAATTATAAACCGCACGGAAGCAGAAATGTTGGACGCCCAAATAGAAGGTGCTCTGAACAATTTTAACAATTCTAGCTTTCATGAAACCGGAACGAGCCAACAGGCTTAATCCCTGGATGAGGATGATGATGATAAACCAATGCAGGGCACCCGATATATCTATATTCAACTTCCTATTGTTTCCATGAGGCCTTATGGCCTTAACTCTGCCAGCTAAAATAAAGTATTATTATTATTATTATTATTATTATTATTATTATTATTATTACTATTATTATTATCATCATTATCATTATTATTATCATTATCATTATCATTATCATTATTATCATTATCATTATCATTATTATTATCATTATCATTATTATTATTATTATTATTATTATATTATTATTATTATTATTATTATTATTATTATTCAATTAAAAAAAAGGCATTTTATGTAACTTTGGGAATCTATATTTGAAGAACGGAAAGTACGTTATAAATATAGGTTACAAAGACCATAAGAGACCGACAAAGAAGATTTATGTAAAGAGTATAGGTATTAAGCAAGAAGTCAATAATAGATACGTTACTGGAGGTTAATATTGGAAAAGTAATGCAATTAAAATGAATACAGGAGAGAGTGATCGATCCGCCCACTTTATCATTTTGGTATAAACCTTGTACGTTCCAATATCGGTTCTCGGAATGAAAGTGCTCTAAAAACGTCCATTTTCATTATTGGAGCTGGCAAGAAGAGCAGTGTCGAGATCTCGCTATCAGAATAAAAATTCTAGAGGTAGTGTTTAATATATATTTTCCCTAGTTTTATATATCAGGCGTATTCTCTCATATAAAATAAATTTTGACAATGATTTAGTCTTTGTTCATACCTAATGTTGTCAATCAACCAATTACATGAATCCAAAGAAACTTAAAACATGATATTTATGAAGAAATTAACTAATGAGCAGCCTAATAATTTTTCAGTTTCATTGCTTTCCCGAGATTTTAGCCTGCCGAAAGCAAACCTTAACATTTAACTTTATTACAGGGAATTTACAAATAAATTTTGTAAGCAAACAATGATATTGAAAAGTTTATTTTATCCTACAAACTGTTCCAATGGTAACAATTGCAGGTGACGTTTTAGAATATTGAGAGGATCTGTAAGGTCTAACAATTAGATTGGTCTTATAATGACGAATAAAACATTTAGTTTTTTACACGCTTATGCTACTATTTTAGGAATTTTTCCTCTGATCGCAATGAAAAGGCCAATAACTCCAATATCATTCATATGATACTTATGCTCATATAAATTAAATAAATATGTGTTGGTAGGTAATTTGTAATTGCTACACCTACTGTTGAAATTATTTAATTAGAAGTCCAACATAAATTCAGCAAAAGGAGATGTTGTTCAGACTGCATTTTTGCTCTGACACAAATAACAAAAAAAAGAGAAGAGATTTTAGCTTATTACACATTAAGTATTTATTAGTTATGAAAAGGCTTTTGACAGAGTTAAAAGAAAGCTGTAATAGGAAATATCAAAAGGGTATGGGGGTCCCAGCGCACTTAATAACAGTAATTCAATAACTACATGAAAATAATAAAATAAGTGCAAGGACTTCCGTTAAAATGGAAAATTTGCAGCTGATATTAAACAGGGAATAAAATAGCTTAAAAATAAACATGAATTTATATTTTGGATTTTTGTTATACAATTTTCAATAGTAATCTGACAAGAGGTTGTGTTTTTCTGAAAAAAATAACGAGATACAAAATCACTAGTGTATAGTTATAAATAGCATATCTTCACTTTTAAATCTCTTTGGGTTTGGTAAAAATTAATAACAGACGATTGTATGAGAAATAACTATTAACAATAGTGCAGATTCATTATACAACATCCAATAAAATGTTTAGAGGAACATAACTTTTTTTTGTTTTTTTTTTTTGTTTGTAATTTTTGAAGTGGTTTTCTTTTGCCATTCTTGCTGTGCCATATCGATTGTACATTGTGCAATTGATATCCTTGTCAAAGAAGTTAATTTGCGGAGATATCTATTATTACAAACAGGAAGAGGCAAAACTACCGGTCTACGAGTTAAATAGTCATAAGTAATGCCACGAGTGAATTCCAATTTATCTAAGAATTCACTACGTCACGAAGTGACGAGTGGAATTTATCTACAGAATTTGGATATCAAGAGTGGTATATGTTAGGACTATTTAACGAATAAAATTAAGCTGTTTACTCACAAACCATTATTTAAAAATAGTTATTTTAAAATATTTATATATTTAATGTAAACGGCGATGTTTGAAAACAAATGAAATACGTTTGTTATGTTTCATTTGTTCATCACTGCAACCAGATCATATTATGTATTACCAAATACGATCACAATATTTTAAGAATGCACCCTACTGGAGAAGAAATGAAACACATCAAACTCTTTATAACCAACATTATAGGTTATTAATTAATTTATATTGTCCTATGATGTAAATATGTCAATTATATTTTTCTGGAACGTAAATGCCTGGGAAATAATAAGTTTAAAAAAGTGCAAATAGTGTTTTTTGTGGTATAATCAATTGTTACAAATATTTTTATATTATATCCTGCAAGCAGAATCTGGTTACATTCGTGAACTATATCTACAATCTGGGAGTCACGGATTCTTACATCTTAATATATATTCAACATATTTCTTAGAGAGTCAGTCATTGCAAAATATTGCTCTGACTTATTCAGAATGTTAAAAAGGAGGAGCTTGATTTTAATGTGATAAAATTAAATTGATCAAATAGAGGTGAAAAACGACTGTGATTGGTTGTAAATCAAAATTCATTAAAATGTTATTGGCCATTGACTCTCATTTGGGGCATGAGTTATTCATAAGTAATGCCACGAGTGATTTCCAAATTATCGTTAAATTCTCGATGTCACGAAGTGATGAGTGAATTTATCAAGATAATTTGGTAATCAAGATTGGCATTTGTTAAGACTATGTGACAAATAAAATTAAGCTGTTTACTCGCAAATCATTACTTAAATATAGTTATTTTAAAATATTTATATATTAATGTAAACGGCGATGTTTCCAAACAAATTAGAAACGTTTATGTTTCATTTGTTAATCACTGTAACTAGATAATATTATTTATTGCCAAAGTATAGCAATATTGTAAGAATACACCATAGTGGAGAAAAAATGAAAAACATCATACTGTCTACCACCACATTATAGGTCATTAATTAATTTCTGATGTCCTATGATATAAATATGTCAATTATATTTTCTGGAACGTAAATACCTGGGAAATAACACGTTTAAGAAAGTGCAAACAGTAGTTTCTTTTTATTGTGGTATAATCAATTGATACAAATGTGTTTCTATTATATCCCAACAAGCAGTATATGGCTACATTCGTGTACTATGTACAATAAAGGAACCACTTATATTCTGATACACATGGCCGGCAACTGCCTCTGCTAACTCTAGATGTACATGTAAAGAGATTTCTCCAGGGTGTAAAGTCATTATTGGCTGGTTTATCTACCATGGAGAGATTTTTCTTCATGAACGAACTGCTTGTTAATAACCATGAACTAAATTGAGCGAGTTTCACTGGCTCAGAATGGTGAGGCTCATTCTGCATCGTTCGGCTTTGGGACTCTCTGCTTGCCGATGGTGCAGTTTCTGACGTCCTACTCTGATGTGGGAAAGTCCACAATTTATCCAACTATTGACCTTTTAAATGAACTATCTTCTGTCATATGGCTAGGGTTACATGAACCACAACCTCATCTTCACAGCCCAAAAGGAATTGGCTGCCAGGAAACCCCAGGTGGGTGCAGTATGCAGCACACGTCACAAATGACGGTTGCATTCTAGGATTATTACATCTTAATATGTAAATTGTTATATTCAACGTATTTCGTAGATAGTCAGTCACTGCAAAATAATGATCTAACCTATTCAGAATGTTAAAAAGTAGGAGCTTTATTTAATATGACAGATTTAAGTTGATAAATTCGATGTGAAACACGACTGTGATTGGTTGTAAAACAAAATTCATTGAAAACGTGATTGGTCATTGACTCCCTTTTGGGGTACGAGTTAAATAGTCATCATAATCACTTTGTTTAGTATGAATAATAATGAGTAAGTGGTGTGTTCTAACATTAATGTTGTCTTTGGAGGTGTTCCAGAATTGACCACCTAAGAAATAAATTGTAAACAATTCTCGGCAACCATCTCAGTATTATCAAATTATTGTATTGTATTGTATTGTAAGCCTATGTTATCCCTTTACAGAGATTTAGGCGCTCTCTCCCTACAGGGAAGAATTTTAAGTTTAAGTGATCCACAACAGGCCTCAGGAGGCCCTTGGGGTAGTAGGAGGTTAAGGCTCCCACATTTTCTAGACAATCGGCACTTTATGTCAGCCGGGTTGTCAGCCCTGCGTGACGGCCGCCTTTACCCCCAGAACAAGCGTCTGGTACTCATTTCCGTTAGAGGCTGAGTCGACCCCAGGGCCATAGTGCCGCCAGAGGGTTTGGGTCAGTTTAAAAATCCTGACCCCAACGGGACTTGAACCCTCGACAGGGAAGAATTTGAACCATACTAATTTAGTTACACTTGTTTTCGTGTAGGTGTCATTTTGAGTCAGCGTTCCGCCTCATACTGACATCTAGGAAACCAAGGTAGTACTAGGACGGGAAAAGTCGGTAAATTTTGCTTAGAGGCCTTTTCATTCAGGCTTAAGGATTTGTTACGAGCCTGAAAATCTTCAGACTCGGGACCCACGGCTTAGAGCCCCTCCCGGAGGACTTGCTCCTTGGATTTTTCCGTCCTAAAAAATCCATCGACCTCGGTCGGGTTTGAACCCGCGACCCTTGGGACCAGAGGCAAGGAGCATAATCACTAGTCCACCGCGGCCGACCTTTTTTATCAAATTAAATTATTTTAAAAAAATATACAGAATTACAAATATAAACCTGGCGACTATACCTGTGAAAAGTGGTCGATGATGCCCGGTTTCTGATCTAAGGGTAAAGAGATTTCTTCGGAAGTATAAAATCGATATCCGGAAAAAGATTTCTGTGTATATGATCTATAATTGTGATAAATAAAAAATAACTTGGCATAATAGATCCGACGAGCCAAAGTCAGCAGTGAGTAGCGCATGATAATACGAGAATTAACCTGGTAAGCGTTACCCGGTCCCCTAACTCATTTTCCAGTTTCCATAACCAAATTACGCTCTTCTATTACGAACTGAACTGGATTCAATCAGCCTCGTGAGAACGATACATGTCCTTGTTGTCAAAGTTATGTAAGAACATGACACAAAATAAAAATTATGTATATAATCTATGTGAAAAAAAACTGCAAGGGAGAAGCAAGTCAGAATATGTTCTTTGAATTATTAATGCTTAGGTACATGAATACAGTTTAAGTGGGTTACTTATTATTTTTAATTATGGGTCCCACAGAATTATTCTCGATTTATTCTATACGTCTTTAATTACACTATTTTGAATTAATTAATAGTTTCTAATTCATTCTCATATTACAAAAAAGGCGTAGATCTGTTGGAAAGTAAATGCACTCATATTAATGGAAGAAACTGTAAAAATCTTCCAAACTCATCGTTTATGATTTCAGGGAAATGATCGAGGTTGTCCGTAAATTTTGCAAATTGAACATAAACATTGAACACAAAATTCATTTAATTCAAAGGCAGGTGCTAGAAGTTTATAAAGAGCGTCCAAGCAGTCTAGCCTTTGCCTCATTATATACTTAATATCTTCGCAGCAACGATCGTCCAACTCTGGCAAGCTTGACAGGCTTCTGTTCTTTACGGTGAAACAAATAATGTGGGTAATCAGCTGACTCCTTATGGCAATCTGGAGATTAATACACCATAATTCAACATGCCCCAAAGCAAAAGTAAATAAATAAAGTGGATTAAGTAAAGGTAAGCACTCTATCCGAGGAACAGATTCTGCTCGTCTAATCAAATATTTCCTAAACACAACGGTTAGCTGTACGCACGTATCATTATTGACACAGAATAACTAACAAGGACGTCTTTACGTGGCGTAGCGCGCACCTTGAAAAAGTGCAGAACTCATAAACTACGTGCTTGGGAGCATATGTTCCTTAACGAAAAACGATTTTCTCTCTTTGGCTTATCGTTCCTAAAAGTTTGTCCGTGCATCATGTAATAGTATATTACGATGCAAGGTTGGGAAGTGGTTTTACAGAATCGAGGAAAATGTTTAAAAACTGAGCGAGAGCGAGGGTTTTAATTTCCGACATTCTGTAAAACACTTTACAAACGTGCGTTGAATATTATTTTTTGCGCGATGGTGTTTCGAAAATAATAAATAATAGTAAAATAATATCTTTGTTGGAAATATTTGTGTTGATTATAAACATGTGACTAACGTTAACAGTGTGGGCAATGTTTATTAGTTGAAACACAAGAGGCTGTGAGACCAATTAGTGATAAAATGGCGGCAAGTACGTATTTATTGTTTTATATGGTTTCAAATAAAGTTCAGTTCTGATGATCTTGAAGAAGGTTTCCGGGCTTTAGGCCGTGATCTCGAGGTCGGGGAACTTCAAGCCTCGAGATCACGGCCTACAGCCCGGAAATCTTCTTCAAGATCATCATAGCAACTCCGGCCGTGAAAGACTAAGTCAATACAAAAGTTCAGTTCATTTAAAATGCAGTGATTTGTTTCGTATAATGTATATTAACACTACCTTTTGGATACTTCTTGTATATATATTGTACGTAGTATACATGGAGGGTAGTGGTTTTACTTCCCACACGCGTGTTTATAATATGTAATTATTACAGTATAGTTATTTAGGTTGACAACCCCGAAATGTAGGGAGTTGAACTTTCATTCATTCGCCATTGCTGTAAGTACGACAAAACGCACTATCGCGCAAAAAGTCTATAAAACAGGTTTTGATATAAGTATTTAGACATTCATATAAACGTTGCACAAAGTAAGATTTTTCAATATGTGTCATATTAGTGACACTGCGCTGAGTTCAAGCAGTGAGATTAAATGCACTAAAATCGATTTTTTCAATATTCCATATTTCCATCACGCCTCAGTTACTTGAGTCGACAGTTTACTCTATAAAGATTCTCAGAATAAATGCCACGAGTGATTTCCAAATTATCGATAAATTCACGACTCACGAAGTGAGGAGTGAATTTATCTAGAGAATTTGGAAATCAAGAGTGGCATTTGTTAGGACTATTTAACGAATAAAATAAAGCTGTTTACTCACAAATCATTATTTAACTACAGTTATTTAAAAATATTTTTATATTTAAAGTAAACGGTGATGTTTGAAAACTAATGAGAAACGATAGGTAGCCTACGCTTCTACTGCTTCTTTTGTTTATCACTGCAACCAGATCATACTATTTATTGCCAAAGGAACGCAATATTGTAAGAATGCTCTCTAGTGGAGAAAAAATGAAACACATCAATCTGTATATTAATTCATTTTTGATGTCGTATACATTTAAGAAAGTGCAAACAGTGGTTTCTTTTTTTGGTGGTATAATCAATTGCTACAAATGTTGACATGTAAGCACTATTATATACAATCTGGTAGCCGTATTTGTTATAGGCTCAGTCACTGCAAAATAACGGTCAGACCTGTTCAGAATATTAAAAAGGAGGAGCTTTGCTTAATATATGATAATCCTAACGTTGATAATTATTTCGTGAAACACGACTCTGATTGGTTGTAATACAGAAATCATTGAAACGTGATTGGTCATTGACTCCCATTTGGGGCATGAGTTAAATAGTCAGAATAAATGGTACTTTAGTAGAGAACAGCAGACTTTTTGTTACATGAAACTAAAACATTTTAATACTAATTTCAAGTGGAACTTAATAGAACAGTATGAATACACCAGTTATCAAATGAACTTCTGATCTTACACGTAATAATTGAAATCTCGTATGTCAATAGAGAATATGTGATAGAGGAGTAAACTAAGAAATACAAACATGAAACTAACGTTGGAACCAATTATTTCAGATTACAAACTGCGGAATTAAAAGAATATAACTCACTAATCACATTATTTTTTAAATAAATGTACATATCCCAGGCCGAGACATGTTACTTGAGTGATTGTTTTCCGAGGTTTTCCTCAACTGCAAGATAAATCTCAGGACACTTTAAAGTGCAAACGGTCTCCGAATATTATCTAGCCATAAACATGATCATTATCACAGTCTCCAAATTTAGTATGAATCTGTGTGAGTGGTGTGTTTCGTCTTAATGTTGTGTTGTCTCGGAGGAGGCCCTGACAATTAAGTTGATCATTCACTCATGAGGCCATACATGTCCTTGTGTGTTAAATAGTATATTACGATGCAGGGTTGGGAAGTGATTTTTTACAGAATCGAGGAAAATGTTTAAAAGTCTCGCTATCGCTCAGTTTTTAGACATTTTCCTCGATTCTGGCTTCACAAACGTGCGTTGTACATTATTTTTTTGCGCGATGGTGTTTTCAAAATAATAATTAATAGTAAAATAATTACATCTTTGTTGGAAATAGTTCCGTTTATTATAAACAATTGACTAACGTCATCAGTGTCGGCAATATTTATTAGTTGAAACAACAGGAGGCTGTGAGACCAATTAGCGATAAATGACAGCAAGTACGTATTTATTGTTTTATATTGTTTCAAATAAATTTCAGTTCATTTAAAATGCAGTGATTTGTTTCGTATAATGTATATTAACACAAACTTTTGGATATTTCTTTGTATATACATTGTATGTAGTATACATTGAGGGCAGTGGTTTTACTTCCCACACACGTGTTTGTAGTATGTAATATTACAGTATAGTTATTTTATTACAGTATAATTATTTAGGTTGGCAACCATGAAATGTAGAAAGTTAAACTTTCAATAATGGTCGTCATTGCTGTAAGTACGAGAAAACGCACTATCGCGCAAAAAAGTATACATGTTCCGTAGTTAAAACCCGGTACCGGCAGGTCGTGTCACTGTATGGCCTGGTCGGCGTGTGGCACGTAGAAGTACCTGTAAGTGAGAGGTTAAACCGCGGTAATGGAATGGAATAAAAGTAGTAAAATTAATGACAGAGGATACTAAATACCAACACGAACGCACATTGCATTGTGTAATACTTAGAAACTGGACCTAGGAGTAAACACCAACAAAACTAAATGTATGGTCACAGATATAAATATGTTTCATACCGTTTCCCATTCAAACCTCCCACATTTTAATTTATCAAAGTATGCGGAGTTATGAAATGAGTTTGATATTAAAAGAAAGAGAAACTCAAAGAATGTTTGTTTTTCATTGTTGCAGTTAATTCATCTGTACATGTTGGACAACAATGACATAAAACCAAATGGCGACTCCTCAGCAACGAGCACAAACTGTTTTCTGGTATGTAAAAGACCGTGTGTTTGCGACTCCAGTACAAGATCTTCATGATTTACGAACCCGTATCCTTCACACAACTGCAACACCAATGGACATGTCGGACAGAACGTGGCACGAAATCGAATACAGACTTGATATTGATCGTGCTACTAATGGTGCACATATAGAGGTGTTTTAATATGTGGAAATGAAAATTCTTTGAGTTTCTGTTTCGTTTAATACCGGCTTCATTTAATAATTCCGCATACTTTGTTAGTTATGATTATTAAAATGTGGGAGGTTTGAATGGAACACTCTGTAATAATGTAAATGGATAGTTACAGAAAAATGAGGAAAATGTTGATGAAATGTGTGAAGCCAAATACCTGGGAAGAATAATACAAACAGGAATACGGTTCAGAAAGAAATTGAACACGAGCTCAATTCTGGAAATGCATGCTATTATGCATTACATGAACTCTTGTCATACGAACGTCTCTCAAATAAGTCAAACTAAAAACATATAAAATTGTTATTTTTTCAGGTATTCTATATGGATGAAACATGAACTTTTACTTTATTTCCTGTAGGAAAGACAGTGGGAAACCGCCCGTAGATAGGCCAAGAATGAGGTGGGAGAATAACATTAACCATGATTTGTGGAAAGTAAATTATACAGGGGATGATTGGAAAACATTAGTTTATGATAGAGATGTATGTATAGAGCTAATGTCCGCGCGATCTTGAATTTACGGGTTCGATAGTGCCAGTGAGTTAGCTAGTTGGTTTATAGTGCATCTTGTACTATAATGTATTTCGTTGAATGTCATTCTATAAATATAATGTGGCGGATGTCTATAAATAAAATATTTTTTTTTTCTGTCCGCATGTCGTTCGAGGTATGCACATATTAATGTTTTGAGAAGCATTTTTGGGCTATTAGCAGTCTTTTACTGTTATAAAATAATTTAGAAGGACTATTTAACTCAAGCTACAATAGGAGTCAATGACCAATCACGTTTCAATGGATTTTGTTTTACAACCAATGAACGCCGTGTTTCACAACCTCGATATTTATTGAATTATGTTTATCCAAATAAAGAAAGCTCCTCCTTTTTAATATTCTGAACAGGTCAGAGCATTATTTTGCAGTGACTGACTCTCGAACAAATATGTTGAATATAGCAAATGATGAACAGATTCCTTCGAACAACATATTTGATAATTGTGTGTTCAATAATTGTGTTTTTAAATAATGAATTTAAGGAGCCGTTTCCTAAAAAATAATTAACCTATAATATACAGATTGATGTGTTTCATTTTTTTCGCCACTAGCGTGCAATCTTACAATATTGCGATTCTATTTGGCAATAAATAATATTATCTAGTTGTAGTGGATGAACAAATGAAACATAACTAAACACTTCTCATTTATTTTCAAACATCACCTTTTACATTAAATATACAAATATTTTAAAATAACTATATATATAAATAATGATTTGTGAGTAAACAGCTTAATTTTATTCGATAAATAGTCCTAACAAATGCCACTCTTGATTTCCAGATCCTCTAGATAAATTCATGAGACAGGAAGTGACTCATGAATTTATCGATAATTTGGAAATCACTCGTGCCATTACTTATGATAAATTATTATACTATATACACTGAAAAAATAAGGTGGTAGAATAACATTAAACAGATTTATTTATTACTAGCTAATACCCGGCGTGAGCTGCTACTCCTAAATAAATGCAAATTAATGTGCATTATAACTTTATATGTTTAGATACCCCGTACTGATTACCTGGCGTTGCCCGTGAATCTACTTATCCCGATCTTCTTGACATAAATGAGATGAAATACGAAATTAATGTTTTACGTTTAATTAAGTAAGTAAAAGGAAAATTTTATATCGTAATTATTTTTTGATAGACTACCCCGTGCTGTTTACCCGGCGTTGTCCGGGAATCTACTCATCCCGATCGTCTTGGCATAAATGAGCTCAAAGACGAAAATTAATGTATTCTTATGATTAGTTGAATAAGTAAAATGAAAAATAATTAAAATTTACATCGTAGTATTTTAAGATTCCCGTGCTGATTACCTGGTATTGCCCGGGAATCTACTTATCTCGATCTCTTGGCATAAATGAGCTAAAAGAAAAAATTGTTATTGTGAGTTATCCGTAAAAGAATACCCGTCATGTGCTGCTATGCTTGCACACTTGTCTCTATCTTCTCGGCATCAATGAAAGACAAAAAAATGGTTATTGTGAGTTATCCGTAAGAGATAAACGTATGCCGTCGCGGACTTTTTGTAGAGCGTTTTGAGATATTCAATTCTGTGTACATTAATTTTGTGTATTTGTTATGGTTTATACAGCGTAAGCCATTTAAGCGTCCAAAGAGCTACTTTTTTTCACATTTTTTCAATGAAGGGGCGATTTTTAAGGGTGTAGGAGTTAAGTATCACATCTCTCTTTATAGCCTGTGTTCATCCCGGGAATCTCCTGAACATTTTGCAAAAAGTCCCATCATAATCGGATCAACGTTATGGCCGCGCATAAAGTACGAACAAACAAACAAACATTCATTTTTATATATTAGATTATTTGACATTCAAATACCCTATTTCACCTTAAGGTGTATTTGGGTTATAGTTTGTGTCAAAGTTATGATAGATACATTATATAGATTTTTTCTAAAACCAATTTATTTACGAATCATCAACCAGATATGAGGGATGATTGGAAAATATTAGCTCAGTATAGGGATATATGTCCGCGGGACCGTTAATTTACAGGTTCTAAAGTACCAGTGAGTTACTTATACGTACTAACAGATAAAACGGACCAGACGTTTAAAACCTGTGTAAATAACTTAAATTATATATCTGTACCGACTAGAATTTAAAAACTCTAAAACAGTGTTAAGTATGTCAACATCGATTCCAAGCAAGTCCTTTACTTTGTCAGGTAACTGATTTCGCAGATAGTTTAATGAAGTGCAGTGGAGCAAATCATGTTTAACGTAATGCGCTTATGACATTGCTCATAGATAGGAGCAGCATCATCGTTCAAAGGTGATAGGAAATACCATGTCTAATTCTTATTTGGCTAATAATTGTTCTTTCTATATTTTTTACTTTTTCCTGGTAATTTTTTTATTTATTTTGCTTTATTTATTTATTTTTGGTGAAATATCAAAGCATAATGTTGACAATTCTTGTTTTTTGTACTTTTTTCAAAACAAATGTGATTATTTTTTTCTATCTCTAACGACTATTTAATGGCCGATTTACCTCCTAAATCAGGCCTTTAATTGCCCGGAATACCAGCATGACTGGGCAGGGGTACCCATGCAAATAAAATATGAATATTTTCAAAATAACGCTGATGTAAAAATTTGTGTACTATATGCTGAATAATCTACATATATATAAGGCTTTGAATTGCACTTGAGAATCTGTGCAAATTTACGTTTTTATAAGTATATAAATTGCAAAAAAGGTAAAAAAAAAGTAAAGTGATCCCAAGGAGGCTCTTGGGGTAGTAGTAGGAGGTTAAGGCTCCTACTTTTTCTGGGCAATCGGTACTTGATGTCAGCCGAATTAGTCAGCCCTGCGTGATGGCCGCCTTTACTCCCAGAACAAGTGCCCGGTACTCATTCCCGTTAGAGGCTGAGTCGATTCCAGAGCCATAGTGCCGCCAGAACATGGCTTCATATATAAGGTACAATTCAACAATAAACGATTAAAATAAGATTCCGAATTTTGTAAATAGAAGAATGGTTGTTAGAAGTAAATGTACATTCTATCTCGTCGAATGTATTGGAGCCGTATGTGTACATAAACATAATATGTCTATTATTCGTGTCTATCTAAACATTTATAAAATAATGATCAATAAATTTGTGGGTTTCTATTTTTCTTTTGGTAAATGGAGAGTTTCCTCCTTCCCTCCCTATCAAAACAGGTGTTGGAGCTCGAACCGAAGGAAAGTGCCGGCGCGGCGCATAGATGCACGGTGTATAATCTGCGAGTTTACCTAAAGGCAAGATAAATGTTGTAGGTATCTGAAACCGGGAAGATTAGAATTGCAGGTAGGCCTATATAATATTACAGTGATAGTTGGAAATTTCGATGTTACACATTTTGTAAGTGGGATTATCTGGTTTTTCAGATGATCGGAGGGCACAGCCGCAAAGCAAAGCATCCTGTTTAATACACGAAGGTGACTCACTAGATTCCACATATCGGATTATTATTGGTTGTATCATATATTAATTACATTTTCAGGAATAAAAATAATACTTTATTATTATTATTATTATTATTATTATTATTATTATTATTATTATTATTATTATTATTATTATTATTATTATTATTATTATTATTATTATTGAAGTTTTGACATTTAAAAATAAGTTTGGATATAAGAAGATTTGAATTTTACTCTTAAAAAGTTTTCAATGTTTTACTATCCGATATAAATAAAGGATTCAAAACCCAGTTATTTGACTCAGGTGGCAGCGTTTGAGATTCGAATTTGGAAGTTCCCGGGTCCAAACTCTGGTGTCAATCAATCACATTAAAATTTTTACTCTAATTTTTTAATTTTTTTTCAGTTTTCAAGGTACGGTAAATGCCGGGTTTAAATTTAATTACCAGAATTTATTTTTTAAATCACATTTCACAATGGTCTACCATTTAAAAGGGGGAACGCCGTAGCGTAGTGGGGTCAGGATTTTTAAACTGACCCGAATCTTCTGTCGGCACTATGGCCCTGGGGTAGACTCAGCCTCTAACGGAAATGAGTACAAGACGCTTGTTCTGGGGATAAAGGAGGCCGTCACGCAGGGCTAAAAACCCGGCTGACATCAAGTGCCAATTGTCCAGAAAAAGTGGAAGCCTCAACCTCCTACTACCCCAAGGGCTTCCTGAGGCATGTAGTGGAATCACTTTACCTTTACCTACCATTTAAAAAATTAAATTACTGAAATGCCCATAATAAAATACCTAACTGAACAAAATAGGTAACACAACCTGATCAATAATAATATTTTAGATTCGTTTTGACATTACATGTTAAAGTATCTGTATGTAGGTATGTATGAAGTAAGAAACAGATCCAAAACCAATTGATGTAAACTAAAAACTAACCTATTGATCAATTCTGAAAGTTTGTGGAATGTTTCAATATAAGATATGGATAGGATTTCCTGAATTCATTGGCATTTGGCTACATAATGTAAGAGCTGCATTGCTCTCAGAATGTTGGGACCAGTATTGAATTGGGGGTTGGGAGTATCTTCCAAATCAGATCGCGAGGTTTTACAGCCCGCGTTCCGATTGTTCCGCTACAATGTGGATTTACTGCCTTTCCCTTACAACGGCAAGGTACAACTGTGGTGCGGTAACCAAGTAATATTTTATACTCCTCTTTCACAGTAATGCATTTTCGTCCTTATAGGTCTATCTCCAACAATTATTTATATCTAATTGAAATCCGGAACCAAAAAACGTTTAACTGAATATAAAAGAATGCAAAGAAAACTAATTATCTGCATAAATTACTAAATTATATTAATCACAATAGTCATCTAACTGTTAATGAATTAGGCCACTTGTTGATCTCTTCCGGTCTCACGAGAAGTTCATGTCAAGTATTTATGGATCGTCGTTGTCTTTTTCATTTTGGTTAATAATATTTCAGAATATTCGAGATCAAAATAGTTTTTTTTTTTCATTTAATAGACAATAAAGGAAATAAAAAAAGTCAGTTTATTCCCAGGACCATTTCGAAAAAAGAACTGCTGACGGAAATATGAAGCACGCACAAAAATTAAAACGGCTAGCCTACAGAAAAATTAATAGGTATACATTCCATTTCATTGTGATTCTGCCCGAGGGCAGGTCTTTCACTGCAATCGTAGCATTTTCATGCTATGCTTTGCAGCTTTACTAGGGACTTATAGGTGTAGTAGCTTCCCGTTGTTTTCCATACCGGTGACTGATGATGATGATGGCCGGATGATTTTTCGGGAACCGTTGGATCCTACGCTTTCAGACATTTGTCTTACACGTGAGGAAAATCCCCGAAAATACCTCACCCAGGAGCCTGTCCCGACCGGGAATCGAACCCGGGCCCGCTGCGTTACAAGGCAGCACACTACCTCGAGACCACAGCTATGGACATATATATATGATACATTTTTTGTCCAATGGCAGCAGGTTGTCTTTTATCACATTTCTGACTTGCTCCCCTGGCACTGGCGGAATTGTAATCCATTTCTTAGATTGGGACACCTGGAAGGCGGAGTTACGTTACCACGATGATATGATGGGTGATGAATGATAATGAAGCGCCCGGAGAGTTCTTAACCTAAACTTAACCTAAATTCCAGATATTGTGCAACCACGTGAATAATTCCATTTAAGGAAAAAAATCCTATGACTAACCGGGAATCGAACCCGGGACCTAATTAACTGTAATCAGAAACGCTAACCACTAGCCCAGAAGACTGGTCAATAAAATTCACTATTCATGCATACTAAACTCTGTGCTGATATCTCACTTTCAAATTGTTCATTACGAAAACTTGAAAAAATACTGTGTAAGTGTTCGAAATCACGTTTGAATAGAACATGATACTGAAATTGAATCTTTAGTTTTAAGAAGAGAATATGCCCCAAACTGAAAGTTCGGAGATATATTTAAAAAAAACTGTATAGATAGTAGCATGAACCTATGGGTTCGATAGTGCCAATGAGTTAGTTAGTATAGGTAGTACAGTTTTCATTAAAAACCACCAAATGTTTACTGGAACTTCAGAATCCTGCTATGGTCAAAAGTATAACTAGGCAACTATGTATACATTCCCATAATTGTAAGAAATTTGAAATAACATTTATTGGATTTATTCCGTTCTTAAACATTAATGATTATTATTATTATTATTATTATTATTATTATTATTATTATTATTATTATTATTATTATTATTATTATTATTATTATTATTATTATGTAAATATAGATTTATTTTTTCAAGAACAATGAATATTTTGACATTGGCAGAAAAAAAAGCTATTTGGAAATGTGCGAAATATTGGTTAATACAAAAACGTACTGAATTAAGCAAATATTTAAAACATTGACAAGTAAATGAGGGGAAAATATACACCTATTTAATTTACTTGTTAATACGAAGGAAATGATGAATCAATTACCGTACTTATCAATAAAATAATGTCGTATAAGACATAAAAAAGTGTTATAGGTCAAAGTAACCCCTATAAATAAGGAGCACATTATTGTAATGTTAGAAGCTGTCTAACGGTAATACATGTTTGCTTTTCTCGAAAGCTGGTTTCAATATGCTGCTTTTATAGTTCAAAATTTTCAGAAATTCGGACCTCAAACATTCTGTGCACACAATGTTAGTAATGACTGTGCTTGGATTATTAAGTTTTAATAGCTTTTCTAGCTAGTCCTCTGTTTACAGACATTTCCACATTGCACGATCGACCCTAGCTGTAAATTATAAAGCATTTTGTATGATATTTATCTTCTGCAAAATGTGTTTCATCTTGTTATAAGCCCTACCTTTTTAATATATGGTATCATGTTGAAGCACTAAAACTCAGAAACATTTTACATTTGGAGACCTCTTACTATTATGCAATAACAATATAATGATATTTGAGAAAAGCTTTTTTCTCGCTTTTTGCTACTTTTAGCTTACATCTTGAATGTAAAATCTAACGTTAATATTTATAGTTTTGCATTTTTTAATTAGGCGCAATCGAGGTCATATGAATGCTATAACCATATCAGATGAAACATACAAAATTTTCGTTCTGAAATCCAAATTGATTGCAGTAAATTAGGACGAGTTTAGTTAATCACGTGATAGTGGTTATTTTTTTAATTAATGAACATCTGATGTAAGAAATATAGGCAAAATTTTATGAACTACATCTGTACATCTACAGGCGCACAAAACACAGGGATATTACTGTAGCCTTTCCAGAACAAATATACTAGTGTTATAACAATATTGATACTTTGTGTACTTATCGTAATTTCTCAGCGCAATACAACTTACCAGCTGGAGTTCGGAATTCCTAAAAAGTTAGTTAGACTTATACGAATGTGTCTAAATGGCACAAAGAGTAGGGTGCGTGTAGGCAAACATTTTTCAGACAGTTTTGAAATCCGGAATGGGGGTTGAAGCAAGGAGATGCACTATCTCCTCTACTATTTAATTTTATACTAGAGCACGCCATCAAATCTCTACAGGACGAAGAAGGCCTACAACACAATTGTATTAATAGGCTGTTGATTTATGCTGATGATGTAGTATTATTGGCCGATAGCGTGGAGATACTAAAAGGACAACACGCACACACTATTGAGAAACACTAAGAAATTAGGACTGGAAGTAAATATCAATAAAACTAAATATATGGTCACACGTAGAAATGCATTATATAATGGAAATGGACAGCTAATGACAAATAAGGGAAATTTTGAGAAAGTGGCTGAATTCAAATACCTAGGAACAATATTCACAAATAGGAATGAGATGAACAAAAAAAAGTGATCCCACAACAGACCCGGAGGCCCTTGGGGTAGTAGGAGGTTAAGGCTCCCACTTTTTCTAGACAATCGGCACTTTATGTCAGCCGGGTTGTCAGCCCTGCGTGACGGCCGCCTTTACCCCAGAACAAGTGTCTGGTACTCATTTCCGTTAGAGGCTGAGTCGACCCCACGGTCATAGTGCCGCCAGAGGGTTTGGGCCAATTTAAAAATCCTGACCCCAACGGGACTTGAACCCTCGACCCTCCGGCTTGTAGCTCAGTGCCTTAACCACTACGCTACGGCGTGCCCCCATGAGATGCACAAAGAAATTAAAAATAGGCTCAATTCTGGAAATATGTGCTCTTATGCATTGTAGAGACTTTTGAAGTCCCAAGTCTTTTCAAAAAACGTTAAGCTGAAAATATATAAAACTATTATTCTACCAGTTATATTATGTGGATGCGAAACATGGACTCTTACTTTAAGGGAGGAAAGGAGATTACGAGTATTTGAGAATAAAGTACTTAGGAAAACTTTTGGACCAAAGAGAGATGAACAGACAGGTGAATGGAGAAGACTACATAACAATGAACTACATGGTCTTTATAGGAAGCCAGATATAATAAGAACAGTCAAGTCTCGTAGACTGCAATGGGCAGGACATGTGGCACGTATGGGGAACGAAAGAGGTCCATGGAAGCTTCTTATAGGAAAACCTGAGGGAAAACGCCCAGTTGGTAAACAAGAATTAGATGGGAGAATAACATTAGCTATGATCTGAGGAAAGTAGATTATAAGGGAATGATTGGAAAGCATTAGCTCAGGATAGGGATGTATGGAGAGCTTATGTCCGCGCGGCCATGAGCCTACGGGTTCGATAGTGCCAGTGAGTAAGTAAGTAAGTAATAGAACTTACCAGAAATAATTTTTACGTACGGTTCGTTTGTGAAGAATTCTTTCGGATGAAATTAACACGATTTCGGGTGAACCTGTCCCACCCAGGAGGACCTAAGAGAACACTTGTTAACAAATTATAAATTTGTATATAGACCTACTAAAAATACTTCAAGAATATTTTAGACCTATCAAAGATAGGCCTATTAGAGATTCTAAACTTTTCGGTGGTGTATATCGTATCCCCTGCAGTTGTGGAAAGTTTTATATTGGAACTATAAAAGATCAGTTAATACCAGGATCAAAGAACATAAGACACTGTCAACAGGGTCAATAAAAAAAATCTGCTGTAGCTGAACATTTTCTTATAATACTAATCATATAATTTTATTTAATGAGACTCAGGTTTTATGTAATACTATATATTATTATACTAGACTGAACAGAGAAGCTATTGAGATACATAAACATAAACAAAATTTTAACAGAAAGGAGGAAGGTTTGCGAATTAATAAAACATGGTATCCTGCCCTATAAAAGTGCCAATAAAAATTATTGACAAATATAGTAAGTCATGACATATACCATGACAACAGCAAATGGACAAACTACTCTATGTTTAACTCAACCAATTAGAAATAAACATATTTACGCAAAAATCACACAAATTAACAACTAATTAGCAGTTGCTACGAAAATCTACACAAGCAAAACCTCCTGAAGATGTCACCCACAGAAGGTGATGAAACGTTCAGATGACAATACTACAAGACATGGCCAAGAATCCCGGAAAGGTATTTTAGAATACACAAATTATAAATTAACTGTAACTTTGAAAACGAACTCGAATTGCACACAGTATCTGTAGAGATATAAAAGCTAAACACTGAATCGCACAGGGAATTTCTGAACACACACTTTAATTGCATGCCGGTGTGTCCTTGGACGCCTCTTAATAGCCCATATAAACCTAACCTATATATCAATTAATCAACACCACTTCAGTTCACTCAAAAAGCATGTTATCAATGCATGCGCAACGTTTGGTCAAGTGTTACACTTCAAACTTAATAAATAAATAAATAATAATTATGATTTCTTGGTATTTTCGAGTCTTATATATGGGAAATAGGAATGAAAACTTAACATGTTTTGTGAATGCAACTCAGAAACCTGTCAGAAAACCTTGGTATACTTTGTACAAAACCGTGGCACGCAACTCTAATTTTTTGGTACTCACCATGCAATTTGTAAACACTAATGAATACAACGACTAGGAAAGTCGCTGTTACGATAAGATGAAGTATTTAGATAAAAGTATAACATTAACTAATTAACTCACTGGCACTATCGAACCCATAGGTTCATGGCCGCGTGGACATAAGCTCTCCATACATCCCTATCCTGAGCTAATGTTTTCAAATCATTCCCTGAATAATCTACTTCCCTCAAATCATAGTTAATTCTATTCTCCCACTTCATTCTTGGTCTACCAACTGGGCGTTTTCTCTCTGGATTTTCTATTAGAAGCTTCCACGCACGTCTTTCATTCCCCATTCGTGCCTCATGCCTGCCCATCGCAATCTACGAGACTTAACTGTTCTTATTATATCTAGCTTCCTATAAAGACCATACAGTTCACTGTTATGTAGACTTCTCCATTCACCTATCTGTTCACCTCTCTTTTCTCCAAAAATTTTCTTAAGAACTGTATTCTCAATTACTCGTAATCTCCTTTCCTCCCTTAAAGTAATAGTCAATGTTTCGCATTCATATAATACAACTGGTAGAATAATAGTTTTATATATTTTCAGTTTAACGTTTTTTGAAAGGAGTTGGGACGACAAGAGTCCCTGTAATGCATAATAGCACGCATTTCCAGAATTAATCCTATGTTTAATTTATTTGTGCATCTCATTCCTATTTGTGATTATTGTTCTTAGATATTTGAATTCAGCCCATCCTCAAAATTTCCCTCATTTGTCATTAGTGTCCATTTCCATTATATAATGTATTTCTATGTGTGACCATATATTTAAAAGTACAACATTAAGAAATTTAATGCAATGTCCCGTAAAATATATTTGTTATGAGCTCATCGGAATTTCAAGTGGAGGCGAGTATAATTAAATAATAATATATGGCATTAGAAATATATAATAATAATAATAATTTTAATAATAATAATAATAATTTAATAATTATTAAGAGAAAAAATGATCGAGGCACATAGACGTAATAACTATTCGGCTAATTTTCCTCAGGGCTCTTACTGTTTTCAAAATTCTACCACTATCTGAGAAGATATAATAAAAAAAATCAGACATTCTACAACTGAAATTTAACTGAATCATAATTTATAAGTTCAAACGTATTTGTACTTGTATTCAAGAGGTTGAAATTCCATCTCCGAAGGAGAATTTATGTATCAGAAGGGAATTTACTCCCGAATGCTGCATAGCTTTCGCTATATCTAGGAGTTAATTTGTAAAACTGTATTATACGTACACATATCTTAAAATAAAAGGGAAATTTTATCAGAAAAAAATACTCTTCAGCTGTACGGCCAATGAAAATTGTTTATTTATGAATAAACAGCCACATTCCCCGGTGCATATGTTGTGACGTCAAAGAGCTCGATATGTGTAATTTTCAGATAACAAAACCGCAATTTGACACCTTTCTGCCATCTAGCGACCAAAAGTGCAACTGTTACAGTATAATATTTTGTTTCTATTCGCATACAAGATCATTAATCTTACATAACGATGGCACTGGAAACCCAAATTATGCTTCTTCGTCCACAATGCAAAAATAAAATATAATTTTCCAGGAACAATTTTACAACTGGCAAAATATGATTTGCTTATAATTTTCAACGTTCTCATTTCTTATTATATGAATGTGTGAATTATTTTGTGAATTTTATTAAAATGTGACGTAATTTATATTAACGCTATATAAATGTATTTCGTTTACATAACTTCCTTATTTTTACTACATTCAATTATGATATTTTACGAATTTGGCTTCTTGATTGTGCAAGAACTCGTATTTGAATAAAATAAAATAATCAATTGAGTTGGTGTTTACTTGATGAAAATCCATATTAATTAATTAAATAAAAATAAAACATCGTTTTATTTGATTTTCATAAAAATGTTCAAATCAAATAAAACTAAGATTTGTTTTTTGTTATTTAATAAAAAATAAAATAATTTAAAATGTACCTTCTTAGGTCAGAGCCGTCGTCCTCAACTTATAAAATATGTATACTTTTTTGTCTGAAGGCCTTTAAGAATCTCCATTCCATCTTCAACAGGTCTTTCCTCGCTACATTACTTGAGACCTGCTGAAGATGGAATGGATATTCTAAAAGGCCTTCGGACAAAAATGCATACATATTTTCTAAGTTGAGACTACGGCTCTAACCAAAGAAGGAACATTTTTAACTTATTTTATTTTATGACTATCCACCTCAACGGTTTTAAACAATGCATTTTATTAGTGTGGACTCGTATTTGAAGATAAAAAAAATAAATTGTATGCTCTAAAAGATAATTTCGTAAAATAATAATAATATTTACATAAATAAAATGTTTTTGATTTCATAACGTAAAAGCATGATGTGTAGTATCAAGGTAATATTGCTACATCCTACAAAAAAGTTTTGATCGCCTTTTTGAACTACATTATTATATAAAATACAGGGTGAATTTTAATTACACCGACAAACTGCAAGGACTGATTCCTGACTGGAAATAAGGGGAAAAAATAACCTATGAATAAGTGCCCATAAATGCATCGTTGGGACAGTAGATGGCACTGACGAATGACATTCTCTCGGCCCTGTTGCATGGCCTGCTAGATCACCGAACTTAACCCCCTGGGGGCATCTGAAAAGCGTTGTGTATGGTGAACCAGTTCCTGATGTGTATACCCTTCAACAGCGTGTCCACGTCGCGTCGCCTGTGACGCTATTCGGAGAGAAGCCAGAATATGCAAAAGAGTGAGCAATACATGATACGACGTATGAACGAGTGTATTACATCTCATGGAGGCCATTTTGAACATCTGTTGTGACGTGGATGCGATTACGCTATGTACTGTGTACCGGGACGATTTGTTGTCGTAGCATGCACATCGTTCATTTCCGGACACATGTTTATAGGGCCTTTTTTCTTCATTTCCAGTCAGGAATCAGTCCCTGGGGTTTTGTCGGTATAATTACCGTTCACCCTGTACATCCTCAACTCGTGTCCAACTCAGGGTCGGGTCGAGGGATGATATGAGATGAAGTCCCTTATATAGAGGTCTGTGAATGACAAAGGGTGCCGACCGACCACGCCTGACGCACCATCAGAGGACAGATGAAAGAAATGAAACGAAATGGATGAGATGGGTATGGAGAAATGACAGAATGAAATTGTGGTATGGGAAAACGGGAGAAACCCCGAGAAAACTGCCCAAACTCCGTTTCGTCCACTACGAAGCTAGGGATTTAGAAGGTGAATGTTTTGGGTGAAATTTAAATTTTAATTTATTTCTAATTATTTTTGATGAGGCTATGAAATCTAATTAATAAACTAGGATTAGATACCCTATTATTTATGAATTAAAAATTTATACCTACATGGAGTAACCGAGACTCGATCTCGTGACCCCAGCGATGAGAATCGAGCGTCTAACCTCTTGCGCCACTGAGCTGTCACATTATTTTATAAAACTACAAAAAGTTACTTTAAAAAGATTTAAGAAAAATTGTCTTACTAGTCATTATAGAGGTTGCAATCTTAACGCTTGACACTTAAAACTCGCTCCCTAATAATATTTTCACCAAACTATTTAGTTCAGAAGACTTATTTAACTCATGCCCCAAATGGGAGTCAATGACCAATCACGTTTCAATTAATTTTGATTTACAACCAATCACAGTCATGTTTCAGCTTGAATTTATCAACTGAAATTTATCATATTAAAGAAAGCTCCTGATTTTAACATTCTGAATAGGCCAGAGCATTATTTTCCAGTGACCGACTCTCAAAGAAATACGTTGAATATAGCAATTTATATATTAAAATGTAAGAATCCTAGAATTAAAATTTCAACGAGATGCAATGCATGCCCTGACCTCCCCGCTTTAGGGTCTTACAATTTCCCTCTTCGGGTTGTTAACTAATTAGTAGTTTGTAATACTTGCATTGTATAATAAAAATGTGATAAATTAATTTTTGTGTAATGTCCGGACATAGAGAAGGGAGATAGTTGTGAAATATTAGTAATGGTTAAGGAAGGTGAAACATTTTAAAGGATTTATGTTGGAATTCTAAATGAAAATATATGTCCAGGGGGGGATAAAAACAAAGGAAAAACTGTTTGATATGTGTGTATATATACATGTGTGTGTGTATATATTTTGGAAAAATTGTAATAGTATATATTTGTAGTGTTACATATATGTATTTATTAAATGTTGTAAATTAAATATTTATCTGTGTAGTGTTATGTAGTGTTTTTAGGTCTTAAATAAAGTGTCGTATTATATAGGTATTGGAAGGGTCATATAGAAAGAATGGAAGACAGCCGACTTACAAAAAAGAGCTAAAGACGATAGACCAATGGACGGGAGAAGAACAAGAGGAAGACCAGCCAAGAGATGGATAGACAGTGAATGCACATCCAATACGTCTTCCTCGGAGGAGTGATTTTGGAAATAAACTGGATGAAAATCCTACAAATTACGATTAAAAAGAAGACGATTATGTAAGTAGAGATTGTATCGTGTTGATCTTGTTCGTGAATTGTCTTAGTAAATGTTCAGTCTTCCGTTCAAAGTCTTCCTTGACCTCCTTCATGGACGTGACATATACGTCCATGGAGGGACCGAATCGACCCATTTGAACGACTTGTTGAAGATTTTCTTTGAGTGTGAGTTAGAGGCTGTGTGAGAATTTTCCATATGTAGGGGCTGTGACAACTGCTGCCACATATTGAATTAATTTAGTTCCTAGTTTTTTTCAATTTTTTCGTTGACACTCCCCTATGAGTTCCCAGATTGTATATATAGTGCATGAATGTAACCAGATACTGCTTGCGGGATACATTAGAAAAACATTTGTAGCAATTAATTATACCACAATAAAAAAAAGAAACTACTGTTTGTACTCTCTTAAACGTATTATTTCCCAGGAATTTATGTTCCAGAAAAATATACTCGACATAGTTTAATCATAGGACATCAGAAATTAATAAATAACCTATAATGTTGGTTATATACAATTTGATGTGTTTAATTTTTTTCTCAACTACGGTGTATTTTTACAATATTGCGATCCTTTGGCAATAAATAATATGATCTGGTTGCTGTTATGAACAAATAAAATATAACAAACGTTTCTCATGTGTTTTCAAACATCACCGTTTACATTAAATGTATAAATATTTTAAAATAACTACATTTAAATACGTCCACTGCTTTGGTCTCGAGGCAGCGTGTTGCCTTGTCACGCAGCAGGCCCGGGTTTGATTCCTGGTCAGGAGAGGTTCCTGGGTGAGGTTTTCTCGGGGTTTTTCCTCATCTGTAAGACAAATGTCAGGAAGCTTAGGGCCCAACGGTCCCCGAAAATCATCCGGCCATCATCATCCTTATTATCATCATCATCCTTCACCGGTGTGGAAAGCAACGGGAAGCTACCACACCTATGATTCCCTAGTAAAACTGCAACGCATAGCATGAAAATGCTATGATTGCAGTGAAATACCTGCCCTCGGGCAGAATTACTATGGATAGATGGATGGATATTTAAATAATGATTTGTCAGTAAACAGTTTTATTTTATTCGTTAAACACTCCTAACAAATATCACTCTTGATTTCTAAATTCTCTAGATAAATTCACTCGTCACCTGGTGACATTGTGAATTTATCGATAATTTGGAAATCACTCGTAGCATTACTTATAATAATACTCGATTCCTGTATTTGCATGGATAACAAATACCGCTGGCGATAAAAATGACTTTTTTCACCATTTTCCTCAACATAAAGAAAAATATTCAATTGTAATTTTATATTAACCATCACTTCATAATACAATAAATAACACCAGTTATATTCGTATAGTTAAATTAATGCATACAATAGTAAACAAACAGACTACTGGCATACAGTTCTAATCTTATACACGCTATGATCAAAGTTGTTCAAATATCGCAAAGTAACTTCTATTTTACAGATCTTTTTTACTTGGTTACTTTAATTACTATATTTTTAATTATTAATATTACTAAAGGATTACTGACTTACTGTACTATCGAGCCCGTAGGTTAATGACAGTGCGGACACACGCTCTCCATACATCCCTATTCTGAGCATAAGTTTTCCAATCATCTCCTGTGTAATATACTCCCCTCAAATCATGGTTAATGTTATTCTCTCACGTCATTTTTGGTCTACCAACTGGGCATTTTCCTACAAGAAACTTCCATGCACCTCTTTCATTCCCTATTTGTGTCACATGTGCTGCCCATCGCAGTCTACGATACTTAAATGTTCTAATATAATTATATCTGGGTCCTATAATGCGTTTTTGCATTATTAATAATGCGTTTTTGCATTATTTAATAAAAATAGACTTAGGATTTGTTAATATATTTACCTAATGCCTTGTATAAAAAGCGTAGATTAATTCATTGTAGTGTATTTTTTTCTCTTCTTTTTATGCATAGTAAATTCGAGCTGTTATTCCTTTTTTATTCATTGTATCATTAATTTAATTTTAATTGTATTTAGTTTCATTCTATTATTAGACATTAATTTCATTATTATTCAATATGACAGATAATGAATTGTTCAATAACTATTATTGTAACTTTTTTTGTATTCATATGTAACATGTTTGTCCTGTCTAATATGACTACTATTGTAATTTTTTTGTATTCATGTGTAACATATGTTTGTCCTGTTTTATATGACTATTATTGTATTTTTTTTGTATTCATATGTAACATATGCTTGTTCTGGTGAGTGGAAGAGAAGGCCACATGGCCTTAACTCCACCAGGCTAAATAAATAAATAAATAAATAAATATAAATACCATGTAGTCTGAAGGATCACAACACAAATAAATTATCCAAACTAATGTCAAACGTACTGTCAAAAATAAATCATGTATAATTCTGAAAATTATTAAATAATACTAAATCATAACTCTGAATTAACAGATGATTAACTAAATAAGTCTAATTTATTTTATAACTGGAGACAAAACACACACATACACAGACAGACAGATGGACGCTCGCATGCACACACACGCACATATATATTCATTATGAACAAACCTTGATATCATCGTTCTCCATCTTACTTACTCACTGGCACTATCGAACCCTTAGGTTCATGGCCGCGCACACAAGCTCTCCATACATACCTATCCTGAGCTAATGCCTTCCAATCATTCCCTGTATAATCTACTTCCCTCGAATCATAGTTATTGTTATTCTCCCACCTCATCCTTGGTCTACCAACTGGATGTTTTCCCTCTGGCCTTCCTACAAGAAGCCTCCATGCAAGTCTTTCATTCCCCATACGTGCAACATGTCCTGCCCATCGCAATCTAAAGACCATTCACCTGTCTGTTCATCTCTCTTTGGTCCAAAAATTTTCCTAAGTACTTTATTCTCAAATACTTGCAATCTCCTTTCCTCTCTTAAAGTAAGAGTCCATGTTTCGCACCCATATAATATAACTGGTAGAATAATAGTTTTATATATTTTCAGTTTAACGTTTTTTGAAAGGAGTTGGGACGTCAAGAGTCTCTGCAATGCATAATAGCACGCATCTTTCTCCATCTAAGTCTATGTAACCTATATAATCGTAAGGTGTAGTTGTATTCATTTAATTATACTTAGAGTAAAGGTTTTGCTTTAAAAATAATCTGCTATTCATATTATAAGTCAGAATTCGTTCCTAGATTTCGCTTCGTTTGAGATGTTAATTCAGATAGATTATTCAGAATTATTTTGTCTTCCTTGGTTTTAAATGATCTTGCCATCTCGATTCATTCCAACTTGAAATCTCATTTATATTATTATGTTATAAATTATATGTTTCCTGACCTGTCCGCGTTATCGGATAGCTAAGGGTATGAAATAAAGTTTCTCTCTAATGGTTTTATTTAAGCTATGGGTTATGTCTGTTCCATGTTGTAATCGTAGCTAGGCCTAGAGTATAAAACTTGCCACAGAGAATTAAAATGAACATAAATAGGATATTTAATGGGTGACTTTATTCGCTTGGAGCATTAGAGTAATAGCAGTGTATGTAGATTTATCATTACAAACAACTCTGCTCTGGTGAACCGAACCACATAAATTCTCCAACTACTTTTCTATAGCGCAGTAAAATGCACAATTTCCGGTGCTTGTTTCACACATACTCCAAGCGAAGGGAGTGCAAATGAAAAGTTTCCCTCCCGTTCAAGAAGTTTACATATGTAGATGAGCGAGCAACCTGGGAAATTGAGACGCGCAAGGGATGCTAAAACTGTTCGGCCTTTCTCTCACACTAAAAGCAATTTTAACGTAATAAAATTCGTTGAGATTCACAATAGCAGTTCTAATTTTAATTTGAATAGACGTAAAAGTAAGGTTAACATATATAATCCGGATTTGGAAAAAATGTGGCTCTTTCAAATGAATGAAAAGTATAGACTACTATTCATGTAATATATTTTATTTCATTTTCCCACTTTGGTGTTTTATCACACTATTGCCTTCGAAAGGGGTGTAATAAAGCACGAAAAAAGTGGGGGAAATTAAACAATAATGTATTAAATGAATAAATTCTCATGTCAAAAGAATATTGACTGTCATATCGATTTTAAGAAAGATAAAACTGATTGCAATAACGTACGGGTACATTTCATTATTTTTAACTTCGTACAAAATTCTAACAAATACATCAGTAATCAAATGTTATCCCTAAATAGGTGATTGTCAATGTATATTTAGAGAAAATACGTCTACAACAGATAAAGAGTTTTAGTGTAATACAGGTTTGAGAATAGAAATGTGGAATATGTACATCAATTATATATAGATTAAAAAAGGGTTATGATTACATTAAAAGAGAGATGTTAAAAATTAATAAATAAATATATATATATATATATATATATATATATATATATTCCTTTTTTTACTAGAGTTCGCCGGACTCTTCCTCGTTATTGTATTGATAAATTGACGTATTTGGTTTCTGAGAGTTTTCTAAGAGTTTTTTCACATTTATTTTTAAATTCACAGTAATATAATGTACGGTTAAAAACTATAATATAGTTACCTTGTAGGTCCGTCTCCTCAACTTAAGTTCTTTTAAAACTCTGTAGGCCTTTCGGGACTAGTCCCATCATCAGCAGAATGCATTAGGTCCGTTCTTGTTGACCCTTGTTGAAGCACTTCAACAGGGGTCAACAAGAACGGACCTAATGCATTCTGCTGATGATGGGACTAGTCCCGAAAGGCCTACAGAGTTTTAAAAGAACTTAAGTTGAGGAGACGGACCTACAAGGTAACTATATTATAGTTTTTAACCGTACATTATATTACTGTGAACTAATACCTCAACGGAAAATCACCATGAATTTTACTAGTATCGATTTATTTTTAAATTACTATATCAGTATTCACTAGAATTGGGCATTCCTAAAAAGTTGTTAATTATTCGAATAATTCTAAATGACATGAAGAATAGGGTACGGGTAAGTAAACAGTTTTTACATACTTTTGAAATTGACAATATCTTATTCTTCCTCTTCGCTTCACGGACTAGGTAAATTGCCTGTTCCGCCTCACAGTTGTTCTGTCCATCTTTTCACTGGCCTTCCTAGATTCCTTGAACCTCTTGGCTTGGCTTGTAGTTAAATGCTGCTTTTGGTAATCTTGTTACATTCATTCTTTCTGTACGTCTAAACCATGCTTCTCTATATTCTTTGATTTTACCATTCAATGGATAAATACTTAAGTATGTTCTTATACCTTCATTATTTATCCGATCCATTCTTGTTCAGCTTTTTGTTCTTCTAAGGAAGTTCATTTCTACGCTTTGTATCTACTTTGTAATTTTTTGGTCACAATATCTTATTTACTATTCAATTTTGTATTGGAGCATACAATCAAATCTTTATAGGATAAATGAGGTGTAAAATCAATGGTATTAATAAGTTGTTGGAGTAGGGCTACTGATTTAGCGTTATTAAGTGGCAGCAAAGCGATATTAAGAAAAAACTAATACATAATTATATTATATAATATCAAGATATTGTGATTCTATGTAAATATCAATAGATCTAAATATATCATCACACCCAAAAACACATATAATGGAAATGGACAGTTCATAACAAGTGAGGGAAATTTTAAACAAGTGACTGAATTCAAATACCTAGGAAAAATATTATAAACAGGTATGAGATGTAGAAGCAGTTAAATCTAGACTCAACATTAGAAAACATGGTATTATGCATTATACGATTAAAGGGACTCTTTCCATCCCAACGTATCTAAAAAAAAAATTAATGTATAAAATTGTTATCCCTCCACTCATTTTTAGGCCTACGCAAAACATGGTCTCGCACTATAAGGAAGAAGATAAGTATACTAGTATTTCAAATAAATTTATTAGAAAAATATTTAACCAAAGCGAGACAAATAGACAAGTGAAATAGTCTTTTCCCGTGGTGTAGTCTGTAGGGTCCAGAACTTCCACTCCGGTGGCCCGGTTCGATTCTCGGCGGAGTGGGGGATTTTAATTCTCCATCTTTGGTCTGGGCTAGTGACCTGTTTTTATGTTTGTATGTGTGTGTAAAGAAAAGGTTAAATGTAAAACAAAAGACAGAAAACAACGTAAACGATAGAAAACAAGAAAGAAAGAAATAATATATGTAGACGATTACACAACAGTAAGCTACATGATTTTTATAGCAAGTGATATGCAATAAATACAGGGCCTTCCAAAATTATGGACGGGATTTCAAAGTTATTTAATTTACCTTACACGATATATATATATATATATATATATATATATATATATAAAAGAAAAAAGTTACATGGGATTAAAGAGAAACTCTTCTAGTTTTCATAACATATTTTATAAGTGTTCGATGTGAGCACCTTTCGTCACAAAGCACACATCTAGCCGATACTTCCAAACCTTGGTCAGCATATTTGCAGTAATGGATTCAACAGCAGCAACAACCCTTCTTCTCAAGTCTGGAAGGTCGACTGGAAGTGGTGGTACGTACACATGGTTCTTCACATACCCCACAGGAAAAAATCACAAGGTGCAAGATAGGGAGACCGTGGAGGGTATGGGAATGAATAATGTCATAACGACCGATGCGTCATTTGGTGTACATGGACGTCCTGGACTTTTCGTTTTACTAATACATCTAGTTGTTTCTAACTGTTTATACCATCGACGGATAATTTTATCTGTCGGAGGATCAATTCCAAACTGCCGTCGGAAAGCTCGCTGCACTGCAACAATGGAACCAGACCTCGCAAATTGCAACGCATAGAATGACTTCTGTACAGGAATCGCCATTTTTACAAATTTAACACTGACTAAGTAATAATGACAAACAAATTACTGCAAACTTTCACAGTTTTTCTTTCATTATAGCAAATAATTATGCAACAAATTTCGTTTGTAAAGCTAACCAACTACTTAAAACCCCGTCCATCATTGTGGAACACGGTGTACAGTTAAGTCTCATAGATGCGACGGGCATGCACGTGATATAAATGGCGACTGAAAGAGATGCATGAAAAGTTCTTATAAGAAATCCAGAGGGAGAGGACCTAGTAAAGAGGCCAAGAATGAGGCGAGAGAAAAGCATTAATTATGGTTTAAGTGAGATGAAATATATAAGAGATATATAATTGTAAACATTACCTGAGAATAGATTTAGAATAGATTTATTTAGCCTGGTGGATCTACAGAAAGCTTATATCCTCTTGGCTATAAACCTAAGGGTTTGATAGTGCCAGGGAGTTAGTTAACCCAGTTAATAATTGTATTCATTGGTTCTATCATTTGACGAAGCTTCCGCCCTGTATGAATTCTTTGGAATGCTAATATATTTATGCAATACTTTTTTTTAAGTATATAATGATCTAAACTATGCCTTGTCGCAGAGACTGCAGCGTGTTCATAATGCTTGCATTCGATTCATTTTCAATATCCGCCGTTATGACCATATTTCCGAACACTTTAATAACCTCTCTTGGCTCCGTCTTACTGACAGACGTAAATTGCACTCTCTTTCGCTACTTTTCAAGCTTCTGAATTCCTACATTCCTACTTACCTGGCGTCCAGATTTGAGAAGTTATCCTCCTACCACAATATTGACACTAGGTCACAAGATAGCAGTCTGCTAACAATTCCTCTTCATAGCACTTCCTCCTATTCTACTTCCTTCACAGTAGCCTCTGCCCGCTCCTGGAATCTCCTTCCTCAAGATATCAGGGGTTGCCGCACACTTGGCACCTTTAAGTCACGCTTATACATTTACCTGTTGTCTAATAATTCATTTTTCTCTATTTATTTAATTTTATACTATGTCATTAATCTTTTCCTCGTTTTTTATATATCTTGTACATATTATATATTTAATTCGTTAAATTTAGAGTAAATCAAAATACATTATAAATATTAATTGTATTGTACTCATAACTTGTAATCGTGTATATATATATATTGTAATTTAGATTTAAGACTTTTCTTTTGTATTTTTTTTAAACCTGGTTGAGTGGTAGACAAGGCCTTAAGGCCTTAACTCTGCCAGGTAAAATAAAGCTATTATTATTATTATTATTATTATTATTATTATTATTATTATTATTATTATTATATTTTTCGAAACGCATAGAAAACATTTTATTTATATTCTTATGAAAAATTGCTACATCAGTTCATTCATACTCTCCCAACTTCCATTAGACTACGTGGTGATTATACATAAGCGCTAGATTTGATTAATTGCAAGTTCCAAAGATAAACTAAAACATGTATACAAGTTATAACTTATGTCATATGAGTAAATAAGAACGAAAAAGCCAGCCACAATAGGGGAAATAATATTTGCATATTAAATATACTTACGTAAAAGCATTTTTATATGCGAGATTTGTAAATCAATTATTTTTATCTTGAAAAATGCATGCCAGTGACAAAATAAACCATAATTCTATCTATCTTCGGGTTTTTACAGCTGATGCCGTCTTCCCGTGCCAAACCTCCAAAGCCTACGATCTTGGGTATCTTCGATGCTTAGCCCTCTGGCTTGCATTACTGTCTTCATGTTTTCCTTTCATGTTAACTTTGGTCTCCCTCTTTTCTTCTTTCTGTTCGGATGCCATTCATATAGTTGCCTCGGCCATCGCTCATCTTCCATTCTTAAAACATGTCCTAACCATTTTAATTCCTTCTCCTCAATTCTTTCAATTATGTCCCGCGCCGTGGCCGAGCGGTTAAGGTAGGAAGCCTTGGCGCAGAGCTACGAGACTTGCGCTGGTTCGAGTCTCCATGGGGAAAGAAATTTTCTCATGGTATTTCGGCCAGTATGGGACCGGTGTCCACCCAGCATCGTGAGGCAATTGGGTAGCTACAATAAGTAGCGGCTCCAGGTTGAGGAACCAGCTATAACGGCTGGGGGACTCGACATGCTAACCACATGTCACCCCTACACTGGCTGTTGATCATCTACCTCTGTGATTGACACATGTGGATGTGAAGGGCCAGCAGCCGGCTGGTAAAAGGGCAACCGCTGAAAAGTGGAAAGACCCTCAATCGGAATTCTTTCAATTATGCTTTCTTTTGCTTCCTTTTATGTTTCTAATTTCCTTATTTGTGACATGCTCTAATTTAGACTTGCTGGCACTTCTGAGTAAATAATCCATTTCTAGAGCTATTAGTCTATTCTTGCAGTACTTATTGATTGTCCATACCTCACTTCCATACATTGCAACAGATTCCACCAATGTTTTACCAATGTATTTTTTTTTTTGTATAAACCATAATTAAAAACGAAATGAAAAAAAACTAGAAATAACTATCAGAATATCTTTAGAAAGTAGACTGAAGAGTAATTAATGTATTTTATGATGATCATACACTAAGATAAATAATATATAATTTGAAGAAGAAGCCAATAAGACGGCCCATAATAACTGCATGAAAAAAAATTGAATTTGAAAAATAGCCTATATGCAATAGAAAATTATGCAAAATACCTACAGTCAAATTAATTATAAAAATTTAGGCAATACAATTATTTTGTTGGATAAAGCATGTATATTATTTAAATATAAATTTCCAGTTCTTAAATGTAACATAAATTAATTATTGCTTAAACAAAACTAAAATATGAATCGAAATTATAAATAATGACTTAAGGTAGAAAAAACTAAGTAAATTACTGGAATGGTTACAAAGCGATTGGGAAATACGTAATAATAACCTACAGCGCAAATGCTTACATGACTCACGGATGATCGCTCAACTGCTAATTTCATGTTCATATGTTATCGAACATGATGGTGAATAATATCCAGTCGGTATGGAAGTGACATGTGGTTAACCGTTAGTGGTTTCAGAGAACGGACTACACTAGGATATCGCTTCTATATAAGAGTTTAAACAAACCATTTTTTCTCCATATTATATTAAGATAAATTAGGGTAACGGAACCATTTCACCATGCACAAAGCATAGTGGTGGTCTGACAGAGTTTAAGAAATCTGTCAAAATCATAAATTAAATATTTTTAATTTATATTCATTATCTATTTTATTTTTTACCATCGCTGTGGTCTTAGGCTAGCGTCGTTTCTTCGTATGCAGAGGGCCCGGGTTCGATCCCCGGTCGGGACAAATTTCCTGGGAGATGAATTGTTCGGGGGTTTTCCTCGCCTCTAAGATAAATGCCAGCAACTGTTAAGGCCCAAACTGTCCCTGAACATCATCTGACCATCATTATCATATACACCATGTTTAGCATAAAAGTGTGAATGAATGGTACAAATGACAAGACATATAAATCATCCGTTCCATTTAGTTGACAAAAGAACTTGGCCTTTAACACGGGCTATTGGAGCTGTGTTTTGCCTTAATGTTGTGTTGTGTCAGAAGAGGCTCTGGTTTGAGCTGATCACTCAATCGGGAAAGGCCTTGTCATGTGAACAAGAAAAGGTATGTGTGGACTTATAAAGTTTAATATCCCTCTCGCAGAGGTCGTGGCCTGGGTGACGTGGGGTACATAAATGTAGCTACAAGGTGAGAAGTTAAACTACTATTGGAATGTATTTTAATTTAAATTATCCTAATAAATAATAGTTTTATCTCAATGCTGCATTCTGATGCTATTAATAATGAAACTCAATCTACTGCGATTTCTTATCTTAGGACGTTATTGTAACAAGTATCTATTATTCTTGTAAGAAAATAAATTGATCGACGACCTTAATATAGTACAGACGTTCTAAAACATGATCATAATTTAATGGTTACAATTCAATCAGATGATATATTCTGATCATTTTTTAGTGATGTCTAAAATAGCTATTCCAACCCGATGGAAGAAATTGCACTATGATAAGATGGAAAATAATGAAACATTTAATGTTCACCTATTACAACAAGAATCCATAAAATAACTATATCAAAAGAGGTTAGACCAGTATATTACAGAAAATCCTATAAGTAGAAATATAAATGAAGAATGGGATGAGATTAAAAGAATAATAACTCAAGCTACAATTGTATCTTTAGGAATGAGAAAGAAATCATATTATTAAAAAATAAAAAATTTGGAATGAGGACTTAGAACATTCCATAAATGAAAAGAAAATGGCGTATTTGAATTATCTTAATAGGAAAACAAATGAATCAATAATTGAATAGAAAAGAAAAATTACAATAGTTCGTAGAGAAGTTAGAAAAACTAAAAGAACAATGTGGACTAAATACATAAGTGATATCGAACACGATGTATATGGAAAACAAGAAAAGGCATACAAAATTATGAAACATTTAAATAATCAAACAAGAGATACACTTAAATTAAATAATATCCCACAACAAAAATGGATAGAATACTATCAAGAATCGTGGACAGAAAAATATCAGAAGAAAATAAAGAAGAAATAATACAAACAAATGAACACGTAGATTTAATAACCATAGAGGAATTAACAAATTCTATTAATCATTTCCATAACAAAAAAAAAAGACACCGGGTACCGATAATATGAACATAGAATTAATTAAATATGCATCATTTTCTCTAAAGAATCGTATACTCCATCCATAGTAATTTTGCCCGAAGGCAGATCCTTCACTGCAATCATAGCATTTTCATGCTATGCTTGCAGCTTTACTAGAGAATTATAGGTGTGGTAGCTTCCCGTTGCTTTCCACACCGGTGAAGGATGATGATGAAGATGACAATGATAAAGATGATGATGATGATGATGAGGATGATGGCCATATGATTTCGGGGACCGTTTGGACCTTAAAGTTTTCCTGATCATTTGCCTTACAGGTGAGGAAAAACCTCGATAAAAACCTCACCCAGAAAAACTGCCCCGACCGGGGATCGAACCCGGGCCCGCTGCGTGACAAGGCAGCACGCTACTTCGAGACCACAGCGATGGACAATCGTATACTAGATTTTATTAATATATGTTGGAAATTTGGATACATACCCGAAGAATTGAAAATCGCCAAAAATATACCCTACATATAAAAAAGGAAACAGACAAGATTATTCTAATTATAGAGGAATCAGTATATTGAATACGTGCTGTAACATTTATGCCAATATTTAAAAAACCGCTTAAACAAAAGTATAGAAGATATTACATTGGATGTTCAAAATGGATTCAGGAAGGAAATATCCTGTTCTGACTCTATATTCACAATGACTCAATTATTTGAAAAACATATAGAATTTAACATCCCAACATATATAGGATTTATAGACTATGAAAAAGCTTTATGACATGGTAAATAGAAGTAAATTACGGGATATAATGATAAATAAAGGTATTCCACAACATTTGATTATGGATATTCAAAGTTTGTATGTAAATAATAAAATTATAATAGACATGAGTTTGAAATCAAAACAACAAAAAATTATAATAATAAATCAGGTTGTCAGACAAAGGTATCTTTATCGCCTACTCTTTTTAATTGATATATAAACTATGTTATGTTAAAGTGGCAGATTAATTTAAATAAACATTTTAAAACAAATAATAAACTGTTCGATATAATATTATTTTCCGATGATCAAGTAGTGATTTCCAGTTCAGAAGGTGATCTGCAAAGAGCTATTTTTAATTTGGGAAAAACAAGTGCCAATTGCAGTTTAAAAATTTCAAAGAATAAAACTAAAATTTTAGCATTTAAAGGACATGATACCTTAAGAGCAAAAATAGTAATTGATAATACAATTGTAGAGCAAGTGAACAGTTTTAAATATCTAGGTTTCAATTTATCATATGTTAAAATTGAAGATATTAATGACAAAATAAATAAATTTAATCTAATGTGTGGCACTATTAAAATAACCTTAAAAACACAAGAAAAGAAACAGAAATGAAATTTTATAAAGTAATGGCTGTTCCTGTATTGATGTATGGATCAGAGTGTTGGACGATCACTAAAAGACAAGAACAAGGATTTGAAAGCAGCTGAGACGAGATTTTTAAGAAATATAGTGGGATATACTCTGCTGGATAAGAAAAGAAATGAAGATATAAGAAAGAAACTAAATATTTTCAAACTTAGAGACGAATAATGAAATATAGGAACGCCTGGAAAGAACATACTGATAGAATGCCAGAAGAAATATTTCCAAAATTATTGCTAAATTATAAACCGCACGGAAGGAGAAATGTTGGACGCCCACACCGAAGACGGTGTGAACAATTTTAACAATTCTATCTTTCATGAAACCAGAACGAGCCAACAGGATGATGATGATGATTATATATTCGTTAATGGTTTTCAATCCATAAATTAATTCTTAGGTCTACTATAAAATGTTGGACCACTATCTTATGGTAAGAATTTTCCAAATACAACCCTATTCAAACAAACATAACTTTCAGCGAAACTATTTTACGACAACTCTGTATTAATTGAAACCACGAACTAGTCATTGGAGATCATGGTCGTATCAAGGGTTCTTTAACCCTTTCACGGTCGGAGTTGCTATGATGATCTTGAAGAAGATTTTCAGGCTGTAGGTCGTGGTCTCGAGGCTTGAAGTTCCCCGACGTTTCGCCAAAGACAGCGTCTGGCATCCTCAAGGCCTACAGCCCGGAAATCATCTTCAAGATCATCATAGGTTATTTAACCGTTCGGCAGGATGAGACAAGGTTCCCGAATTTAACAGTCGGCAGTTTAAGAATGCAAAAATAACTTATTTAATCTGAATATAACACAAATAAATTATTTGTACAATTTAATTTATTGGTTGGCGAAGGAGATGTGCCAATTTCAATAATTTTAATTGTAATCAAAGTTCAATAAAATTAAACGTTAATTGGTTCAAATATTTACTGTTATTGATGGAATATTAAAGTTAATTTATTGTAGACGGTGGAATTTTTATAAACCCGAAAAATTGTCCCAAGTCGGTTAACAAGTAGCCAAATGTTAAATGTTAGAAGTTAATTAATTCGAATATAGGAGCTAAAATATACTCACAAGGGAACTGTCAAACATTGCATGCCGAAACCTACCTTAAACTTTCTCCCAGAGAAACGTCGTGACGTAACATGTCCGTGTCCAAAAAAAACTATCTCCCCCTTTAATCTACAAGGCACTACAATCCAGTGTTAAATCTCTCATTTAAACTATATGGAAGTAATACGATTTCTCACTTGATGAATTGGATAACCCTTCTTCATATCTTAAATATTTCTAGATCATAAATTGATGCTCAAATTATTAGTATTTGTACTATTTTGAATAAAACATATGTTTTCGCTTTGTATTTTATGAAATATATTCTTATTTTCAGTTATATTTCAAAGGTAGAGATTAAAATTAATAATTCCCATTTTTTTTGTGAAAAAGGAAATCGTTCTTATCACAATTACATATTACGTTATGTTACTAAATACATGTTCTTATCTAATATATTTTCCCTGGTTGAATACAAGATAAGGTCTAATGCTCTTAATTCTGCCGTTTAAATCAATAAAAATTAATGTCTATTGTATATGCCTATTTCTATAGTGTTCTGCCCGAGAGCAGGTCTTTCACTGCAGTCATAGCAATTTTATGCTACGTTTTGCAGATTTACTTGTGAATTATAAGTGTAGTAGATTCCCGTTGCTTTCCACACCGGTGAATGATGATGATGGCCGGATGATTTTCGGGGACCATTGGGCCCTAGGCTTCCTGACGTTTGTTTTACAGGTGAGGAAAAACCCGAAAAAAACTCACCCAGGAGCCTGCCCGCCCGGGAATCGAACCCGGACCCGCTGCGTGACAAGGCAGCACGCTACCTCGAGACCACAGCGGTAGACATTTTACATGTATAAGACTCAATTTTCATAAATTAACGACAAGCTACCAATATTCAACTAGGAAAACAGTAAATACTGTTAGCCATTGCCCGATAAGAGGTCTGATATACCTGTGACGCGAGAGTTAGATGTTACTCAGGATACTCCATACAAAGAAGCGTGAGTTCTGCTGCATCTACTTCCTCTCCCGATCAATTCCTCTCCTAAATTTGTGGATATAAACAATTGAGAGTCTCTTCTCATCAGAATTCCAATATGTCCTGAATAGTACATGAACGAAATATTCTTGATATGGATCTGTTATAATATTCACTAAATAAGCGATGCAAGAATTTGTCTTACAGAAGGACATTTCATATGTGCAGATTCATTAAGTTGAGTTTCGGCTTATTTTTTTCATAGCTATATATGCAAACTTTATTGTCCCGCTGTTTATGGTGAGTAGATTTCTCTGATGCCAACCTATTATTTGCTTTTTTGCTTTTATGGGGCCTTATTTAATGCTGAGAGGGAGGTGCTTTATGGTGTCGCCTGCGCTAATGCACATTAAAAGCTGATAATGGTCTTCGCTCTCCAAGTCCATCATAACGGCCTCCGCAGATTTTCACAATAAACGGACCAAAACTGTTTGTTTTATTAATGTTATCTAGCGACTGTAAAAAAACTTCAAAATTCACATCATTAATTATATGCACATATTCTCACAGCACGAAAGTTTTTATTTCAGATTGACGTACATTAAATTGTCGCTTGATATTTTCTTTCACTGAATACACACAAAACATTTACCCCCCTTAGGCTCAAAATTATTATATTTAATAAAAATATTTATTTATATTTATACAAATGCAGGGGACTTTACAGAAGTCATTGCCCATAGTTATGAGTAAACAAATAATTGATAACATTAAATTAAAACAATAAAACATTATAGCAAAACAGAAAGTTTGGCTGTTGTTAGCCAGTATCTGTCCTTCAGCGTAGCAAAGTGAAATGCTTCGCACTGTATAAGGTGGTTTCTACCCATGTTGGTGTTTGTGGAGCACAGAGGCAATGAGGACTTCTGTAAATTCCAATTCGATGAAGATGAGCTGCAAGACAATCATGTCCTGTGTTTAGTCAAAAATATGCTACAGCTTCCTTTCGACATGCATCTGGTGTAGTAACGAACTGTTTTCCCATTTCTTTCTTCTATTCGGATCTGAAGATTGGTTGAGAATGTATTTTTTACCGTTTTTTTAGTATAATTGATTACTGAGCGATAAGATAAGTTTTAATTAGTTTGCTGTAAACACATTGCTCCTAGTTTTGCTAGTATATCGGCTACTTCATTTCCATTGGGGTACGTTCAAGCGGTGTACCCTGGAAACGAAACTTCTTTCGGCCAAGTAGCCTATTATATGGCAGAAATTAATTTTAATGGAAATATCGTATTAATTAAATACACAGTTTAAAACTGTTACACTTTTCATTAAAGATATTTTATTTTTACATTACATCATTGCATTAAGTTGTATTTTGTTTCATTATGTTATATTAGTTATAGCGTGCTGCCTTGTCACACAGCGGGCCCGGGCTCGATCCCCGGTAGGGACAGTTTTCCTGGGTGAGGTTTTTATCGGGGTTTTTCCTCATCTGTAAGACAAATGTCAGGAAAACGTTAAGGCCCAAACGGTCCCCGAAATTATATGGCCATCATCATCATCATCATCCTTATCATCATCATCCTTCACCGGTGTGGAAAGCAACGGGAAGCTACCACACCTACAATGCCTTAGTAAAGCTGCAAAGCATAGCATGGAAATGCTATGATTGCAGTGAAAGACCTGTCCTCGGGCAGAATTTCTATGGATGGATGGATGTTGTATTAGATCTTATAACGTTATGTTATGTACGTTACGTAAGTAAGGCTGGTTGGAATAATTTAATTGTATGGAGGGCTTATAGTAGTTCTTAGGACAATTTTTGGGCCAAAGAGAGATGAACAGACAGACGAATGTAGAAGACTTCATAACAGTGAGCTACATTATCTTTATCGGAAACCAGATATAATAAGGACACATAAGTCTCATAGACTGCGATGGCAGGACATGTGGCACGAATGGCCAATGAAAGAGAGGCATGGAAGCTTCTTGTAGGAAAAGCAGAGGGGAAAAGGCCAGTTGGTAAACTAAGAATGATATCGGAGAATAACATAAACCATGATTTGAGAGAAGTATATTATACAGAGATGATAAGAAAACCTTAGCTCAAGATAAGTATGTAAAGAGAGCTTATGTCCGTACGATCATGCATCTATGGATTCGATAGAGTTATTTAGGAGGTTTAAAGTAATCAGTCACATTTCATTGTTTTCTATCAATTAATATAACGCAAAAGGGACTAATAAATTCTGCAACAAAAATATAGAATTGTATGAGTGATATCATTTTAGGGGCGCTACCTGAATCCAAATATAACATAGAGGCTACATTTGACTTGAATTTGTAATCCTACTGCTGAGAAAATTGACTTACCTTACTGTAAATTAAACCCGTTCATGTTACTACTTTGTACAACGTTACATTACGTTATGTCATATTATGTTATATAAATTAATTTTAAAATGTCATAGCTTTACTTCGAAAATTACTTATATTGTCTTAGTTTTATATGCGTCATTATGTTATTGATACTACATTGCATCATATTATGTTGCGTTATGTTATTGTGACGTAACGTACTAGTGGCGTTAGAATCTTGCAGGTGAAGGCAAGAATAATGGTCTAACATTGGTAGAATAGATTCGTGAATCGCTGACACACTAGTCGAAAATCCGCGCAAATCATCAATGTATTTCAGTTCCTGAGATTTCTCTAAGCCTTTACTTCCCGGTCGGGAATGTTCGATGCCAGAAACTTCTATACTTAAAAGGTCTCGGTGGGAATCCGAGAAATTTCCGTCCCCGGCCTATATAAACTATTGCCAAGGATGGTAGCGAGTCAGTTCTGTTTTGACAGCTGTACAGTGTGCTGTGTGTGCGTGTGTGTGTGTGTGTGTGTGTGTGTGTGTGTGAGTGAGAGAGAGAGAGAGAGAGAGAGAGAGAGAGAGAGAGAGAGAGAAGAAACTGCGGCAAGAGGACTCATTAGAGACTGAAATAATTATGTGATATATAAATTTTAAAAGAAGATTAATTATAACAGCAATTTGTGAATATAATGTCACGGAGAGTTTATAGAATTAATTAACTTATTGTGGAGTTTTTTAACATCATCTGTATTGTTTTATTACGCCAAAATAGTGGAACAGACCCCTGGTAGCGCGTGACATTATTTTACATTCAGTATGTTATATTAGGTTAACTTAATAACTAAATCACTGGCTCTATAGAAACCTTAGGTTTATGGCCACGCGTGCATAAGCCCTCCATACATCCCTATCCTGAGCTAATGCTTTCCAATTATCCCCTGTATAATCTACTTCCCTCAAATCATGGATAATGTTATTCTCCCACCCCATTCTTGGTCTGGGGGTTTTCCCTCTGGTTTTCCTACCAGAAGCTTCCATGCACCTCTTCCATCCCCATACGTGCCACATGTCCTGACCATCGCATCCTACGAGACTTAACTGTTCATATTATATCTGGCTTCCTATACATATCATGTTGCTCATTATTATGTAGTTTTCTCCATTCACCTGTATGTTCATTAGGTTACATAACATTAATGTTTCACACAGTCCCACAATGAGTACATCCTGTGATGAGAGATCCGACGTTCGTGGTAGCCAAGGGAAAAGTCTTCCCCACTTCAATATGATACATGCTATGTTATATTGCATTCTTTTTAAGTTTGTGGTCGACACATTGAAATATTGCTATGAGGTTACACTGCTATATAGGTATAAAAACTCAAGATAGCGTCAAGTTCTATGTTGACATTTACAACCAAGCTCTATTTCGAAATAATTAATTGGATTATCTCTATCAAGTGCAAGAAATCTGAGGTCTTGGCACCTCGTCCAATTTAAATGCTCAAAGGGGATTAAATAATTACCCAAGAAGCGAAACACACAAAATATCACTGAATGATAAAATTATTTTATTAGTATTTAGTCTAATTAAAATCCTTAATTGAAAGTTAATGGGAGAAGTGGAAGAGGCAGGCCTAGAGAACGATGGATGTAGGGATGGATGGATGGATGGAGTGAAGAGAAATATTGGAAGCTAGAGATTTGAGGGAAGTAGTTGCTTTAGACAGGAACCTCTGGCGACAGATTGCTTAGGGTTGAAGGATAAACACTTTATTGTGGAATATTCCTAAATAAATAAGTATTTAGTTTATTTTCGCATTTTAGATTACAAGCGAAAACTAAAATATTATATATACCACTTTAATCTGTTTAAAATAGGAAAATTATATTTTGATGAAGCAAATATCACATCAAATAAATATGTAAAGTGTGTTGTACGAGGCATGATGATGAGGAGAAGAGAGAAAGTGAAACTCGGTGTCGACATGTAACCTATTCTCATGGAAAAGCACCAGGCGGGTTGCCAGGCTTAACATCTCCATCCGACAGACGAATCGCTACCTTCTTAACATATGTACTGCCGGAGGGGTTTGCTATTTAATGTAGGAATCTGGTGCACAATCTAGTGATTAAAATTGTATACCATCACCTCTCCTGGCCCCGAGATTGAAAATTTTGCAATTAAATTAATTTAATGTAATTAATTTAAGAATTAAAACATTTCAACTCCACTGCGTACGTAACCCAGGCCCGCTAGAAGGGAAACAGGTATGAAACCACTGGCGGACCACTTTAAAATAAATTTAACTCATAGAATAAGATTTTTGAGAATTGCAAGAGTTTACATATATGTTATTTTAATATTATACCAAAGGAAATAGTGTACAAATACTAGGTCATTCGATGAGTAATGGCAACACTGCTATAGCATCACAAACATTTTATTTAAGTTATTCTTAACATCACGAACTTCATTTACAGTCTCCTGTCAAGTGAACTATACGTTGCCAAATCCTTGGGAAGACACCACACTCCGTCTGCAGCACCATTTCTGGATATATCTCTCATTTGATTGATCTAGAGCTTTTTGGATATCAACTCTTGATTGAAATATAATGCCACGTAGATATTCTTTAAACTTTGATAATACGTTATAGTCACAAGGACTCACGTCTGGTGAATTTAGTGGATGTTCGAATACTTCCCAATTACATCTTCTAAACAAAGTGTACTGATTTTTTTTAGGTCGGTATTACTTATCACATGTGAGAAACAGAGAATATATTCACAAAATATTACCATTTAGAGAATAATTTCAAGAGTTAATTAAAAATGGTCAATAATATTAATAGGCAGATTGAGGGACTTGTTTAATAAGTGCACTGCAATACAGAAAATTCCTGATGAATTGAAAATAAGCTTCACTGTACCAATATACAAGAAAGTTGATAGACGATACGTAAACAATTGTAGAGACTAAGTATAAATAACACATTATATAGAATATTTACGAAGTTATTAAAAACAAAGTTACAAAATGATATTAAAGACAAAATAGAAGAAGATCAAAATGGATTCAGACCGGGAGGGTCATGTGTTGACAATATATTTGTAATCCAATAGTTAATTGAAAAACGGACTTCAGTTGGAGATGAAACCCATTTGACAATGATAGATTTAGAGAAAGCTTATGACTGAATTCCGAGGAATAAATTATGTGAAGTATTAGAGAAATACAATATTGATAGAAGCCTAATAGAAATTATTAAACAAATTTATAAAGATAACTCGGCTTATGTTAAAATTGTAAATATAATATCTAATCCTATAAAAACCACAAAGGGATTGAAACAAGGATCCAGTCTATCACCAATTTCATTTGATATTAAGTAGAATATATATATATCAATGAAATGGAAACAAAGCTGCAAAGGTATGGGTATCCCAATAGGCAACATATTTTTGCTGACATTACAATTTGCTGATGATCAACTTGTTTTAGCGCAAGACAAATCTGATATGGAATCATGATAAAAAGGTTGAAAACACATATGAATCATTGAGTCTCACAGTAAATTTACAAAAAAAAACAGAATATTTGGCAATAAATAGCAATGAAAGAGATAATTTAATATTGGAAGAATGAATAAGGAATTCAAATAAAGCAAGTGAAACAAAATAAATATTTGGAAATAATTATGGAAAAAATTGAAGGTATAGGCAAAGAGAACATAAAGCATAGAACTGAACTGAGTAGCAAAATAATATCATCGTCAAATTTCACCATATGGTGGGATAAGCATATTTTGAAAGACACAAAAAAGATATTGGTAAAACATTGGTGGAATCAGTTGCAATGTATGGAAGTGAGGTATGGACAATCAATAAGTACTACAAGAATAGACTAATAACTCTAGAAATGGATTATGTAAGCAGAATTTCCAGAAAGTCAAAATTAGAACATGTCACAAATAAGGAAATTGGAAACATAATGGAAGCAGAAGAAAGCATAATTGAGAGAATTGAGGAGAAGGAATTAAAATGGTTAGGACATGTTTTAAGAATGTAAGATGAGCGATGGTCGAAGCGACTATATCAATGACAACCGACCAGAAAGAAGAAAAGAGGGAGACCAAAGTTAACATGGAAGGAAAACATGAAGATAGTAATGCAAGAAAGGGGGCTATGCATTGAAGTTGCCCAAGGCTTTGGAGGTTTGGCACGGGAAGGCGGCAGCAGCTGTAAAAACCTGAAGATAGATAGAGAATAATTTCAATATTACAGATTTATACAACAAAGTTTGGTCAACAACATAGTACAAGATTACAATGGTCACCACTAGGATCACTGATTTACAAGAGTGTTGCCACTACTTATGTAATGCCCTATATTTACAAAAAAAAAAAAGAATGAAAATAGAATGCTGATTAGATTAATTCAAGATACTTCTCATTCATGCATTATTTGATATAAAAATCCTAGCAGAAATATTCTTCAAGAATGAGAGGCAAAGAAGTGTGATGATTCAGAGAACATTTTGCATATCGTTAAAAAGAGCGGGAAAAGGTTAATCAAGTGATACGTGTTCTCTAAAATCCCTGAAGCGGGAAATTACATTCCACATCGCAACCTCCGTTAAGAATCCACTCCGAGCAGACACCGCATAGAATAGTGTTTAAAACTTAGATTTCTACTGATAGAAAACGCAACACACCCGTAGCTTGTACAGTAATTGAATTAACAGAAAATAGCTATTTGTTATACAGAACATAGAAGTAACAAACTTTACTATACCGGTATGTTAAACGATAATATCATGTAAACAATAAAATGAACTCTTTAATTCGTATCCCTCTTGCTTAAAAGCATTCTATCCTCTCTGATCTTCTAGGATATATTTTGTGCTCATTAACTAACTCACTGTCACTATCGAACCTCTAGGTTCATGGCCTCAAAGGCGTAAGCTCTCCACACATCCCTATCCTGAGCTAATGTTTTCAAATCATCCCCTCTATAATCTACTTCCCTCAAATCATGGTTAATGTTATTCTGCCACCTTATTCTTGGTCTAACAAATGGGCGTTTTCCCTCTGGTTTTCCTACAAGAAGCTTCCATGCCCCTCTATCATTCCCTATCCGTGCCACCTGTCCTGCCAATCGCAGTCTACGAGACTTAACTATTATTATTATATCTTTAGCGGGTTATACGCTTTATGACCACATGCGTAATGAAGATATCCGCAAAGCTCTCAACACACCACCAATAACTGAAACCATCCAAATATGCCACAATAATTGGCATGAACACCTCCTTAGAATGCCAAACAATAGACTACCTCTGCAGCTATTCAATTACAGAGTCACATGACGAAGAGGCCCAGGAAGACCTAAGAAGCGATGGAGGGATCAATTCCTATCCTGAAGCGGAAGAGGCCAATGGCCTAATCCATGACTGCAATTGATGATGGTTATATCTAGTTTCCTATTAAGATCATGCAGTTCACTGTTATGTACTCTTCTAAATTCGTCTATCTGTTCAAGTCTCTTTGATCCATAGTGCTGACATTTTTCTTCATGTTTTTCTGCATTGTATGCATTTTTTACAAAGTTTTTAAAACATACTTCAAATGTATTAATAGATAAATCGTTGCAATAGCAAGTGAAACGTTTATGTTAATATTATAATTTTGAAATATTCCTCAACTTGGGTTATAGACTGTCTATAATCTATACCTGTACGTCCCCACGTGGGGACAAGGGTGCTCCATAGCGTGACGTACTTAACAAATTAACTTTGTAACGATTTCTCTCTAACGTATGTCAGCGCATTACATTTGGTTAGCACATCCCCCAAAGAGACATCTAGTAGCCAACTAAGGTATTACTTGGATGGGAAAATCCGATTAAATTTTGTTCAGTGGGTCTAATTAGGTTAGCGTTTCTTTTAAGGGCATGAAAATCTTTAGACTCGCGACTCACGCCTTAAAGTCTCTCCCGAAGGATTTGTCCCTTGGATTTTTCCACCCTAAAAATCCTTCGACCCCGGCCGGATTTAAACTCGATACCTTCGGCTTCAGAGGCAAAGAACATAACCTCTTGACTATCGAGTTCGATTACTATATGATGGTTGCTTATAACTGTATCTTCTAGTCGGTCCCGATGGTTACCAAGGTTCACGTGTTCAAACCTGTATCATCATCATCATCTGCATTCATGGATTAGGTCTGTTGACCCGCTCCGACTTCAGCCCATCTCTTTCTAGGTCTGCCCACATCTCGTGTGCCTTTAGGTTTGTATTTTGTTATTTGTTTTGGATATCTATCTTCATTCATTCTGTCTATGTGTTGCTTCCATTTTTGTCTATATGTATCTACTTTATCAGTTATTGCAAATATTTCAAGTTCCTGTCTTATTTCTGTGTTCTTGATTCTGTCTTCCTTAGTGCACCCTTTAACAGATCTCAAAAATGTCATGTCTGCAGCCATTATCCTACTTAGATCTTGTTTTTTTATGTATCCAGGCTTCTGATCCATAGAGCAGTACCGATACTGCCAATGTTTTATAAAATTTCAATTGGGTCTCTCTTGTTGTTTTATTATTCAGTGATCGCTTTATCGTACCACATATTCCCTGGAATTTTGCTATTTTATTAGTTATATCATTATCATAATTAAATGAAGTGCCACATCCTAGATAATCGAGATGGTTGACCTATTCTATGATTTTTTTCCTATTACCATTTTGGATCTGATTTGATTTTTCCCTTGGAATGCCATTACCTTAGTTTTTTCTATGGATATTTTGAGATTATATTGTTCACATATATTATGTAATTTAAAAATATTCCTTTGAAGCTCATCTTCCGTATTTGCTATTATTACCTGGTCACCAGCATATAATAATGTTTTCAAGTAGTGTGTTTTATCTAATTTTATTCCTTTATTTGTTTCTTCGTTCCATTTCTTTTATTATATCATTGATGTATAGGTTAAACAAAACTGGAGAGATACTGCATCCTTGTTTAACTCCTTGATTAGTATAAATTTTATTTTTACTTACTTCATTTCTAGTTTTTATAACAAAATTTGTGTTCCAGTGCAAACTCTTTATAGCTGCAAACCTATATGATATCTATAAGGTCGTAAAAATCCTGAATATGGGTTCCATCGGAAGGGAAATTAAACCAAGGATCCTTTGTTCGTTTTAATACAGTAAAAAAATTCAAGTCTGGAAAACGAGGCCAGTGGGTAAAATTTATCGCCGTTTTTACACCCAAATTTTAAATGCGACCATAATGATCTCAGATGCTAAAGTGAGTCGTTATATAAAATAATATAATAACATTGTCTCCTTTTATTACACCTAAATGTTTGTAACATAATCGCCAAATTACCGTGTGTTTATTCCACAATTATAATAAAACCTTTCATATATTAATAAGGATATCGGGGGGTTTGAAACATATTTCATTTTCATTTTTCTCAACAATTGCATATATATATATATATATATATATATATATATATATGGCTTGAATAGAAAAATAAACACTTGAACCGGAATTTGAACTCGAGACCTCTAATTCTATACGTTAGTGACAGCTCAGTAGTAAAATATCTGGGTATTTACATGGACCAACACCTAGACTGGAAAATCCAGGTGAATAATACCTGCAAGAAAGTGTTCTCAATTCTTCACTCCCTAAATAGTTTTAAAAACTTCCTTCCTACAAAATTAAAACAAATACTTCTACGGACTCTTATAATGCCACACTTCGTCTACTGCGACATATTACTGACTAATCTGACAACTGATCTATCTGACAGACTACAGCGTACTCATAATGCGTGCATTCGATTTATCTTCAATCTCCGTCGTTATGACCATGTGTCTCCTTCATTTCAGGCCTTATCATGGCTACGCCTAAATGACAGAAGAACTTTACATTTACATACCTTACTATTCCAAATTCTGCACACATATTTACCAAGTTATTTAACAACACGTTTTCAAAATTTATCGGCTCATCACAATTTAGGAACAAGATCACAAGACTCTTCTTTGCTTTTGATACCACAGCACAGGACATGTATGTACTCTGAATCTTACACAATATCTATGACTAGAGCATGGAACTCACTTCCCAATCATGTCAGGGACTGTCAATCGCTATCATTATTTAAATACAAATTAACTGATATTTTAAGTTCGATACAATGAAAACATTAACTGCATAACAACTATATAGAGCATTCTATTAATAGTCATCTCAGAAGCTACTTACTTTATTTTATATCATTTCAATTGTATAATATTCCATGTTTTTATTAGTGTTAACTAGTATTAGATCACATCATCATTGTATTTTGTTTAGTCTGTATTTTAATATCTTAAAATTGTAATATGTATGTAATTTTTTGTATAATTTTACTATTCGCTGGTTGAGTGGAAGAGAAGGCCTTATGGCCTTAACTCTGCCAGCTAAAATAAAGCATTATTATTATTATTATTATTATTATTATTATTATTATTATTATTATTATTATTATAACCACTCAGCTCCTAGCGCATACATTTATTTATCATTCAGGCGTTTATTTTTCTTATGATGTCACATTTGGCCTTCATTGCTAAATGTCAAAATTGAATTATAACATCGAAATAAAGAAGTATCACTACTATAAAATAAATATTCTCTTTAAAATGCTTACTTGTTATAGAAGCTACTAGATGTCATTTGGTTCGTTGCACCATTGCCTCTCGTGAATGAGAATCATATATAGGAAAAGAAAAATAAATGTTTGTGCTAGGAGCCTGGGTGGACTAGTCACTAACGTTTCAGTAAGAGGTCTCAGGTTCAAATACCGGTTCAGACGTTTATTTATCTTTTCACATCATATTTGGCCTTAATTGATAAATGTCAAAATTTAATTATAACATCGATATTACATATATATGTACACACACACACACACACACACACACACATTATTCTTGTCACGTAATATGAAATCCATTTTAATAGCATCTCTATAAAGTATCTACACAAACAAAGCTCTGATATTATACCTTAAGATTTCCTGTTGTACGATTTAAAAATGAGGTATGCAAATTATGGTAATTACCCAACCAACGATTAGTAATTTCTCCAATAAGACCATATAACTAAGTTTGAAACAAATTATTGATAATAAAATGTAATGTGATCTCACTACAGGCCTCAGGAGGCCCTTGGGTTAGTAGGGGAATAAGGCTCCCACCCTCTTTAGACAATCGGTCCGAGATGTCAGCCGGGTGTCAGACCTGCCTGAAGGTCGCCTTTATCCCCAAAACAAGCGTCTGGTTATAATTTCAATTAGAGGCTGAATAGACTCCATGTTCATAGTGCCGCTTGAAGGTTTATGTCTGTTTAATAACATTTACTCCACCGGGACTCGAAACGCCGACCTTCGTGCGTGTGGCATATTGCCTTAACTAACTACACTACGTAATGCCCCAAATTATAAATATTATTCAAATATATTTTTAGTTTTTGGTTGTGGTCGCTTTTATATGTGAGGATTTTCCTCATTAAAAAGACTTATTTAACGAAGTATTGTCTTCAATGAGACCAAAACAGATTAATAGGTACGGTACTGCATTTTATCTGCCCTTTGCAGGCGAGTCATGTATTTGTGGGGGAAAAAAATCCTTATCGACTCCACAAAACAGAATAGCACAGGAAATACAGATACCAAGCTCACCAACATTGCAGAACTCGCTAACCATTACCATTGTCATTGCCACTCACCTGAAACAAAAGAAAATACAGTATACAGTGAATGTACTGTCACTTCACCTAGCAAACAACTATATTTTAAGTTTATATTAACTTTTCACCTACTGAAGTGAAATTAGCATTTAGTATGTAACTATTTATTGTTAACTGCTACTTTAAGTCCAAAGACTAAGTCAATAATATGATAGTATAAACAGATTATATAATGATTGTAATAATAATGATAAAAATAATAATAATAATAATACTTTTATTTTACTTGACAGAGTTAAGGCCTTAAGGCCATGTCTAATACTTAAGTATAAATGTGTGCGGGTGTGTGTGTGTGTGTGTGTGTGTGCGTGTGTGTAATATTATAATGCTCAGTAATACAAATGTTAAAAATATTCACCAATGACATAAAAAAGAATGTTTTATGTTAACCAAAGAGACAAGAGTTTTGTAAAACGGTCGACTATATTGGAAAATGTGTGAAGGATATTTGTTAGCTATTAAATCATTCAGGATCTCAAAGTTTTAAAAAAACGGGCTAGATTAGTCCCGAGAGTGCAAATAAGAGCGGTCAAACTCTTACTCCCGCTCGCTTTAGTAATCGAGAGCGGTTGAAAGGGAACGCGGCCACGAGAGTCTCGTGTACCGGTAACAAGAGCTCCAGAATGAGAAGCCCCGGGATTCTCGCAGTGAGTACGAAAGATGAAGTCAACTTGTGTTCGTGCTACATAAGAAATGTTTACTGCATGTACGAAGCCGTACATTTCTCAATAGGCGAAGCACTTCCTTCTTTTACGAATAGATATTCATTATTTAGTAGGTAATACCCGGCGTGCGCTGCTTCTCCTAAATAAATATTAATGTGTTTTTACCACCAGCCTTGCTATGCTTGCCCGGGAATCAGCTTATCCCGATCTTCTTGGCATCAATGAAAGACAAAAATGGTATGGCAGAGCACGCTTGCCTGGGAATCTATTTATCCCAATCAAGGCATCAATGAAAGACAAAAAAATGGTTATTGTGAGTTAACCGTAAAACTTAAACATGCTGTCGCGGACTTTTTTGTAGCGTTTTTTAAGATATTCAATTCTGTGTACATTAATTTGGTGTATTATGGTTGAGGCAGTGTAAGCCATTTAAACGTCAAAATAGGGACTTAATTTCACGTTTTTCGCTACAAAGGATGATTTTTAGGGATGAAGGGGTTGAGTATTACAACTCCCTTACAGCCTATGTTCATTCTGGGAATCTCCTGAATATTTTGCAACCCCATCAAAATCGGATCAACGGTATGGCCGCGCATAGAATACGAACAAACAAACAAACAAACAAACAAACATTGACTTTTATATATTAGATATTATTACTTACTTACACACTGGCACTATCGAACCCATAGGTTCATGGCCGCGCGGACATAAGCTCTCCATACATTCCTATCCTGAGCTAATGCTTTCCAATCATTTCCTGCATAATCTACTTCCCTCAAATCATAGTTAATGTTATTATCCCTCTGGCTTTCCTACAAGAAGCTTTCATGCAAGTCTTTCATTCCCCATACGTGCAACATGTCCTACCCATCGCAGTCTACGAGACTTAACTGTTCTTATTATATCTGGCTTCCTATAGATATTATTATTATTATTTATATTATCATTAGTGAAATAGCAATATATAAAATATTTAAAGGTCATTCCATATGAAATCGGCAATATATATAAAAACTGAACTCGCATCTTCAAACATTTACAATTTTTTATAGTGAAACGTTATGGCGCACTCTCAAAATATAAACTGAATTTCAGATCTCAGTTTGATATACTGTAATTAAATAATAATAGATCTGTCAATTTATCGCCTATTAAAAAGAAGAAGCCTTTTGTTTTAAATACATTTCTCAAAGTGTAACTACTACCTAAACTTGATAAGATAATCAGATTATGTACAATAACATGCACTATCGCTTGAAAATTTGTGCGCTGATATTTACAATTTTCTAAACTGCGTATATTCTATTAATTCACAATCGACCATTTTAACCACTTTATGTAAATAAATAGTAAGTTATTCTGTACTATGTTTGGTACTTTTATCTATTGGTAGAAAGAAAGGAAACCTCATAATTTATAATTTTATTAACAATTTCATATGGAAATTAATTTATGTAAATTCTGACCACACATTTAATGCTATTGGAGTACATTTTATTTACAGTATTAAGTACATAGACTATTTAATTATTATTTCACATGTGCTATATAGGCTTATATTCAAAGCGTAAGGCTTGTAGAATGAAGGTTCGATCAGATTATTTATTTAAACATTCCCTTTAACTTTCGTAATCATTGTATACATTTTGCTTATGAAGGCCGCTTACTGTTCACGGGAAATCTGATCTAGCGGGTCTTCCGGTCGCTCTCGCTTGCATTCTTCTCCCGCACATTCGTTTGGCATTCCTTTCCCATACCAAGTGCCTCCGTACAAGCAACGAGACTTGGAAGCTCGGGGAGCGAGATTCGAGCGGGAGTGAACGTGTACATGACCGGGTCTAATTGTAAAGGTGAACTGAATATGGTACTTCCATGTCCATTACTTAATATGAATTCAATCACAACTGAATTCAAATTTAAGAATAACAGTATTAGTATTTAATGACACTCTTTAACGATAAGTATATTGTCATCGCAATTCAAAGCGAGGTGTCAAAACGGCGACAAAGTTTGCTCAGTTATCTCTTACTTCAGTCTCTATATTCCTCTAAGTGACATGAATCTACGTCACGAGACCTACGCTTTTATTTTCCTCCTGAACATAGTCATATTCAGGATTTCTAACCCTGGAAATCTATCCAGTCTGGCCGGGTTTGAACCCGTAAGACTCCAAACTAGAGAGGAGCTAATTACTACTGTACCGGGACCGTCGTAAATTTAATAATCATATAGTAAGCACATCCGTAGCGTAGTGGTTAAGGCACTGAGCTACAAGCCGGAGGGTCGAGGGTTCAAGTCCCGTTGGGGTCAGGATTTTTAAACTGACCCAAACCCTCTGGCGGCACTATGGCCCTGGGATCGACTCAGCCTCTAACGGAAATGAGTACCAGACGCCTGTTCTGGGGGTAAAGGCGGCAGTCACGCAGGGCTGACAACCCGGCTGACATCAAGTGCCGATTGTCTAGAAAAAGTGGGAGCCTTAACCTCCCACTACCCCAAGGGCCTCCTGAGGCCTGTTGTGGGATCACTTTACTTTATAGTAAGCACATTTCACATATCAATAAAATGAAGCTACTTCTTATCTTATTCTGTCGATTGTTTATTGGTTATTACCCGGATTGTTATGTAATGAAAGATAAGATTGCAATATAGATAGTATATATTATTCAACTGTTTGTGTGTGAAACCAAGATAGAAGACAGGAGTTTTACGTCCCATTACATTATTCAACTGTTCGTGTGTGGAACCAAAACAAAAGACAGTCATAAGTCTAACTTCTCATTATGTTGCAATATTACCTTTTAGTACATACAAATCTGGACTAGTAGGAATTCAACTATTACATATTTAATGAAATCTCCTCATCCAGCGAGTTGGCTGAAGCAGTATATTTGAGACTCGTGTTAGGGAGGTTTGAGATTCAAATTCTGCCCAACCTATTTTGTTTTTCCTGGTTTTCCTCATTCTTCAAGGCAAATGCTGGGCTGGAGATTCATTGCCGAAACCCATTTCATCACAAACACCATTTCATATCATAACATAATACAAGAATGCACGACTAGACAATATATATATACGCAACTTCATGAATACAATAGCATATTCGAGAAACGATACGATCTTAGACGTTAAAGCGTTTATAAATAAGTATGTAGTATTAAATGCTGTTAAACTAAAATAATAGTAGCTAAGCAACCATTATGTAATCTTCTATTTCACTAACGTACAATTTTTCAGTCTCTTGTTTATTGATCGGTAACATTTCAACTAATAAACGACAAAGCCTGTTCAGCCCATGGAGAATATTATTTATTTATATAATGAAATTGTGTATTAAAACAATAATATAATTATTTCATTCTATGTTACCGAGATAATTCAAACTATATATATATATATATATATATATATATATATATATATATATATATTTTTTTTTTTTTAACGTACCACTATTTCTGGTGATGAATTATAAGGTTCTACTTAGCCACTTGTAATATACTAGTAATAATATAAACATCCAAAATGTATATAAATTCAGTAAATGGTAATGTTTTTATAATAATTATAATTTATAAAATTATACTCAAATATTAACCGATGTCTGGCCCACAAAAGTAGTTGGCGTTGGCGAATTTGATTTTACGTATAAACAACATTTTATGTTTCTTCATCTGATGCTTACAAGGTGATCCATAAAATACATTCAGTTATGAACTTTGAAGAAGGATCCAGTATGAGCTCAAAAACATTAGCACTTCTCCGTGTTACAGCACGGGGCATTACCAAAGAAGTGAAATCGTATAATATTTATGCTTTCCACAACGAATTCAATCTAAAATAAGAAGATTATTACTATTTCTATTACGAAGACTACATTATTACATACTATATGACAAGAAAACTGAAGGATAAATATGAAAAAAATGGGGATTAAAGATAAATTTGGACAAACCGAAGTATATAGATCAATCAAAAGATCTTATTTTAGAAGATGGACAAGGAAAAAATGTAATGAATATGTATATTTGGGGACAAAAATTAGTGGAGATGGAAGTCATGATGCTGCAATTAATAAGAGAATAAATAAAGGCAAATCTGCAATATGAAAATTACATGGCTTTTATGGGATAAGAATATAAGTTCTAAAACAAAAAAAAACATTTTTAACAATGATGAGTACAATGACATACGACGCAGAAATATGGGAATTAAAATCTACAATTAATAATTAAATTGAATTCTGCAAAAACGGATATTTGGACTCTTTCCGCTGGAATTTCTAAAAGAGATAAAAGGCAAACTGCGTATTTAAACAAAAGATGAACATTCAAACTTCAGTTTGTGGATTTCATAAAAAACATACACTCAAAATATTATGGCCATGTAAAAAGAATGCATAAGACAGATTCCCAAGAAGAATAATATAATGTGTGCCACTTGGTAGAAGAAGAAGAAGAAGAAGAAGACGGCCAAAAATAACGTGGATAGATGGTGTTTTGAGTAGCATGAAGGAAAAAGAGTTGGACGATGGAGATTGGAATGACAGAGAGTTGTGTAGGAGAATGATAGTAGATTAATTGGGCGCAGGAAGATGTTGTGAAACATTGTGAAACCTGATAAATAAATAAATTACTATCTCTGGAAACATATAGCAAAATGTTGGTATGTGAGAAAGTGTGGCTTGAGACTACCTCTGATGCAAAGTTTCGAATATCTTACTTTATTTTGGAAAACAATTAGGATGGATTAAATGGGAAAGACCATAATACAGTCAGAATATAAAGAAAAATAATATAGAGATGTTGAATATGATAGTTACACATAACTATCATAAAACAAACAATTTAAAGTCAGATAAAAAACTATTTATGATACCTAGAAATAATATGCACTGTATTGAAGTTTAGTTTCTGAACCAACAAATATCGCTGCATTATATGACATGCATGAAGCGATAATTACAGCGTTTGAACTGGTCGTGCTACAGATGACAATAAAGCTATTTGCACGTTGTACACCAAGATCTCCCAACCTCTACCCATTTAACTTCTTACTTTAGGGATTTGTGAAAGTTAGGTTTCGACACATAATTTGCTCATGATTTATATGAAATTAAAGAACATATCAGAAGTGCTGTGGATCTACTAGGCTTCCTCTTCAAAAAAATGCGAAGTATTTTCAAGTACAATATGTAACTTTTGTTTTATACCGGGCTTCCAATATAAACCCGGACCGGCCTCACGGGGTTTCACCCGTCAGGCAGCGCTCTCTCCTCGTCCGCATTTCACTCTGCCAGCCGCTCGTCCTTGAACTAGTCAGTTTACTATCGTTCGACAAGATGAGACGTCAGCTGACATTAGAGCAGCGCATTTATGTGTGTAAATGTTATTATAAATACGAATCAGCTCGTCGCGTTCGCGAGGAATTTATTCGGAACTTCCCTGGACAATTACCTCCTTCCAGATCGACAATCAACGATCTTGTGACTAAATTTGAGACCACTGGTTCAGTACAAAATAAGAAACACACGCGAAGGCGTACGGTTCTCACCGAAGAAAAAATAGACGAAATTGGCGAAAATTTGGAACGTTCACCACAAAAATCATTACCGAAATTAGCACAAGTTCGATTTCAGTATCTTCTGCACATACAGCAACAAAATTGTTAAAACTCAAACATTACAAACGTACACGTGTCTAAACCAAGGTGATCCCATAGCACGTGTGCGTTATTGTGAGTGGTTTTTTCATCAGTGACTGAAGGGTTAATCGACCCTCAGCTTTTGTTCTTTACAGACGAATCATGGTTCCACCTAAATGGTCGTGTGAACACTCACAATACTCGCTATTGGTGTTCTGAAAATCCAAATCGAATACAGGAAACGCCTCTTCATGATCAGAAAATTGGAGTTTGGTGTGCGATTAGCGCAAAGCGCATAATCGGTCCGACTTTCTACGAGAAGCCTGTAACTGCAGAGAGGTATCGAAATGACATTTTGACCCCATCTTTTTCTTGAACTGACTGAAGAAGAGAAATCATATGGGTGGTTTCAACACGATTCTGCTACTGCTATACAGCAGAGGAGTCCATGAATAAAATTAGGGAAGGGGGTGAAGATAGAGTGATTAGTGCTGGTGTATGGCCCCCTCGCTCCCCAGATCTAACAGTGTGTGATTTTTATTTGTGGGGTAGCCTGAAAGACAAAGTGTACAAAACAAATCCGCATACATTGGAAGAACTGAAGAACAACATAAGAAATGAAATCAGAAACATGACAGTGCCCGAAATACAGCGTGTCAATCTAAATGTGTTTACTCGGTATAATGCCTGTTTAACTGCGGGAGGACAACATTTCCAGCATTTTCTATAAGGTAAGAAACAGTTCAAGGACGGGTGGCAGGCAGGGTGAATTGCGGGAGGCAGAGACAGCACTGTGTGCCGGGTGAAACTCCGTGAGGCCGGTCCGGTTTTATATTGGAAGCCCGTTAGAACGTTAAATTAAAATTTTATAAAACAATGGCTGTCCCTGTCCTTTTGTTTGGGAGTGAATCTTGGATTACCACTACCAAACAAGAAAGTAAAATCCAAGCAGCCGAGATGAAATTTTTAAGAAGAGTAAAAAGGCTGCACTAGAATGGACCAGATAAGAAGCGAAGATATCCGTGAAGAACTGCAGATCTATTCCATAAAAGAAAAGATATTTAACAACAAGATACAGTGGAAATAACATGTAGGAAGAATGGAAGAAAGTAGATTACCAAATAAAATCTTCCATTATTTTCCAAGAGGAAGAAGAGATGTAGGACGTCCTCGGAAGAGATGGTCTTAGATCTATTAGTGAAGACGGAACAGTCAACTCTTGCCTAAACTAGGAAGTGAAGAAGAAGAAGAAGAAGAAAATGTATTTACTCTCTTTATAGTTGCCCTTTATATTAATATAAAGGTTATCCCGAATCGCCGCGGCGCACTCGTTCGGCGCGCCAAACTGTTCTTGAAGTTATACGTCGCAAATACACAGTGTTAATTGCACATTACAGAAGTAGCAAGGATGATATATAGTATACTGCATTCCATTACGATTTATGACCCTTTAAGCTTTCGTCAGAATAGGTTGTGAAGATTCGTAAACGTAGTGATGAAAATGTTTTCAATTAATTCAATGAATGTGGTACTAAAGACGGTTCAAATTATGTTTTAAGCGATATAATTTCTAGGTGGTGGTTTTTTCATAAGAAATGCCACGAGTGATTTCAAATTTATCTAGAGGATTTGGAAATCAATAGTGGCATTTGTTAGGACTATTTAACTAATAAAATTAAGCTGTTTACTCACAAATCATTATTTAAATATAGTTATTTTAAAATATTTATATATTTAATGTAAATGGCGATGTTTGAGAACAAACGAGAAAAGTTTGTATGTTTCATTTGTTTATCACTGTAACTTGATCACACTATTTATTGCCAAATATGATCGCAATATTGTAAGAATGCACCTCAGTAGAGAAAAAATGAAATATCAAACTGTATATTATAACCAACATTATAGGTTATTAATTCATTTTTTTCGGAAACAACTCAGTATAATCACTATTTAAAACACAATTATCAAATGTGTAAGTCGAAGGAATCTGTTCATCATTTGCTATATTCAACGTATTTGTTAGAGAGTCAGTCACTGCAAAATAATGCTCTGACCTGTTCAAAATATTAAAAAATGAGGAGCTTCCTTTATTTTGGTAAACAAAATTCAATAATTTTTGAGGTGAAACACGACTGTGATCGGTTCTAAAACAAAATTTATTAAAATGTGATTGGTCATTGACTCCCATTTGGGGCTTGAGTTAAACAGTCAATAATATTGTTAATAATTCGACTGTCACTTCTTTCATGCTCATTTGGGAGATTTAGTGAAATGAAGCCAGAAACTCATCCGGATGCCCATCAACAAGCGTAAGAACTATTCATAGAGTCGATTAGTTTCCAGTTTAAAAAAATAACAAACGAAGTCGCGGAAACCATTCTTGTATCATGGCTAAGTTTTCATAAGTAATGCCACGAGTGATTTCCAAACTATCGATCAATTCACAACTCACGAAGTGAGGAGTGAATTTATCTAGAGAATTTGGAAATCAAGAGTGGCATTTGTTAGGACTATTTAACGAATAAAATTAAGCTGTTTACTCACAAATCATTATTTAAATATAGTTATTTTAAAATATTTATATATTTAATGTAAACGGCGATGTTTGAAAACAAATGAGAGATGATTGGTACGCTTCATTTGCTTCTTTTGTTTGTCACTGCAACCAGATCATCTTATTTATTGCCAAAGGAACGCAATATTGTAAGAATGCACTCTAGTGGAGAAAAAATGAAACACATCAAATTGTATATTAATTCATTTCTGATGTCCTATGAAGTAAATATAATTATATGTTTGTGGAATATTATTACCTGGGAAAAAATACATTTAAGAAAGTGTAAACAGTGGTTTCTTTGTTTGGTGGTATAATCAATTGCTACAAATGTTTTTATATTAACTCCTGAATGCGCTACGTGTTGACAATCATGCACTATATATACAATGTGGTAGCCGTATTTCTTGCTGGCCGGTCACTGCAAAATAAAGCTATGACCTATTCAGAATGTTAAAAAAGGACGAGCTCTCTTTAATATGGTAAATTTAACAATGATAAATATTTGGTGAAACACGACTGTGATTGGTTGTAAGACAAACATCATTGAAACGTGATTAGTCATTGACTCCCATTTGGGGCATGAGTTAAATAGTCATAAGTAATGCCACGAGTGTTTTCCAAATTATCGATAAATTCACGACTCACCAAGTGAGGAGTGAATTTATCTAGAGAATTTGGAAATCAAGAGTGGCATTTGTTAGGACTATTTAACGAATAAAATTAAGCTGTTTACTTACAAATTATTATTTAACTATAGTTATTTTAAAATATTTATATATTTAATGTAAACGGCGATGTTTGAAAACAAATGAGAAACGATGTGTACGCTTCATCTGCTTCTTTTGTTTATCACTGCAACCAGATCATAATATTTTATTGCCAAAGGAACGCAATATTGTAAGAATGCTTTCTAGTGGAGAAAAAATGAAACACATTAAACTGTATATTAATTCATTTCTGATGTCGTATGATGTAAATATGACAATTATATTTTTCTGGATTGTTACCTGGGAAAAAATAAATTTAAGAAAGTGCAAACAGTGGTTTCTTTTTTTGGTGGTATAATAAATTGCTACAAATGTTTTTATATTAACTCCCGCATGAGGCATGTGTTGACATTCATGTACTATATATATAATCTGTTAGCCGTATTTCTCACAGGCTCAGTCACTGCAAAATAATGGTCAGACCTGTTCAGAATATTAAAAAGGAGGAGCTTTCTTTAATATGGTAATTATAACTATGATAAATATTTCGTGAAACACGACTCAAATTGGTTTTAAAACAGAAATCATTGAAACGTGATTGGTCATTGACTCCCATTTGGGGCATGAGTTAAATAGTCATCGTAATTATACACCTTCGTTAGCTTACTGTTATATGTTGCCCTGGTACGAGAGAACCAATGCTTTTATACAGGAAAGAAATAATGTCTAAGCATATTCGTCTAGACTATTAAGATAATTATTTCCGTATAACACCTAAAAATTGGGACATAATTTCGTAGATGTACGTAAAATACAGTTTTGTATTCCAGATGTAAAAACATGCAGACGTATGCGAGATTCGAACTCAGAAACTCTTCGTTAAAACCCCGTAATCCTAATTGCTCTTAAACAAAGCACAGCTGCAAATATGTAGACTAGAACAACTACCTAATAAATAAATCTTAAAATTTGTAATTCATGACGAATTGCACATCATATTATTATTATTATTATTATTATTATTATTATTATTATTCTGTACTATGAAATATTAGTCGGCCGCGGTGGTCTAGTGGTTATGTTCCTTACCTCAGGTCCCGATGGTCGTAGTTAAAACCCGGCCGGGGTTGATGGAATTTTTTAAGATGGAAATATCCAAGAAGCAAGTCCTCCATGAGGGACTTTAAGCCGTAGGTTCCGAGACTGAAATCCGAGCCTGAATATTTTCAGGCTCGTAAAGGATACTTAAGCCTGAATATAAAGGCCTCTATGCAAAATTTCCCGACCTCATTCTAGTAATGCCTTAGTTGCTTGCGAGATGTCTCATTGGGTCGGTATGTTGACCGCATTCCATTCATGACATCTATGGGCAAATAAGAGTAACTAAATTTACTTTGTCTAACAATTCCTAACAAAGGAGAGGCAATGGGTCAACATTGGGTAATTGTAATAGTGTAGTAGAAATATAAAATTAAAATCCATTATTATGAACATTTTACCTTCCTACTAAAACAATTAGTAATAAATATAGTATGCCGCTTAGATGGAAGTAACACTCAATTCGAAATATTCTTCTTCTTAATAAGGCGCAACAGCTTCAATTGTTCAAACGTAATTGGTTTGAACATATACAAAGAATGCCAAATAATCGTTTATCAAAACAGCTGCTTCATTATAGGCCTCTAGGCCGAAGAAATGTAGGAAGACCAAAACGCCGTTGGAAGGACGACCTGCGCCTGCGGCATGTAGTGCGCCGGGGAGCGGAACGGGGCCAACAGGCCCATACCTTGAAGATGATGATGATAATGAGCTTCAATTGGAGAATGTTTGGTCTTCTCAACGAGTTCTACCACACTTTTCTATTCTGTACACCAAATACACTTGCCTCATACGCGGTGACAGAATAACAATACGATAAATACTTTAAATAGAAGAACTGAAGCGGAAGCAATAGTCCTACTTAATGCAGTGGTAAAACAGTATAGGTATTTTAATATCCCAAATGCTGTAATTTGGGTTGCCTATTTGTACAAAGAGGCTGGCATTCGGGGACACTCTATATACGAATTTCTTAAAAATTGAATATATTTATCGGATTATTAGTTATGGCAGGATTCATTGATAATGGTGTAAATATTAGAATGTATTAAGTAAAATGCAAAATAGTATTTGAATTTTAATAATATTAAGAAAAAGCTTAAATGTTTTAGGTTCTAATGGCCAACACGCACAATCTAATGAGTAACAGTAAAAAATTGAGTCTGGAAGTAAACATCAATAAACTAAAATTAGAGTCACACATACAAATACATTATACAGAGTGAAAATTATTTTAACTGACGAACTCTGGGAGGTTGTAGTGGACACCAAAACAAATTTTTTTTCCCTAATGTATTTTTTTTCCTGTGAGGATTATTTAAACCGGTAGAGGAAGATTTCTCTGGCGGCAAATTAATTAAACCAACAAACACGTTTGCATTTTTCATTACCAAGAGACAACACATTAACAGAACGCAATTATTTAAATTACAGTAGAGGTTCAAAAATGCCTCCATTAACATGTAAACAAAGGTTACACCGGCGGATCATGTTCTGTTTAACATGGGCAAAAACTCCTGGAGTATCGTCAATTGCTCCTGCTGCTGCTACTATCCAGGAACCAGATCCTCTTCTGATGCAACAGGAGTTGTGTAAACAAGGTTGCGCATCTCTCCCCACACAAACAAATCCAGAGGGGTCATATCTGGGGATCGAGCAGACCATGGTATAGGACCACCTCTGCCAATCCACTTTTCTGGAAACCATTGGTTCAAGAATCGACGCAAACGACGACTGAAATATACCGGCGCCCCGTCATGTTGGAACTACATGAGTTGTCCTGTAGGGAACGGGACGCCTTCCAGTAATATTTGCAATTCTCTGGCGAGAAAATGATAATAGTGACTGCCATTTAATGGCCTAGGTAGGAGATATGGCCCAATTAAACAGTTCCCAACAACACCGGCCCACACATTAACGAAGAACCGCACTTGATGTGCGTGAATAACTGCGGCATGTGGGTTATCCTCACTCTAAACATGCGCATTGTGCATGTTGAAGACTCCATCACGCCCGAACGTTGCTTCATCTGTAAACAACACAGAGGATGGAAATGTAGGATGCATTTGACACTGTTCCAGGTACCACTGCGAAAACTGTGCTCTGGGTGTATAATCAACTGGTTCCAGTTTGTGGACACGCTGGATTCGTCTGATTCGTCCCCATGTCACGTGCAATTGCACGAGTGCTGATTGAAGGATCTCGCTCCACATGCTGCAGGACAGCTTCCTCAAATCGCAGCATTCTTACTGTGCGACGGCGTCCCTGTCCAGGTAATCTGCTAAATGACCCGGTCGCACGCAGACGTTGGTATACAGCGGTAAACGTCGTATGATACGAGATACGGCAATTAGGTTATTGTTGTTAGTAAACCCGCTGTGCAGCTTGTCCGTTGTGGTGCGCTACGTAGTACGCAACAACCATATCAGAGTACTCACTCCAGATGTATCGCTCCATTAGTAAACATATACAAGTCACTACTACACTGGTGGACAAAACAATTTTTACCATCATGACAACTGAAGAGCGTATTACGCCCTCTACCGGTTTAAATCAAACTCATAGAAAAAAATGACATTAGGGAAAAATATTTGTTTTGATGTCCCCTACAACCTCCCAGAGTTTGTCGGTATAAATATCTTTCACTCTGTATAATGGAAATGAACACTAAATATGAGGGAAATTTTGAAGAAGTGACTGAATTCAAATAACTAGGAACAATAATTGAGGGGTTACCTGGACTAACAACCTAAGTAACTGTAGGTCTTTATTTTACAGATAACATTTTTCTATCTACCTAACACTCGAGAATAGCTTAATGCAGCACTCACTTGGGCTGCTACAGCGTCCATCCAACTTAGGGCCACATTCATCTATTCCCGAGTGTTAGACAGAAAAATGTAATCTGTGAAATAACGACTGAAATCACTTACGTTGTTAGTCCGCGTAATCCTCAATTACAAATAGGAATAAGATACACAAAGAAATTAGACATAGGCTTATTTCTGCAAATGCATCCTATTATGAATTACAGGGACTGTTGGCGTCCCAACTTCTCTCAAAAAACGTTAAACTGAAAATATACAAAACTGTTTTTTCCCAGTTGTATTATATAGATACGAAACATGGACTCTTACTTTAAGGGCGGAGAAAAGAATACAAGTATTTGAGAATAAAGTTCGGAGGAAAATTTTTGGAACAATGAGAGATGAACAGATAGGCAAATGGAGACGACTGCGTAACAGTGAGCTGCATGATCTTTATAGGAAATCAGATATAATAAGAACAGTTAAGTCTCAGACTACGATGGACAGGACATGTGGCACAAATGGGGAATGAAAGAGAGGCATGGAAGTTTCTAATATGGAAACCAGAAGGAAAATGCCCAGCTGGTAGATCAAGAATGAGGTGGGAGAATAAAATTAAGCATGATTTGAGGGAAGTAGATTATACAGGGGATGATTGGAAAATATAAGTTCAGGATTGAAATGTGTGGAGAGCTTATGTCCGCTAGGTCATGAACCTATTGGTTCGATAGTGCCAGTGAATTAGTTATGACAAGAAGAATAATCATAAATACAAAGACAAGGAGAAAAATAACAAACAACAATAAGAATGAATAAACTTTGTTGAAACTAATGCTAATGATGAACCAGAGTCCTGCTGCAACAGATGATGACCACGTACAGTACATCGCAATAGCATTTCACATAAGGATTATCTAATTTTCACGGTGAAAGAATTCCTATTTTGTATTCTCTAGAGCTACATTCTACTTACATAAAGCTCCATATTAATAGAGATGTCTGTTTCCTGGGGTGTTTCATTTGGTGATGTTGGCAGCAGATTGAATTAGGTGTTGAGATCCTGTTAATTTCCGAGACGTCACGTCCGGATGAGGATTATCTCCCGCCACTTTGTGATGACGTAATCAAGTGGTTTCTTAGCATCATTTGTATCCTTATGAATGTCTATGGAGATGCAAGACTTACAATATTAAGTCGTACATACTTTGGGTGTTACGTACACCAATATCAAATACATTTCATTATTGGAAGAAACTGAAAATCTACACGATAACTCTTCCTCTTTATTCTGTCCAAACGTATTTTATTTTTTATTTCATTCTTATTTATAGATGCTTTAACATATCGCGTATATTTATATTTCATGAAACTATGAAATTGCTCTAGAATTAAATTCCAATCCAGCATTTGCCTTAATAACCTAGGGAAACTAGGAAAAATCTCAATGAGATTGATCGACACCGAAGTTTGAATGCCATAACTTCCGAATACGATTCTGAAACGCTACCGCTTGAGCCAGCTCGCTAGGAGTTCGGATATATTATTTCTGTTATTATTGTTATTTTCAGTTATTATTACTC